>CM046374.1:18978584-19030926 GCA_025413025.1 Ficus hispida
AAATTTAAAATTAGATTTGAGTTTATAAGTTATTGTGAAATAGTGAATTTCACTTAAATAGTGACCCAACCAAATGTCTATTATATTTGAATACAATAACAATTATTATAATAACTCATCCAAATTGGTCATTATTTTGTGCTTATATTTTTATTTTCATTAATATAATTTCAAAAACTTGTGACTCTTTATATTCAATAGTATATGTCAATTACTCTTTTATAAGTGGGATTTTCAAAAGTATGACCAAGTTTTTTGTCCTATTGTTATTTTATTGTTTGAAGTCGAGAAACACGTTACGCTGACCTGGTCGCCTATCGTCATGTATATTTACTAATAAAAATTGTCAAGACACTTTCCGAGAAATTCTTCATGGAATTCTACATGTATATATATATATTTTTGTTTTAATTATTATTATTGTCAAATTGACGAGGTCGCCTATCTTCATGTATATTTACTAATAAAAATTGCCAAGTCACCTTCCGGGAAATGCTTTTTTTTTTTTTTTTTTAATGAAATTTTCAACTCTTATCGAGTTGACTAAAAGGAAAAGGACCGATATTCTATAAATCGGCCAACCGTGAACCGTTCAATCTATAGAAAGCTTTAGCTTTGTCCATTTTTCTCTGATGTTTATATGCTTCGTTTCGTTTACCCGTTGACTCCATAATCCTTATATCATCTTTGTTGCTAATTTCTTCATCAACCAAAGCTCTGTTTGGATTTGCGTGGGAACACACAGCATCTTTTCTGGTAAGTTTATATCGTTCTTTTTCTGCGTAATTTTGGACTCACGATATTCAATCTTTGGCACCTAAGAAAATAGTGAGTAATTTGACAAAGTGATTTTTTCATATTCTTATTTTTATTGTAGCATGAAATATACCTCAGTTTCACCGAAAATAGTAAAAATTGGAGATTTATGGGAAAAGGAAAAGGAAAGATTTTAACTCATAAATATATGAACTTTTTAATATGACTACTCTTGTAAAACAAACATAATTTATATATATGCATATGAACAGTGTACTATGGTCAAAATTTTTCGAGATCTTTTTATGATCACTGTTTGAAAAACCAATTTATATGTCCATATAAACAGGGGTATTTAGAAAAATTTAGAGATTCATGGCTTGGATTGATTTTTGTCACTGCAAAAAAAAAAAAAATTTATACGAAGAATATCATTAGAATCATCAAAAAATGTCATAAATATTATCGCATAATAATTAATTATTTATTTATTTATATATGTATATGAAGTATCAATTACACCCTTAGACTTTGTCTGGTAGAGTGGAAAAGGGAGATGTACAAAGTTGAAGGAGGGATTTATGGAGGAAAATAGAATTTTGGTTGTTTGGTATGGTAGAAAATGGGAAGGAACCCACAATATTTTAGTCTTTCCAATATTGGAAAAAAAATAAGAGGGAAAAGTTTTGCCAAAAACTGATAATGATGAAATCACTTTTTTTTGCCCTTACTTTCTTAGTATCTTTTAATTTATATAATGGTATAATTGTAAAACACATTAGATTAGACATTTCTTTCATATTTTCTTTCTTTTCTAACAAACAACATAAAAAAAAACCTTTTCTTTTCTTTTTATTTCCTTCGCCTAGTTTTTTTTCTCTTCATTCCCATCTATTTTCCATCTCTCCTACAAAACATAGAATTAAGTTACCAATTGGTATCTACAATAATGCCGTCTCCTACAAAACATAGAATTAAGTTACCAATTGGTATCTACAATGATACCGGCCGGTATCCACATTGAATACCGTTAGTGGTTGGTTACTACTAGTTGGGATGAGTAAACATCTCGGCCAGCATGATACCGACTAGGTACTGATTGATAACCACTTCCACCGACACTATAACAGTTGGTTATGGTCGATAACCAAATCCATTGGGTTTTTGTAACACTCCGGCCATCCACGCAAGGACTACGTAAACCTGGGCTGTTACTTTACTTACTTCTTAGTTTTTAATACTTGAACTTTCAGAAAATTTCAGAATGAATTTTTTTTTTCTTCGTAACTTAATTAAACTTATCCATATAGGTAAGCGTCACCATGCTTACCCATTACTTATTAAACCGATTAAAAGGTCACACCTAAACCTTTTAAACTGGGGTTTTGAAACATCTCATACGTAACATGGTACATATTACTTAATCATACATGTACTAGTTTATAGTTAAAAGAGTTTGTAAAAAATCTGCGTAGTGATATCTCACACCGCCCTTCACTTGCCACATCGTCTCTATGGCCCACCAAGTAAAGCTGCAGGTATCTTACCTACAGTATGAAATAAACTGATGAGCTTTCACCTAGCAAGTACAAACATAATCTCACAAAAACATAACAAATATCGTGCATTTATGCATGAACCAATTATGATCAATTATGGATCTTTTATGATCCATTATGGACTTGAACTTATTATCTTGCTTAATATGTGAGCCCCTTATGTACCTACCAAAGGTTTGCAAGGTTCCTAACAATTCTGGGAATCTTGTAAGCCTTCACGATCTGGCAGAAGGTCTTAGTATCTTGAAATATGTATAATCCTCCACGATCTGGCGGGAGGTTGGTACGATACTTTACTTGTTTTAGTTTAGTCTTAGTCTTGTTACTTTTCCAAAACTAAGATTCTTTACTTGTGATCTTATTAGTTATGATATATATGATGCATAGATATAGTATGACATAAAGATCACTAACATAGAATGACTTGTGGCATATTAATAAAGCATAGCTTTTGTCATAAAACTTGGCATTATCTTAAAACATGACATGTATATAAACATCATATCATCATAAAACATGGCATGTACATAAACATGGAACATCATGGTATACATATAAACAAGTCATGCTTGAAAATAGTTTACTATTTTTCATACTGTAGGTGAAGTTTGTACTTATCTGATGTCCTATGCTCTTGACCTAATGTTCCAACAAGGCACATCAATAGGTTTAATTGCTGTTTTCACAAAAGATGTAAGATAAGGATCATCTTATCTTACCATAAATCATTACATTCAATGCTGGTATCCTTAACCAGTATTTATCAGTAAACCTAGTTACATGTCTCCCACATACTATAATGATCTCTTATTCGGTTACTAAATGTTACCCTAAGGCACCTGGCCTAATCAAACAATATCTTGTTTGATTACTTAATGGAACTTTTGGTACAAGGCCCACACAATACTTAAATAGTAAATAGCATCTTATTAGGTTACTATTAGTAACCCTGCGTATAAGCCCAATCATGTTTAGATCAAAACCCTATTGAGTTACTAAAGCCCAATTACCTTCAAAGTCATACCCTTATTAGGTTACCATTGGTAACTATGGGTTTTAGGCCCAACCTAATAGCTTGGGTATCTCATGTGAGTAATATAACTAACCTAAATTATTTGGCCCAATAAAATTTGGTAACCTTCCCGGTTACCACAACTAGATGTCTTACAATTGTTTACCATATATCTTGGCCTAATTTATAAAATAATTCCTTGTGTGATAAACTTTCAACCCCATTTTATAAACTATTTTAAACAATCCCATAAATTTTGGTTATCAGTACATGTGCAGGAATTTCCTTCTTATGCATTGTTTTTTTTAGAAATCCTGTGCAGGAATTTCCTGTACCCTGCACAGTTTTTGGAAATCTATTTGTACTTTAAAATCTGTTTAGAATTTAGAAAAGTTTTCTTCATGAAAGTTATAGATCTTGAGAAACCCTACAACTTTCTTTCTTAATGAAAAACCCTTTTTGCCTCTAACCTACTCTTTTTCCTTGTTAAACCTGCCTAGCCGTGCATACTGGGTCTAGCAGACTAGGCTCGGATTTTCACAAAAACTGAGGCCTTTGGAGCCTTATTTTTAAAAACCGTCTATGAAGACCCTTAGGATTTTCCATTTTCTACAACTTTGTAGTTTTAAGTTTTCTAAAATTCGGCCTTTAAAGGCCTCAAAATCATGTTTCCAAATTACTGTCCAGTCTTGACCCGAGACTGGCAGTTTTTGTTTACATTGGTTCTTACATAAAATTACATGCACACTACCTCGAACGGTTAAAACCGTGAGCCTATGATAAACATGTAGTGCATTACGTAAGTTTTCATTGCCATGCATTCATTTTTCATTCATACAATCCTTCATGCAATCTCATATGGTGAATCTTCACAAAACTAGGGTTTTTAGGGTTTTCTTAAACCCTCCATACAACATACATCACCATTCTCATTTTCATTGATGCAACATCATTCTTGAGTATATGGGAACATATCACAAACATCTAATAGGCATACACACATACCATAATTTCTCTTAAGCATATCATCAAAAACATGCATCAAACCATAAATCAAGACCATTAAACCCTAATCAAGCACATATCAAGAACTCTAAGCTTTTGCATGGAAAATAAAGGGTGAGCTTATGCTCTTACATACCAACATGAAATACACATAAATCTTTGAACTAAAACTTAATTGAGAGGCTTAGGGATTTTAGGAAGATTACCTTAGCACCTTAAAGTTGGATCTAGACTTTGGATCCACAAATTTTCCTGCTTACTTCCCTATACAAAATCCGACCCTCACAATTTTTTTTCTCTCTATTTGTTTTCGGCTCCTAAGGGGGAAAAGATGATGAGGTGAAAATTAGCCAGAGTTTTGGGTTGAAATCAAATACAATGATATAACATCCCCCTCCCCCCCTATCATCACCTATTTATAGGTGAAAAATAGTTTCTTTTCTAGAATTATTTTTGTACTTAAAATTGCATATTAGGGTCTAAAAACAAAATATTTGCTCAATACCCCCTATGAGGTGGCTGGCCATGGATCTTTCTTGGAGTTCAAGAATTTTCTCATACCTATCTCTAACTTATTTCCTTGTTCCAATGTAAGCAAGCTAACTAAATTTGTAACCAACCATTGGCCTAGCATTGGCCTAGTTGGAGGCTTAGTTAGGAATATCCATAAATTTTGTAATTCAAAATTTACATACTTATACATCATTACTTACTTTTCTTAAAATTACACTTTGACCCCTAAGGATAAAATATTTGCATTTTAGTCCCTGAGAGAGCCACTTGGCTTCCAATTCATGCATAATTATCCACTTGATTTCAAAAATCTATTAATATAAATATGCAGTCCATCTTTATACTAATGCAGATATTTAAAATACTGTTTTCAACTAATAACAGTATAGTTGTACTGGACTACAGTCCATAATTTATTTGCGCTTAATCGGACTGCGTATGGATTTTTCTTAGGACTTAAAGATACTTAGTTCTTATTGTCCTAAATAATGTACTTGATTTTTCTAGGGTGGTCTTGAACCTTATTCTTGCTTATTTTTCGTAATGACGGTTTATTGCAGTATAATTTCCATACTGTTAATTACACTGCAGTACCATCTCAGTCAAACCTTAGGTCAACCTGGTCAAATATTGATTGGTATAAAATCATAAATTCCTATTCTGCCTTTTTCATCAAAAGGCCTCTTGCTTGACAAAGCAAACTACTATTGGGTCTCGTAGTTAATTAAACGATAACTCAAACATATACTAATATTCAACTCAGATCATGAGTTTCATATTGATACTCATAATTTTTCATGAAACATCACATAACCACATAGTACGAACTTAAATTCCTTTTTATATAAGGAAATCATGAGTCCGTAAAAATTTGGGTTATTACAGGTTTATCATCAGAGTATTGAGAAAATATCATAAAAATTCATTAAAAATAATAAAAGACAACAATCACCAAAATAAATGCAACAAAATAAAGAAAATAAATCTAAAAAAAAGTAAATATAAAAAAAAATTAAAACAATCAAAGATCACCTCAACCTCATCATCACCATGCCGCATTGAGAATATTTAATCTCCTCCACATGGCCACCATCGTGCCCCACTCGCAGCTTGAATGGAGAGATCTCCCTCACTGTTGTGAGGAGGATATCTGCCCAGATCTCTTTTGTGCGTGGGGATATTTGCTTCGTCGTGACCTTACTTGAGTTGCACAGCTGGCCGGTGTCTGGCCAAGGCTAGAAGCGGCACTTTTCATCTCATTTGAAGTTCCGGACAAATTCCATTTACTAAACCATTCAAAATTTACCTATAAAATTTTGAAGTCTAGAAAGACAAATATTGTGGATTATCTATATCCTTTCCTTCCTTGAATCTTCATGGTCTTCATCTTTGAATTTCCATGGTCTTCATTATTAATAATCTGACTATGCAGGCCATTCCCATACTTACATTATTTAAATACTTAACTTACTTAACTTTGCAAAAATACCAGAATTTTTTTTTCTTAAAACTTAAATTTAAAACATATCTTAACCTCATACTTATATATATACACATGCTTAATTAAGTATTGGACTTTCAAATTATCTTAACACATCTCACAAATCATACTAATTACTAAATAATAGTATTATCTAATTGATACAACATAATACAAACATTTTTAAATCACGTGGCGGTATCCAATCTAAAGTTTTCACAGTTTGTCGTGCCATTCTCCACAGTCTTGTATCATACATTACTGGTGGGTTGCTTATCTATAGCATAAACATAAGTTATGAGCTTTCGCCGAGCAAGTACAACTTATTTTTCCACAAAACAATCTTAATAAAGAATGCATGAATCAATTATGCTTTCTTATATTATCATATTTTTGGCCTCTTACATAACATGAGTGTACGTACCGTGGTACACAACTATAGAGTGGTTGGGGCGCTAGTCCAATACAACTTAAACTATGGACCAAACCAGCTCTCGTGGTAGGTTGGTACGACACAAGGCAACTTGCTTGCCATTATACTTGAAAACTGATTTTAATTCTTATAAACTTTTCCTTGTTTTGAGCATACTCAAAAAATGAAATTATAATTATTTCACACTTGAAAACTTAAATCTTTATTGTTTCATACTTAAAATCTTGGTCTTATTCTTTTCATGTTATTTATTATTGGTGAGCATGCTTTCATAATGCCATAATAATAAAACATAAAACATATGCATCACATACATTAATACATGAGTTTTGAAAAACATGTAAAGTAGTAAAAACATTTTTGGAAAATACCTTATTTTTATTTCCCTTTTTCTCAAAAATACTTTGTTCTCTTGGAAAACACCTTATTTAGTTGGAAAATACCTTGATTTCATAAATCAAGTATTATCTTGATTTAGTACTTGAAATTGCCTTTTAAAAATCACTTGTGAAATTTCAAATGGATTCAAAATCTTTTAAAACTGTTTTTATAAAGCCATAATTCCTTTTTAACAGGGGTCATAAAAATTGAAAAATTTTGGAAACTGCTTTTGAGAGCAGCCTTTTAATTTGGTTGAAAGTATATGTGTAGGAATTTCCTGTACCATGTATAATTTTAAAAATCCAGTTTTATCTTTAAATTGATTTAGATTTTAAAAAAGTTTTCTTTACAAAAGTTGTAGATCTCATCGAAACCTACAAATTTTATTTGTTCGAAACTTAAATCTATCTTTAACTTGTCCGTTTTTCTATTTGAAGAATTTTGGCCGTGTACAGTACTCGGGACTAGCTAGGTTTGATAGCTCATAAAAACAGAGGCCTTTGAGCATTTTTTTGAAAAACTGTCTTCGTTGCCCCTAGTGTTTTATGCAAATTTACAGGTATAAATTTTTCAAATTCAGCCACTAAGGGGCTTAAAAATGGGTTTCCATAAAACTGTCCAGATTATTTTTAAAAACCGATAGTTTGTATTTTGTTGGTTCTTGTTTAAAAATTCGCACACACTACCTCAAACGGTCGAAGGCATGAGCCTACATCAACATGCAGCGCGTCGAATTCATTCTTATTATTCAATCATCAACTTGTGTATTTACTTGAAAAACACAATACTAATAACCTTACTAGCTTATCAAGTTGTGATTTTAGGTTAATTTCTTAACCAACATACACATAGCATTCACATAACCTCATCCAAAAAATATCCATATTCAAACATGTGAGAGCATAATCTCAAACACATGGTAAGCACACATAACCTTAAAATTCATTCTAGAGCATAAAATTAGATTCATGCTTAGGGCTCGCAAACAAGGTAACCTGAGCATAGATCTAGCATAATTAACCATATAAAAACCTTAATATAGGAAAAATAAGAAACATGAGCTTTGCACTTACAACTAATAACTTGAAATACATATAAATCCTCAAACCAAAACTTAGTGAAATTCTTAGTTAGAGGATCAAGAATAATACCTCTAAGCTTGGAAAGGTTGCTCTAGACCTTGGGATGAGAGAAATCTGCTCCACCACCTCCACACCCACAACCGGCCACTCATTCTCTTTTTCTCTCTCCCTCTCTCTCTCTCTCTCTCTCTCTTTTCCTTAAGGGTTAGAGAGGAAAAAGTTTGAACAAGACTAAAAGTTTGAGGGTCTAACTAAATGGTTCAAGTTCTACCATACAACCCCTTTTTATAGGTGAAAATTTCATAATTTCCCACAGTTATTTTTTTTTTCCTAAAATTCTCTTTGAATTACGTATTTGGCCCTAAAATGCAAGATTTTGCGTTCCATGTTGTAAGATTTTGCCGACATGTGAAGGATTTTGGCTTAAAATTCCTTTCATAATTATCCACTTAATTATTTCCAAAATTTGCAAAAATCCCCAAAATTATATATTTATCTATGATGAGGTGACCTCCAAGTAGGGCCTTGTTTGGCACTCCTTCCTAATATGCAGTCTTTTTTCTTAACAATTCAGATAATACAAATATTGTTTTAACTATTAAAAGTACAGTAATATTAAACTGCAGTCTAGAATTTATTTACAGTTAACTGGACCACGTATAGGTTTTTCATAGGATAGAAACTACTTAGTCCTCTTTGCTTCAAATATTATTCTTGATTATTCTAGAGTGATCCCATTCCTTATTCTTAACTTTGCATTCGTAATGGCGGTCTATCACAGTATAATTTCCATACTGCTTATTATACTGCATACCGTCTTATTCAAGTCAGGAGTTATCTTGGTCATACATTGATCAGGGAAAAACCATAAATCAGGATTCTATTTTTTTCATCATAAAGCCTTACACTTATCTTAATAAACTATCATTGAGTCATATAACTTGTAAGGACTCAAACATATTCTAATAAATCAAATCATGCATTTCACATTGACATGCATAGTACAGACTTAGATTTCCTTTGTAAGAAATGAAATCGCGAGTCTGTAAAAAGGTTGGTTATTATAATCTACCCTCTTTAAAAATTTTCGTCCCTGAAAATTAAAACAAGTCGGGATAAATTTTTCTCATCTCATCTTCTCGTTCCCATGTTGCTTCTTCAATGTTGTTATTCTATCACAAAATTTTGACCATGGGAATTGTTCTGTTCCTCAAGATTTTCTTTTCCCGGTCTAAAATCTACACTGGCTTTTCTTCATACGTCAGGTCCGCTTGAACTTTCACTGGTTCTTGACTTAAAATATGAGTCAGGTATGTACTTTTTCAATATTGAGATGTGAAAAATGTTATAGATAGAAGCTAATTCTGGTGGCAAGTCAAGTTTGTAGGCTATGTATCTTGGAATAAGCACTTTCATACCAAACCTCATTACTCCTTTATAGGGGCAACTTTTAGAAAAACAGAGTCTTCAACTTGAAATTCCAATGGTTTTCAACTTTTATCAGTATAGCTTTTCTATCGACCAAAGGCAATGTCGAGTCTCTGTTTTATCAACTTGATATCCTCAAAAGTTTTTCTAATGAAATCCATGGTTTGGAGCTATTTCTGCCCAACTTCTTGCCAATGAATAGAAGATCAACATTGCCTTTCGTCTAATGCTTCAAATAGAGCCATACTAATTGAGGCATGATACCTATTGTTGTAAGAAAATTCGATCAAAGATAGCTTCTGATCACAGCTTCATTTAAATTCCAAAACACATGACCTTAGTATATCTTCTAGTGTTTGGATGGTTCTTTCCGATTGTCGATCGGTTTGGGGGTGAAAAGTTGTACTAAACTTCAGTTTTGTCCCCATAGCATTGTGAACACTCGTCCAAAATCAGGAGGTAAAATATCTATCATGGTCAGAAATGATAGATTTTGGTACCCCTTGCAGCCTAACAATCTGGGATATGTAAATCTCAGCGAGCTTTTCTACTAAAAAGTAGCTTTGATAGCAATAAAGTGGGCTAATCTGGTTAATCTGTCAACAATAACCTAAATCACATCATTCCCACTTGCGGTCCTGGGTAATCCAACTACAAAATCCATAGTAGTTTGTTCCCATTTCTATTCTGGAAGCTCGATTTTCTGAAGGTTTCCTTCAGGTTGCTGATGTTTGGCATTAACTTTTTGATATGTTAGGCATTTTGACACAAAGTCGGCAATCTCATTTTTCATGTTTGGCCACTAATATTTTCTCTGAGGTCCTTGTATATCTTGGAAGCTCCGGGGTGTATTAAGTATGACGTCTCATGTGCTTCTGACAAGATCTACTTCTTAAAAAACTCGAAGTTAGGAACATATATCCTTCCCTTGAAATAGAGTATGCCATCCAAAGAGACCTTGAATTCTTTATCCTGTTCTCCGAGGAAGAGTTGCACCTTGAGCAAAGATGGGTCCTTCTCTTGATAGAGCTTAATGGATTCTAGGAGATTAGATTAGAGAGTTAGAATAGATAACTTTCCAATTATTATCTCCATATCAAAATTATAAATCTCCTTTTAAAGCGGCTTTGGCAACATACCAATAGACATTAATGTACCAGATGCTTTTTGGCTCAGAGCATCTACTACTCTATTTGCTTTTCTGGGCTGATAAAGAATTTCACAGTTGTAATCTTTTACGAGCTAGCCACCTATGCTGCCTCATATTGAGCTCCTTTTGGGTAAAGATATATTTGAGACTCTGGTGATTCGTATAGATCTCACATCTATTCCCTACAAGTAATGTCTCTAGATCTTCATTGCGAAAACTACCACCACAAGTTTTAAATCATGCATCAGATAGTTCCATTCATGGTCCTTCAATTGTCATGAGGTATAAGCGACTGCCTTTCCTTCTTGCATTAGGATAGTTCCTAGTCCGGTTTTAGATGTGTCACTTTAAATCATGAAATTTCCTGCCTCCATGTCAGGAATTATCAACACTGGTGCACTGGTAAGCCTTCTCTTAAGCACTTGAAAATTTTCTTCACACTTCCGTGTCCATTCAAACTTCTTTCCTTTTTGAGTAAGACCCGTAAGAGGTGTAGTTAACTTGGAGAAGCCTTCAACAAAACGTCGATAGTATCTAGCTAAGCCGAGAAAGCTCTATATCTCTATAACGCTTTTCAATTCTGGCCACTTGTTGACCGCTTCAACCTTAGTAGGTTCAACAGAAATTCCCTACTTCGAAATCACGTGGTCTAAGAAATGAACTCTTCCCAGCCAAAATTCACACTTTGTGAACTTGGCATAGAGTTGATTTCATCTTAGCGTTTCCAAAACAAACCTGAGATATTGCTCATGCTCCTCCATGGACTTTGGGTAGACTAGAATATCGTCAACAGAGACGATAACAAACTTATCTAAGTACTCTATGAATACCCGATTCATAAGGTCCATAAAAGCAGTTAGTGCATTGGTTAAACCAAATGGCATGATGAGAAACTCATAGTGTCTGTAGTGTGCTCGAAAAGCCATCTTAGGGACATCCATTTCCTTGATTATGAGTTGGTGGTATCGTGATCGTAAATCAACCTTCGAGAATATTGCTACCCCTATAAATTGATAAAAAAAGATAATCAATTCTAGGGAGAGGATACTTATTCTTGATGGTGATTTTGTTCAACTTATGATAATCGATGCACATCCGCAACGATCCATCATTCCTTTTGATAAATAGAACTGATGCTCCCTAAGGTGAATGGCTTTGTGGAATGAATCCTTTATCCAACAACTCTTGCAACTACACTTGCAGTTCCCGGAGTTCAGCTGGTGCCATGAGGTAAGGTGTCTTGGATATTGGTGCTGATCCGGGCATTACCTCGATCTCGAAGGAAATCTCCCACTCTGGAGGAAGTCCTAGTAACTCTTTAGGAAAGACATCCACATATTCCTATATAATTGGGACATCTTCCAGCTTTAACTTAGTCTTTTGTGCTTTGTCCACCATGCTAGCTAAAATCATTCATATCCATTAGTCAACATCTTCCATGCCTTCATTGTCGATACCAACCTTGATGATAAATTCCGCGACTGACCATAAAAGTTGAATTCCTCCCCACCAATGGGACTAAACATAACACAATACTTCTGATAATCAATCTTAACATTGTACTTTCTTAAGAAGTCCATTCCTCGGATAACATCAGAATCCTGAAGATTAATCGCACTAAGATCCATGAACAACTCTCTACCACAATGACTATTGGAACATTTCGTACCCAATAGTCAGACAACAGAATTTCACCTAACAGGAGAGAGGTTCTGAAAGGTTGATCTAATTAATAGCTTTTCTTCCTAACTTTTTGTCTAACTCCATTGATATAAACAAATGAGTGGCACCATAATCAAACAAGGTGATTGCATCATATGTGGCAATAGAAATGTGACTTGTTACCATGTGAGAAGTCCCAACTTCAACATTTCCTTTTGTATAAGCGTAGATCCTGGCTTGTGGTTCAGGAACTTCTGATCTTCCCTGTGCAATCGATGGGCCTTCGATCTTTGCTTATACCGCATGAAGTTGATTGCTTGAATTCCTATTCTAATACTTCTAGTTCTAATTCTGATTGTTTGAGGTACAATTCTTGGCATAGTGGCCTTCCTTACCACAAAGATAGCAAGCATTTGTCCCCATTCTACATACTCCAAAATGCTTCTTCCCACATTTTGCACACATGGGATAGTTATTACCCCCGTTACCTTAGTTATTCTTCTTCTAAGGGTAATTCCTCTGTTGACCCTGGTTGAAAGCATTCACCTTCCTTTTGTTCTTCCCGAATTGCTTGGAATTCTGGGCAAAGTTACTAGTCTAGCCATTCGAATAAAATTCATGGTTCTATTTAGGCTGCGACTGCTTCGACACAGCCTTCTCCTCCTTCTTGACTTTGAAAACCTAAGCCCTAACCTCCTTATCTTGATTGATCCAATACTCGGCTCTTATAGCTAGAGTTATACAGTCAGTTACAATGGTTTGAGTGCTAATTCAAGCACTCACTTGCTTGGTAATGTCTATTCGAACATCTTCATAATTCTTCTTACTTTCTCCGTTTCATTTTGAATCAGTTCCGGACACATTCTAATTAGCTGTTCAAATTTCTTGACAGCTTCCAGTACTGTCATCGACCTTTGATTCATACTATTAGACTGGTCTTGCTGAGCCACAATGATTTCTCTATTGTAGTATATCATTTTAAATTTAGTCAAAAAATCTAGCCAGCTCATGTTTGCAATGTTTCTATGCATTTAGATTATCATCCACCAATGTCAGGTGTCCTCTTAAGTGCAAAGGAAGCACAAATGACCTTTTCCTACTCCGTGAGTCCCATAAAATCCAAAATTATTTGGATATCCATCAACCAGTTATCTACTTCTATTGGGCAAGTAAGCCCTTCAAATTCAGGTGCCTTCATACGCCTAAATCGCTCATACAGCAAGTCTTCCCGACCATAGGTGGGTTCACTTGTGCTCCAGCTAGTGCGGCTGGTGCTAACAGAACTTCTGGATTCTATGGAACCCTTTGATTGACCTCTGGTATATGAGGAGTTACTGGGGCCATGAGATTTCCTGGGGTGGAACTTCATTAGCATGAGACATCTGATTCAGACGAGTTATCTATCTCGAAGCCTATTTATTTCTTGTTGCTATTCTAGCAGATGTCGTTGTAAATTGGCTACCATTGTTGCAAGGTTAGGCTCTTGTGGAACTTGGTTTGGTCGCTTTCGTTGGCGAACCATCCTCAAATTCTTATTTTATCACAAGAAAGGATATTGTTATACTTCTAATACCCATTTTTTCATTCATATGTTGTCATGTTATATCTTAGAAACATCGTAACTTATCATATCATATTGTAAGACATCATATTAGAGATCCATCATGATCTCATCATATCATAGCACAAATTCATCATAAACTTGTCATGCGTAATACTTGATCATAACATCATAACGTCATCATATATACATTTCATATATAAACTTTTGTCTTTTAATACACCATACAAAAAGAATACAGTCTTCCTACAGTGTTTAACACTTGTCCGGTACATGTCAGGCCTAATATCTATATATAGTCAAGATGGAAGTGTCCACCACTTTACCATCATATATATGTACAACATAAGGTTAAAAAGACGAAAAGAATCCAAAACTCAGCTCTAGACTGACCACACCATCGTGACGTCGGAAAATACTTCAGAATCTACATCCATTTGTCGTCATCAAATAGGATCTTTTTGGGATCTTCCTCTTGCTCCTCTTGCTCCTCTTGCTCTTCCTTGATTTCTTCCTCATCATCATTGGTGATAATGATCACTTGAGGGTTTTTCGGATTTTCCTCTGGGTCTGTTGGATGATTAGCGGGTCTATCTCCGCATCATCCACATCGGCATCCTCCTCCTGTGGAGGGATCCCCTGATCAGTAAAGCTGGAATGGGTTCCTTCGGCATGAATAGACCTCCGTGGAAAACTGGCTCCCCAATGCTTGCATCGTCGACTGGTATGAGTAGGGGATCATCCTCATACTCGGGTACCTGTACCATATAAGCTATTATCTTGGCACCCATAATAGCATCTATCATCTCGTCCAATATCATCTAATCATCGATGGCGGTGTGAACTGCCTGACCTTATGAGGTAGTTCTTCCCTGATAATGTATAGAGCCTGCATCATAGGTCTATCCATATCCACTGGGATGTAGGGTAACATGGTGTCTCGAAACCTCTGGCAGTAGTGACCCATGGATTCGTTTAGGTATGTATGCCAGGCTGCGACATAGCTTACATATCTCCTCATATACATGTCACAATATATATCGGGTTAACGGTAATGCAGGTTGAGTCCCTCTCTAAGTAATGGCCCATATCGCAAAGTGATTAGGGCTTGAAAGTTCATCCATACATCTCTAGGAATCTCGGGGTCCCCTAAACTGAGCCACTATATACAAGCTTCTCTGATCAAACGTCGAGTAGCAAGCATAATATGACGTAATCTAAATATGGTCTCCATATCGTGTAACCATTCGGCTAATGCCGCTGCTACTCACTACCCTTCTAGATCTGACCCGAGTCCATATCTTTACCTATCATATTATACTTCCCATAATAAGTATACCTGTAATAAGGTAAGAAAATAAACTTACAAAAACTGTGCACGGGCCGCAGAACTGTGAAACCAAATAGCTGAAAACCCGCTCTGATACCAACTTTGTAATGACCTGACTACGCAGGCCGTTATCATACTTACATTACTTAAATACTTAACTTAATTAACTTTGTAAAAATACCAGAAATTTTTTTTTTCCTCAAAACTTAAATTTAAAACCTATCTTATCATCATACTTATATATATATATATATATATATATACATGCTTAATTAAGTATTGGACTTTCAAATTGTCTTAACACATCTTACAAATCATACTAATTACTAGATAACAATACAATCAAATTGATATAACATAATACAAATATTTTTAAATTATGTGGCGGTATCCAACCCAAAGTTTTCACAGTTTGCCATGCCATTCTCCATAATCTTGTATCATACATTACCGATAGGCTGCTTACCTACAGTATAAACATAAGTTATGAGCTTTCGCCCAGCAAGTACAACTTCTTTTTCCGCAAAACAATCTTAATAAAGAATACATTAATCAATTATACTTTCTTATAAACCAATTATGATTTCTTATGTTAGCATATTTTTAGGCCCCTTACATAACATGAGCATGAGTATCGTGGCACGCAGCCATAGACTGGTTAGGGCAGCTAGTCCAATCCAACTCAAACCATGGACCAAACCCGCCCTCGTGGTAGGTCGGTATGACACAAGGCAACTTGCTTGCTGTTATACTTGAAAACTTATTTTAATTCTTAAAAACTACTTTTCCTTGTTTTGAATACTTGAAAAATGATATCATAACTATTTCATACATGAAAACTTGAATCTTTATTGTTTCATATTTGTAATCTTGATCTTATTCTTGTCATGTTATTTATTATTGGTGAGTATGCTTTCATGATGCCATAATAATAAAACATAAAACATATGCATCATAGACATTAATGCATGAGCTTTGAAAAACATTCAAAGCAGTAAAAACATTTTTGCCTATACTATAGGTAGAGTTGTACTTACAAGTTGTTCAATACTCTTAGTCTGTCATTTCAACAATGTACGACAATAGGTTATACTCCTGTTTTCAAATCAAGCGTAAGAATCATTCTACCACATTACTCAATAAATCATAACAGATTCATTGATCAATAAGTCGGTCTCCAACCCGACTACTATCCGTCATAGAATTGTTACCATATTTTTAAATAACTTGGGCCCATTATTTTTATTTCTCTTTTTCCCAAAAATATCTTGTTCTCTTAAAAAACACCTTATTTACTTGAAAAATACCTTGATTTCATAAATCAAGTATTATCTTGATTTAGTACTTGAAATTGCCTTTTAAAAATCACTTGTGAAATTTCAAATGGATTCAAAACCTTTTAAAACTGTTTTTTATAAAGTCGTAATTCCTTTTTAACAAGGGTCATAAATATTGTAAAATCATAAAAACCACTTTTGAAAACAACCTTTTAATTTGGTTGAATGTATGTGTGCAGGAATTTCCTATACCATGTATAGTTTTGAAAATCCAATTTTATTTTCAAATCGGTTTAGATTTTGAAAAAGTTTTCTGCATAAAAGTTGTGGATTTTATCGAAACCTACAAATTTAATTTTCTTATCTGAAACTTAAATTTGCCTTTACTTGTTCATTTTTCTCCTTAAAGAATTCTGGCCATGTATAGTACTTGGGATCGGTTAATTTTGAAAACTCATAAAAACAGAGGCCTTTGGAGCCTTTTCTTCAAAAACTGTCTATGTTGCACTTAGGGTTTTCTATTTTCTACAACTTTACAGTTTTAAAATTTTCCAAATTTGGCCTCTAAGGGGCTCAAAACTGGGTTTCCATAAAATTGTCCAGATTATTTTTAAAAACCAGCAGTTTGTAGTTTATTAGTTCTTGTTTAAAAATTCACACACACTACCTCAAATGGTTGAAGCCGTGAGCTTACATCAACATACAATGCGTCGAATTCATTGTTAACACTCAATTATCCACTTGTCTATTTTCTTGAAAAATACAATATTGATAACCTTACTAGCTTACCCAGTTGTGTTTTTAGTTTAATTTCTTAACCAACATACACATAGTATTCATGTAATCATTACCCATAAAATATCCGTATTCAAACATGTGAGAGCATAATCACAAATACATGGTGAGCACAGATAATTTACCTGAAAACTCATTCTAGAGCATAAAATCAAATTAATGCTTAGGGCTAGCAAACAAGGTAACATAAGCATAGATCTAGGATAACCAATCACATAAAAGGCATCATATAGAAAAAATAAGAAACATGAGCTTATATTCTTACAACTCATCACTTGAAATACACATAAATCTTCAAACCAAAATTAGTGAAATTCTTAGTTGATCAAGAATAATACCTCTAAGCTTGGAAATATTGCTCTAGACCTTGGAATGAGAGAAATTTGCTCCACCACCCCCACACTCACAACCGGCCACTCTTTCTCTTTATCTCTCTCTCTCTTTTTTTTTTTTTTTGGTTTCTAAGGACGAGAGAGGAAAAAAGTTTGAAGAGAACTAAAAGTTTGAGGATCTAACTAAATGGTTCAAGTTCTACCACACAACCCCATTTATAGGTGAAAATTTCATAATTTTCCACAATTTTTTTTTTCTAAAATTCTCCTTGAATTACACATTTGGCCCTAAAATGCAAGATTTTGCCTTCCAGAATTTATCTGTAGTTAACTGGACCGCATATAGGTTTTTCTTTAGACGAGAAACTACGTAGTCCTCCTTACTCCAAATATTATTCTTGATTATTCGAGAGTGATCCCTTTCCTGATTCTTAACTTTGCATCCATAATGGCTGTCGGTCATAGTATAATTTTCATACTGCTTATTATATTGTAGTACCGTCTTATTCAAGTCATGAGTTATCCTGGTCATACGTTGGCCAGGATAAAAGCATAAATCAGGATTTTGCCTTTTTCATTATGAGACCTTACACTTAGCTTAATAAACTATCATTGAGTTTTATAACTTATAAGGACACAAACATATTCTGATAAATCAGATCATGCATTTCACATTGACATGTATAGTAAAACTTAGACTTCCTTTCTAACAAATGAAATCGCGAGTCTGTAAAAAGGTTTGTTATTACATTCATAATCCATAAAGCTACATAATAAATTCCTACACCGTTTCCAGCATATAAAAATTCTAGAAAAGTAACAAAGAACTAGTACAAAAAATACGGGTATGAAAGATCACCACTGTAAAAATTACAAGCCAACAAAAATTAATAATACAATCAAAAATAAAATTTATCAAAGTAACCATATAATTAATGATAAAATACATTATCTGTACATACATCAAATGAAACATAATCATCCAATTAAAATAGAACATACATTGACATATAGAGCCTACCCATATTAATTTATATACCTGGAATCATGATTGTCATAAAATCATTATTTTAAATGAATATGTTATAGCCGGCTCTGATGCTAATTTTTAGTTTCAAAAACCATAGATGCATAAGTAGCAAATTGTGCTCAACTCATATATCGATTAAACCACTAATTAATTGCATTCTCACTATTCACGGTGCTGCAGACAATTATTGGACTAGGAGATCAAGAAGAATATAAGTATGGTCATCGCGAAGTTGCTAGTTATTGTTGTAGCGTGCATGTTGGCTAAAGCAAATGCACTATCAGTATCAGAAACACCACTCCAGATTGCCAAGGATAGCTGCGAAGCGCAGTGCGGGAACGTGAAAATCCCATTCCCTTTCGGAATCGGCTCTAATTGTTCTATTGACAAATGGTTTGAGATATTCTGTAACAAATCTACTACCCCTCATAGGCCTTTCCTCAAACACACCCAATGGGAGGTGCTTGATATTTCAGATTTTTACACAGATCCCTACCGCATCGGCGGGATTCAACAATTTCAGGTCAAAAGCCCAATAAGTTTCTTCAATTGTTCAGACAAGTTGGAATTAGATAGTCAAGTAGCGAGGATCAATTCAACAGGAATGCCATTTGATTTCTCTTCAGGAAATATTTTTGTTGCAGTGAGTTGTGGCATTATTGCGAATATAGATACCCGATCAGGCAACATATACTCTCAAACCGGGTGCACGTCGACCTGCCCATCAAGTGCTAATAGGACCGCAAGTAGTAGTATCTTTTGCGATGGCATAGACTGCTGTCAAACCTCCAATATTTACATCCAAAACGCCTATGAAATCTCATTCGGCGATAGTACTAGTAGCGCAGCTGAACACGATCAGTATGGGAGAGAAAATGAGTGCAAATTTGCATTCTTGGTTGATGCTTACTATTGGTCTGTCTATAAGAACCGTACCACGACTTTTACGGAGATCCGTAGTTTAGATTATGTTCCTGTCAACCTAAGCTGGTATTTGAATTATACAGACATGGAAATATTTAGAACAAATATGTCACAACGTATAAACCCCTCCCACTACTGCTATCAAGAATTCTTGAATGATCAGCAGCCTCTAACATGTTACTGCCAAGGACTTGAGGGAAATCCGTATCTCATTGGGGGATGCAGTCAAGGTATGATGGGCTTTTTATTTGCAAATATCCTATAGAGAATACCGATGATGTTAAATACTATTCACTAATAAAATATGGGTGTCGTGCAATGACATATATAATACCCTTTTTTTGAATGGCATGCTCAATTTTGGAAATTGGAAAATTTTTGCGAAAGGGTATTTTTCCAAATTTTTTTCCCATCATTCTCTTATTTTTAAAAAGGAAAACAATCTGATTTTCAACTTACTTTGTACAGTATATTTTTGGAAAAAGGAAATAAATATTTCCATAATATACCATTTCCAACACTATTTCTTCTCATTCCAACTAACTTTTTGTTTCAAAAAGAAAATTTTTTACACATTCAAACTATATCTTATTTTTAAAATGAATAGATTTTCTTATTTAAAATAAGAAAATTTTCCTTTTTAAAAATAGACACGTGATCCAAACGGGGGCATAGATATGATCCACCTTCTATTAGTGAGATGTTTAATACTATTGGTGTCCTACAAGCATTTTTGTTAGTTTAATAAACGAAATCTATTCAATTACGTATACATGTCAGTTCTCGAAAAGCAAAAGCATGCAGGCATACGTTATTTTATTGACATAAGTTCGTGAATCGAACTTCACAATTAATTGAAAACAGAAAAAGTGACCGTCTTTTTAACCAAGTATAACCAAGTTATCATCTTTTCAATAGTATTAGATGGTTTTAGTGAATGTGATAATCTTGTAAATGACATAATGACAACTTGCATATAATATATACAGTGGTACTGAAAATTTGGAATTAAAATTAGTGTTTCTATCCTTTTTGATATCATAATTATCAGCAAATTAAGTACTTTTTGTGCTTAATTCGTCTCAGTTTCAATGTCAATGCTAATGACATATGTATATATGTATGTACACACACATACAAATCGGCCTCTCATATGTATGCTTTCGCATGTGCTTTCGTATTCGTATGCTAATTTTAAAAAGACATGCTAATTTCGATATTCCATGTAATCATGTTATATATAATGTACACTCTCTCTCTCTCTTTTTTTTTTCTTTTCATGAATGCTATTTATATATATATATATATATTTGTGCTTTTGAATGTGGAATAGAGTGAAATCCGGGGCATCCTAATTCGAGTAAATGGGATAACAGTTTCTCATTCTGCATTTGGCAAAGAAATGGCGGCATTAGCACCTTGTTTTATTTGATATTGTGGTTTTACGTGCTAGATATCAATGAATGCGAGGAAAGTCGAGGCTACTGTTATGGAGGGAGCACCTGCGTGAACACTTATGGAAGCTACTATTGCAGTAACAAGCGCAAGTTTGTACTCATAGGTCAGTAGTTTTTACTTCTGGGTTAGAAAGAGTAAAATAGAATTGTTAAAAAGGGTAATGGTAAATTATAGCATAAAATTTTAAGCATAATAATTAATTACATAATAAAATTTATGATCACATAAAAAAATAAAATAAAAAACTCATTCTCTCTCTAAGATAAAACTATACATGTAAATTTGTTATTAAAAAGTAACTCTAAATCTGTTCTTTTCTAAAAATTCAAGGAAATTAATGAATGTACCATAAAATATGCTATAATTTTTCATATTTTAAAAAACATGTAATAACTTTAAAAGTATTTATAAAATATACTATTTGCTCCAATTAGTACAGAAATATCCAAAAGTAATTAGAAAATAATTAGAAAGAGGTGAAGAGACCAACCGAACGATCTTAAATATATATATATATATATATATTATATAAAAAAACAAACAATAAAGAAAGTAAGAAAACAAACAACAAAGAAAGTAAGAAAACAAAACTACAAGCCCAGCCACGTAAGAAATGACAGACGTAAGACTTAAAGCACTTTTATAAGCTAGCAGCCAGAGACATCAAATCCAGAATACATCAAACCCAGACATCACCACACATCATGGATGGACCTTGCATTTTTTTAAATTGTTACATTAATGTCCTGCTTTTTGGTACCTATATAATGTTTTCTTCCACAGGAAAATTGAGAATCATGTTTACATAACTGTTATATATATATGCGAATATTTATGCAATCTTTATTTATTTATTTGTGTCATACAGGTGTTGGTAGTGCATTTGGAGCATTGTTGCTACTTTTCGGTACATGGGGCTTATACAAGTTTATAAAGAAGAGAAAAGACGTTAAACAGAAGCTAAAGTTTTTCAAACGGAACGGTGGGTTGCTGCTACGACAACAGATATCTTCCAATGAAGGCAATGTCGAGAAAACCAGATTGTTCAATACAAATGAGTTGCAGAAGGCCACTGACAATTTCAGTATAGACAGAATTCTTGGCCAAGGAGGTCAGGGCACTGTGTACAAAGGAATGTTGGAAGATGGAAAAATTGTTGCCATAAAAAAGTCTAAAATGGTTGATGAGGCCCAACTCTCGGAATTCATTAATGAGGTTGTCATTCTTTCACAAATCAATCATCGGAACGTGGTTCAATTGTTGGGATGCTGTTTAGAGACAGAAGTTCCTCTTCTAGTCTACGAATTCATACCAAATGGAACTTTATCCCACTATATACACGTGCAAAATGAGGAGTTTCTTCTTACATGGAAAATGCGTTTACGAGTTGCAACAGAAGTTGCAGGAGCACTTTCATACTTACACTCAGCAGCATCTTTCCCAATCTACCACCGAGACATCAAATCTTCGAATATACTCCTCGACGAGAAATATAGAGCAAAGGTTGCTGACTTTGGCACATCAAGAACAATTTCCTTAGAGCAAACTCACTTAACCACTATAGTATATGGAACATTTGGTTACTTGGATCCAGAATATTTCCAATCAAGCCAATTCACAGACAAAAGTGATGTTTACAGCTTTGGGGTGGTTCTTGCTGAGCTCTTAACTGGACAAAAAGCAATATCTGTATCGAGGCCAGAGGAAGGAAGAAATTTGGCAGCATATTTCAGTCTGATGATGGAAGTTGGCAACTTACTTGAGATTATTGATTCGCAGATTCTTGAAGATGCCCCGGAAGAAGAGATCAGAGCAGTTGCCAACCTTGCACAGAGATGCTTGAATTTCACAGGAAGAAATAGACCAACAATGAAAGAAGTCGCAATGGAGTTGGACGGGTTTCAAAAGCTTGATGGAGCCTCTTTTACTGTTCAGCAAAATCATGGAGAGGTTGAACATGTTAGAACCGAGCACATCCAACATTGGAAAGTAGTTCCCACTTCAACAGCATCGACTTTCGATGACTTTTAGTATTGGTGCTTCAAAACTGCAAGAACTGTCAATGTTGTCTTGTGAATCACACTTAATAAAATTTCCCATGTAATTAATAGGAGGAACCGGTACCCACTTACGTAGATTGTTACTTAAGTACTTACTTATTTAAGTTACTTGTCATGCTTAAACTTCGTCCTTAGATTACTTATAAATAATTAGACTTGGGAACTAAAAATATCATAATAATTTTTTTTTATAACGCATTAACTCTTGTCTTACATAATTTTTGCAAACATATATATATATATACATATGTCTAAAGAGTCTTACATAATCAAAATTTAAACATATATATATATATTTAATTTAGACTTCAAAAATGTCTTTATAGAAAAAATCTTGCATAGTGATATCCTACACCGCCTTCATTTGATCCATATCTTCGTCTGCAAATTGTCCTCCAAGTACTATGCTCTATGTAGCTCACATATAGTATGAATATAACAAATGAGCATTTGCTCAACAAATACAAACATAGATCTCACATAATATATATGAATGCATGATCCAATTATGCTTCCTTGTGGAATTAAGATATGAATATTTAATTATGACTATCTTATTTCCTATTATGATTTTATTATCTTGCTTATCTGCGAACCCTTATGCGTACATCCCGGATGCACACTTTCTTCAGAAAGTTAGAGTCTATAAGGTCCCTATCTGAAGGGAGGTTTGTACAACACCTTACTTGTTTTTAATTAATCTTAGTCTAAACTGTAATGGCCCAACCTAATTGCGGCCATTAATTAACTTACTTGAGATTAATTATTTGTTTTGATTTTAAGCTTGATCACCAAAATTTCAGAGAAATTTGTTTGCATTTAAACAAATCAGAACTTACATGAAATTTACAATCATTCTAGAACTTTTGTAGATTCAAAATAGAATACAAATTTTTTTTTCTTCGAGACTTAAACATCAAAAACATTTTTCTTTTTATAACATCTAAACTTGATAAGTTAATAGGTAAGAACTGAACATGAAATTTAAAATATCATGTCAAACTTAATTAAAATTTGTTTACACATATCTTATGTTTGATTTCTTGTAAACCAAACTACTTTGTCAAATTGATGTCCTGTCATCATTCAGATACTTATAAACAAAAGAATAAAAGTGTATTTTAAAATATTAAACTTTCCTAAACTTCCTTAGTTAAAATTAAACTAAGCATTCATTAAATTTGGGTTTTTATTACTTGGTAATTAATAGTTAATTTAGAATAAATATATAAACTGTTAAAAATTTTTCAAAATTTTGAAGAAATTCTTAATTGCAGAATTTACACTTTGATAGCAGTATCCATAACCCATGCCCCCGTTGTCTCGACTCGGTTTGCCAGTCCATCGAATCACTGTATTGCCTACAACATGAACAAACATTAATGAGCTTTCACCCAGTAAGTACAAACATAAATCTCACATACACAAGATGCATATAAAAATGCATGACATTTTATGAACTACAATTATACTTGCTTCTTGTTTCTTATTTCTTATTTTGTTTCTTGTTTCTTATTTCTTATTCTTGTTTCTTATTGCTTGTTTCTTAGCCTTTATACTTTGTATCCAGTTTGTGTACGTACTCATAGCACATAACCAATAGGATTTTGGGGGGAGCAACCCCAATCCAACATACCCAAGGTCTTCTTTAGATCATTCAAAAATTCACCTCACATCTATGGAGGTTATTACGACACTTATAAAATCTTATCTTTTCACTTTCATTAGCCTCTTACTTCCTAAGGGTGGCCATGCAATTATGTTCATGACTCCATAAACATACATTCTCATGCACAGAATAATGCATGCCGTTTTCTTCATAGATAATAAATGCTTATCATCTTCTTATACTGGGCCACATAATGTATGTACCCATAGCACGCAACCAATAGAAAGTTGGAGGAGCAACCCCAATCCAGCATACCCAAGGTCTTACTTAGATTGTTTATAAATTCCCCTCAACTTATTAGGGGTTGGTATGATACTTAAACTTATCTTTTAACTTTCATTAACCTCTTGCTTTCTTAGGATGAGCATGCAATTATATATGTTCATAACTCATGAGTAGATATTGTAATGTCACATAATATAGAGGCATCATCATTATCATATTCAAGCATGTTAAGGCATAAAAACATATGCTTATAAAAGCATGTCAAGCAAATGTATATAACCACAACGTGAAAACATCATTTTCATGTTCAATCATAAACATAATATTCAAAACATATGCACATCAAATATTTACAGATATGCTCATATTAAAAAACAAGTTTCATGCTGTAGGTGAGGTTTGTATTTACTTGGATTCCACATTTAGCATTTATCATCAACTAATCCTAACCTCGTTAATGTCAGTATTGTGTCCTAATCAAATTGAGACCCCAACAATTAGAATGAATTCTTAACATAATTTTGTGGTTAAACCACGCCCCTTTTTTTCCTTCTGCTACAAGTAATCACGATATACTTGGTTTTTATCATTCAATCATTTTTAATTACAAACCTATTCATAGTCCTTAAATCTTATTATTATTTAAATTGGTTCAAAGATTATAGTAAAGTCATTATCCTATCTTATTTAAACTTGAAGCTCAAGGATCGACTACAACAATTGCGTGAGACTTGACTTCAGAGTCAAAAAAAATTTTAAAAAAAATAAAACTGGGAAAACATTTTTTTTTTTCCCACATAAAAATACAAAAAAGTTAAACCATGTCACAACTTGAAAACTAGGCATTCTTGTGAACATCAACTAAGAATGCTTCTTATTAATCAATGAACACTAGGAGGAATATCTCTTATTACTACCTTCATATCTTATGCAAATACGCATGTTAAAATAAGAAGCTTATTGGTGCGAAAAGAAAACACCATGAAATATTACTTCATAGATCATTTCTACTTAAAAATCGAGGCGTAAATGTTAAATTATAAAATTGTTCAAGCCTGACATGGTAACTTGTAAAATCACTTATAATTCAATCACCAATTATGGTCAGAGTTAAAAAATCCGTTAGCATAATAGCTTATTTTTCTTAATATCCAAAAATTCAAACCTGCAATTAAACACCTTATAAAAAGATTTCTGCTCGCCATAACTACAAGACGTGCCACCCAGAGCATATATATCATATCAAAACAATATGTGTATATTTATTGTTCTAATCCAACCTCACTTTGTCGAATTGAATATCAAATATTTTAAGAGAATTTAAATATTGATATTCATTCAAAACACATGAATAAACCTATAATCAATCCAAAAAATAACTTAAGTAGTCAGAAGCTGAGATTACTACCGAAATTGTTCAATGACGTCCAGTTGGGAAGGATGATTCTGGTTGGCATTCAAAACATCATTTCTTATCGAGTGGCAAAACTTTGAGTCGCCAATCTCAACCTTCAGAACTCTGTCTCGTAAATCCAATGTCACAAACGTATTCGGAACGTCGAAAATAAGGCAGGAAGGCAATTATGTGAAACTTGTCGATGAGGTCAAACAGTTGACTGGTTTGACCATTGTTGACCGGCATTGACCGTCGTTGACTGGCATTGACCACGGTGGCAAAAGAGGGTGGAGATGGGCACCATCTCGTAAGATCTCGATGAGACAAACCCATTTCTATTGTTGATTTCTTCAAATGATCTTTGGTTTGTCTGAAAAGGCAAAAATACCGAATTGAAGGCGGCGGTGGATCAGAAAATTTCTAGTGGCAATTGGATCGAATGTTGGTTGAGTTTTGTTTCTCTCATCACGAGGAACACGATGGTGCAACCTACTAGTGGTTTGGAGGTCAGATTTCATCAGAATCTTGCTTTAAAGCTTTTGACAACAGAACTTTAGATGTAAAATTTACAAGAATATTTAAAAAAAAATGTGATCATAATATGAAAAATGAAAAATGAACGACTTTATTCCTAATTAATTTATCATATATAATACTATAGTATAAAATTTACAAGAACATTTAAAAAAAATAAATGATCATAATACAGAAAATTCACGACTTCATTCCTATTTAATTTTGAAATGTACATTGTAAATCTTCCAGATATCACATTAACTTAATAGAATTCAAGTATGCCTAATATCATACTCTAATAAGATATTGTTTAAGTCTGGTTGGGCCATGAGCCCTAGGATTACGGCAACTAGCCGAATGAGTTATCATAAGAAGATGTGGGGGACATATAATTAGGGTTACTCATGGATGTTGATTAGGATACCAACATTTAATGATTATGATTTATGATAAAATAGAACGATTCTTACCTTACGTCTTTTTTGAAAACAGGAAGTTAAATATGTTGTTGCAATTGATAGGAACAACAAACTCAAGATGTAACGTAATAGGTAAGTACAACTCTGCCTACAGCATGGACAAAACGTTTTTGTAGCATGCCATGTTTTTCAAGAAATCATGTATTAATTTACATGATTTACATATGTTATGATGTTTTATGCTATAATGTTTTATGTTATGGTTTGTTATTATGTTATGTTATATATTTTGTTATCGTGACATCATGAAGCATGTTTACGAATATTAAATTACATGGTAAGAATAAGTTTTTAAATCATATGATAAAACAAGCTAATATTATTGTGACGTATCGACTTGCTACGAGGGCTGGTTTAAACTGTATGGTTCATGGTTTGAGTTGGATTAAACTGGCCACCCCAATCACTTCATGGTTACATGTCACGGTACGTGCACTCATGTTATGTAAAGGGCCCAGAAACCAAATCAATATAAGAAAGCATAATTGGTCCATGCATTCTTTTATTAAAATGTTTTGCGGATTGAATGTTGTACTTACTGAGCATAAGCTCATTACTTACATTCATGCTGTAAGTAAGCAACCTACCAGCAATACTTGATGCAAGACTGTGGGGGGCTAACACTGCAATTATGAAATGTGGGATGGACACCGTCACGGATTTTGGAAAATATGTTTTCTAAAATATGTTTGTAAAATGTGTTTATGTTACGTTATAATGAAGTGATGGTATGGGTAAGGAAAAGTTTTAAGTATGATGGTAACAAGTTGTCTCGTGTCGTACCGACCCACATTAGGTCGGGTTTGGTCTATGGTTTGAATATGATAGCTTTTAAATGAGGTGTGAAATGAAAGCTCGATACTCGAGTGATTACATATAAATATTTATGAGGATAAGTAAAGTTTAAAATAAGATGTAAAAAAAAAAATAATAAAAAAATTTACTCTAGAATTTTCAGTAAGTTTAAGGTATTCGAATTAAGAATTAAGTTACGTACGAAGTCACGGCCTTATGTAGGTCGGGGGTCGTGAGATGTATCTACCTTGCTCACAGCAAAATCTTCCTTCTTAGGCCACAGACTAAAATTCCTTTTCTGAAATATTCCAAGTTGAGTATTAATTTATATTCTTTGGATAAAGTTAATCCTAAATTCCCTTTCAAAAAGAATTTAAGACTTAATCTACATAAGCTGTGGTTATGAGATTATGGTATATTCTCAAAATTTAAATCAGAAATTCTCACTTTTAAAGTTTGATTTAAAGTTTTAAATCCAACATTAATTTAATACTTTTTATAAAAAAAAACCATTATCTTTCAAAAGTAAAACATTCTTCCTAAGAAAACACTCCACAACTTCATTTTAAAATCCCCTCCGCCCGCCACTTTTTGTTTTTTTTTTGTCCCAGTGCTACAGACCTGGCCACCGGCGCAGCAGAATCCCTGGCTGTCGCCTGGCAGCGCCACAACATTGCTGGGCCACTACTGCAGCCCAGGCAGGCGCTAGAGCACCCAGGGGCTGTCCCTGGGCTGTAGTGCCTGACAATCCGCCAAATTTCTCTGTTTTGCATTAACTTTGAGAATCCAGAAACGAAAAATCACATACTGAAAAATGAAACAAGTACAATATTGTTGGAGGCAGGTCTCAACAAAAATGCGCTTCAAATTTCTCTAATGCACTTACTTTGTCATGTATTTTGAATCTGAGTACAACTTCAACGCTGGTAAGATCAGAGGTTTAACCATGATGAAAAAAGGGTCCCATTTTCAAGAAGGAAAAACAGGGGAAATAGTAGTATAAACTTTTGTCTCCTATTTATATACGAGCAATTAGAAAAATGGAAATTGTGGTAAAAAAAAAATTTTCAAAACTGAATGAAGAAAATCTTAGGTACGGTAACTTACAGAAAATTACAGATATGATATTATTATCCATCTAGGATTTAGTCGTAATGAGAAAGAAAATTAAAATATGAAAAGGGATGGTAGACATTAAAGTTTTTAAGATCAAAGGAAAAATGATCATTTAGCACCCAAGACTCTGTAACTTGGATTTGCTTATGGGCAGAATAAGGATCTCAGGTACTTGCATCAAGTCTTGACCTAAACGAAAAGTGAAACGGACCTTTACGTGTCCAAAAATACTAAAAGTCTAGTTATGACAAAGGGATAAGGAGGGAAATATTATTTTTTATAGGGCAGAAGGAAAATAATAGCATAGTTTTTAGAAAATAGAAAATAATAGCATATTTTTAGAATTAGAAATTGAAAATCCAAAGATACCCCCCAACTATTTCCCTACCCCGAACCTGCCAAACGTCCCTGACGTTGGCGTCGTCTACACCGACTTCAGCTTCAAGCTCGGAGGTCCATGTTTGTCGCCATCCACGCTGTCGTTGTCGTCGCCATCGAAGATCGCCTGTTGCAAGAGAGCCAACGAAGATCACCATCACGTAACCACAACCGCGCGTGAGATCTTTGCCCTTCCTCTCCTGGAGGCGTTGTCTTCTCCAGCGACAATAACCCGTGCGTCATCTCTGATCGTGAGAATCCCAAGGAAAATTGCAAGTTTCGTCTTCTCTGCCGGTCGTCTGCCAACACAGATCGCAGGATCTTCGGCCGTCCCCACGGTGGCTTTTGCCGTACTTGCAGATCGCCCCGACCTCGCAACCTTGCCAACGCAGCACCATCGTCACCGTCACCATCGGAATCGCGATCGTCGGCACCGGAAAACTCCCGTCGCAGGGAGAGATAGATTCATACCAGATGGAGGAGAGAGAAACAAGCAAAAAAAATAATGGGAGAGAGTAAATGAGGAGAAAGAAAATAGAACTAACTAAAAGGGTAAAATGGCCAAATGATAATTTATTTTGAAAAGAAAAGAAAACATATGCTATAATTCACTATGATTTTAAAAATATATTATAAACTTCACAAGTATACATAAAATATATTATATGCTACTATTTCCCAATGAAAAAATTAATAAATATGTGATTTTGAGAATTACTCCCGAAAAAGTACATCATTGGAACATTACCCTTTAAAAAGCACTCTTTGAAATACTAAATTCCATAAAGATAAGTTAAATATCAATATAATATAGTTTCCCAACTTTATCTCTGATCAATTAAAAAGGTTGTAAGGTAGGCAATCTACCGGAATACTCTCTGACAATGGGAGTTAATCAATACCACCGATGTTCTCTGGTCACTGGTGACAGTCGCAAGTTTTTTTTATCCTATTGATTTTTTTTTTTAATATTTTGCCCTTCAATGTTTTCTCAATAAGTACAAAGTTCTTTTTTACTCAATATTATATTTGCTATTGGATGACTTAAAACTATTGACCAAGATAGCAAAAAAAGAGTAAAATAAGAATATAAAGAAAGCTTGTGCCTTAAGTTAATGACGTTTAAAACATAAAGAACGGAAGAATATAAAGAAAGCTCGTCCCTTAAGTTAATGACGTTTAAAACATAAAGAACGTTCATAAAGTCGTGATAAAAAATGTTACACTGACGTGGTTCCGGGAAATTCTTCTTTTCTATGAACTTGTCAACTCACTTGAGTTGATAAAAGGGCAAACGACCGTAGTATTTAATAAGTTAGATTATTGGAAGATTTTTTAAGGCTTTGCTTCAGCTTAATCTTATAGCATCAGTTTCTGTTTTAGCTTGGATGGGATTTTCCATTCAAATTGTAATCTATTGGTTTCTTTACTATAAACTTAATGCGATATGAGTTTAGATTTTGGGTGTCAACCTAATTAAGATACTTAATTTATACCTTAATATCAGTTGTTCCTACTCTTCATTTTGAAAGAAAAAAAAAAGGTTAGATCATTGGGAATTTTGAATATTTATCTTTGTCCATTTTGTACTTCGATGCTCGCTTTCTTCTCCCCCCTCACCCAAAATAAAATTTGCTTTTTTGTTTTCCTTTAAAAATGTTCTCCTTATTTTTTTTATTGATTTTTTGTGCTTCAATGCTTGTCGTTTGTTTCTTTGTTTGTTTTTTTAAATATGCAATTAATCATGCATTTTTAAATGCTTTCTCATTAAAAAAAAATTAGGTAATTTTATCTTATTATTTTTTTAATAATTTTCATGAATATATATATATATATATTTATCAATCTACTTAAACGATTTTCAATGGAGTAAATAAATTTTCTCAGATACATATTAATAAAAAATTTCTCCTAACTAGCCAACTGTAATAATCTTTCTTAAACGGTTAATTCCTGATTGGTCCCTAAACTATTGTATCAGTAACGTTTTAGCCCCCTAGCTAAAATGACCTGGCCAAATAACATATTGACTTAGTTGCTCGGTTTGTTCCTAAACTACTACCTCTGCGACGTTTTGATCATCATTTTTTTATAGTTGAAAATATCAATTTATTTATTAGATTTACTGAAATAACATTAAGAAAATTAAAAAAAAAAAAGGTTAAAAAAGAAAGAAAAAATCAGAAAGGGAGGAACGATCCTGATTGGTTGCAAAAAGGGTTGGCAGCAGAGGGATTTGCTGGTAGAGAGAGATCGAGAGGAGAAGAGGCGAGGAGAGAGGGAGATCCACCTTAATTTTTTTGTATTCTAATTTTTTATTAATGTCAAGATAAAAATGACAAATTGACTAGGTCGCCCATCATCATGTATATTTGCTAAATAAAAATTGCTAAGTCACCATCCAGGAAATGTTTATTTTTTTTTTATAAATGAAATTCAACTCTTGAACAGTATCGATTTGATTTAGGGAAAAAGTTCATAATATTTTATGATAAGAGATAAAGTTTTTGATAGATTACAATAAGAGATAAGTTAGATCATATTTTTAATGTTAACCGTTCAATCTGTAAAAGCTTTAGCTTTCTCCATTTTTCTCTCATGTTTATAGCTTCGTTTCTTTTACCTCTTGACTCCATAGTCCTCGTATTCTTCTTTGTTGCTAATTTCTTCATCAACCAAAGCTTTGTTTGGATTTGCGTGGGAACACACAGCATCTTTTCTGGTAAGTTTATATTGTTCTTTTTCTGTCTCTTGGACTCCCCAATATTCCATCCGTGGCTCCTAAGAAAATAGTGAGTAATTTGACCACAAAAAAATATAGTTCAGTTTTACATAAAATTAGTAAAAATTGGAGATTTATGGAAAAATGAAAAGGAGAGTTTTAACTCATAGGTACGAATATGAACTTTTTAAAAACATGAAAAATGATATATTAGTTTTATATAACATACATAATGTATATATGTACTATCTAAGCAGTGTCCTATTATCCAAATAGTTCAGATCTCTCATGTTCATTTTTTCAAAAACCAATTTATATGTCCGTATGAACGCGTCCAGGGTTGTTTAGAAAAATGTCACATGTTCATGCCTAGCATTGATTTTTGCCACATGAGAAAAATTATTACATAGAATGCCATAACATGTCATCACATAACATTTATTTATTTACGTACGTTAAAATACTATGATACACTTAAGTTGCAACTAGTATCTATGATGATACCTACATCCACGATGAATACGTTCAGTAAACGGTCATCGGTTAGTTACTATCTGGTCTCCACAAGAAACCATTTGGTAACCACCACCACCGGTTGGTTACTAGTTGGTAACCAACTCAGCCGGCAAGATGTCAGACAGTTACCTAGTGGTAACCACCTTCACTGGTAGGATACTAGCCGGGACTGATAACCATCTAAGCTGGGAGGATACATATCAATAACCACCTCCACGGGTAGCAAAATAGTTGCTTACTGGTCGATAACCACCAAATTCGTTGGATTTTATCACCAAATTGATGAGAAAAATGTCATAGAAATTAATCAAAAAAATAAATGTAATACCTAGTTTTTAATCGTTATGATTTTTGTGTTAAAAAATTCAACTATACGTTGAGGATATTTATGAAAGAGCCCGGTTAAGGGTTTTTATGATATTTTGTGAGTTTTTATGATTTTATAAGACTCAATAATGATTGCTTAGTCAAGCAAATGACCTTTTAGGCAAAAAGGAACAAAATTGTCAAAATTTTTATGTTGGTCAAAGTTTGACCAAAAACGTCGACGGTTGACCAGAAAAGTCAACTATTGACCGCGGGAGTCAAATCTTGGCAAGGAAGTCAACTGTTGACAAGAAAGTCAATGGTGGACGAGAAAGCCAAAGATTGACCCCAAAAAGTTGAGAAAAGACCGTAAGAGTAAATAGCCCGCAGTATAGAATTATACTGCATAGGCCGATTTTACTGATAAAATAATATGTTTAAGATTCAAAACCACCATAGAAAGACAAGCACATTAAGTAGAATTAAAGAGCAGAAGGGTTTTAAGAAATAAGGAAAAATTCATACTGTCTATTTTTACACAGATAAATTTTGGACTGCAGTTCGGTAAACCAATACTGAGTATAAGTGAATCCAGTATTGAAAATACCTGTGTTAACTTAAAAATGGACTGTACAATAGCAAAAGTAGCCAAACAAGGCCTTAGGATGATATCATATTTATGACATCATCCTTATTTGGAATTATGACATCATAATTCCATGAACCATGCATTAGATGACAAGTGTCTTGTTCTAGAACAATTTTTCCTTGTTCCACAAGGCCTTGGCAGGCCACCTACACCCCCCCCACTGTGTGATTTCTTGATTTTTTTGGGGTCAAATTCCAATTTCCAAAACTTTCCCCACCTCTATAAATAGGTGAAGCCATAATTCAAAAAATTAGAGAAAAGCAACCAAACTTTGCCAAAATTTTTACCCACCACAACCGAACTTGAGGGAGAGGGAAAGGAAGAAATTCGAGCCAAGATCAAGTGAAAAAGAGAGTGTGTTAGTCGGTTTATTGTTGGAAAGCAAGCCGAAAAGTTGAAAAAAAATTTTGGAACCCATTTTAGCTCAAGGCCGGTTGTGGAAGGAAGAGAAAGGGAGGAGAAGGAAACTTGGATGTGACCGGATTTTGTGCGTTGGAGTGGCCGGAAATCTAGAGCAAGGGTGGTGGAGAAAAAGTTTGGAGCCAAGCAAGCCATAGGGCCGGTTTTGCTAGAATAAGGGGCAAGGAGAAAAACGAGAAATCCTAGCCAAAACCTTGAACCAAATTGAGGTATAATTCCTTGGATCCCTAAGCTTTTCATTTAAATTTCATTTCGAGAAATTTAAATGTATTTAAGCATTGGTTGTATGGAGCATAAGCTCAATTTTATTTTGTGCCCAAGTTTAGGATTTAAAGTTTGTGCTTGATCTAGAACTAAGGGTGGTTTGATTTTGATTGCATGCTTGCTCTTAATTTTGTGATTTTGCATGCTAAGTGTTTGTTGTATGGCTAAAGTTTTATATGTTGATGCATGATGTGAATTTTTAATTTGCATGGTGAATATTGGACGTTAGAAAACCGCTGCATGTGTGTATTAGGGCTCCCGCGGTGGCTGGTCGAGCTAGATTCCACGTCTAGGATGTAAAACAAAAATCGAAACCGAAAACTGCCATTTCGGGTAGAAATTGGCCAGTCTCGGGAAAGTCAGATTTTGAGGCCTTTAGAGGCCGAGTTTGGAAAAAATTAAAACACAAAAGTTGTTCAGAACAGTTTTTCCTAGAGGGCAGTGTGAATGGATTTGAAAAATGAGGCTCCAATGGCCTCCGTTTTTACGAAAACCCGAGGCTAATCTGCCCAGACCTAGTCTACACGTCCAGTAAGTTTCAAATTAAAACTGACAAGAATCCAAGAAGAACTGGGTTTTTCTTAAAACACGAAAGTTTTAGAATTTTTCAAGAGAAAGAATTTTCGTGAAGACAAGTTTTTCAAAATCAATCTGTATTTTTAAATAAAACCTGAACTATGAAAACTGTGCAGAGAGCAAGAAATTCCTGCACAGGATTTTCTAAAAACATGCGGAAAAACTGTATTTTTGCATCAACACTCATGTTTTGACTATCAAAACTGTTTTAAAAGCAGTTTTCAGTCTTCAATAATTTTTATAAAGTCTTATTTTGAAAACCACGAATTTTGAAGTAAAACAAAAGATTTTCTAGCCAATTTTCCAAATTGGATTTTAAAAGTCAAAACATATTAACAACACAATGACGAATGGTAACCGGGAAGGATACCCGAGTTACTAAAACTTAGGCTCGATAATAAGAATAATCTAATATGGGTTTAATACCCAAGGTTACCTCAAGTAATCTAATGGGTCAAGACGGTTAACCATAATCTCTAGGGTTACGATTAGTAACCTAATAAATGATCAAGGTATGTAAGAAGAACATATAACTATGATGCTGGAAAGGTTACCAACGTTTTATAGGATCCTTATCCTATGTTCTTTCTAATAGCAGGAAGTAACCTGCAATTGAGATCAGGGTGGAAACAACAAAGCCTGGCATATAACGAATCAGGCAAGTATCGAACCTCACCTACAGTATGAAAATAGTAAAATACTATTTTCATATATATTATGTTTAACTATACTAGTTACATTACATGTTTAAATGTACATGCTATGTTGTATGATGTTATGTAATGCTATGCGATGATGTGCTATGACATGTTACATATTATGCCATGTTTTCTAAAATGTCATGGTTTTAAAAATGTCATGATTTCAAGAATGCCATGATATGGGAAATGTTAAGTTTGAATATGATATAGTGACATCATGAAGCATGTTCACTAATGTTAAATCACATGGTAAGATAATCAAGTAAGGTGTCGTACCAACCTCCCGTGATTGTGGAGGATACATGTTTAACACCAATTGTGATATTAACCTCTCGTTGATGCGTGAGGGTCACGTTATGATTCCCAGAACTGTTAGGGCCTTGCAAACCCTAGCTTTATCTGGAGGCTGCGCGCTTTTGGTACGTACACTATGGGCCCACATGTTAAGACAAGATAAGTTAAGGATTGAGTCTATAATGAAACATAAGACATTCAATCAATCATAAATGGTTCATGCATAAGCTACATGATGATGGACATGTTTTAAGATGTTTGAATTATTTCGTGAGATTATGTTTGTACTTGCTGGGCGAAAGCTCACTCTTATATTTCATACTGTAGGTAAGAAGCCTGCAATTTAAGTGATGGGCTTTGCGGACGATGCGACGGATGAAGGGCGGTGTGGGATACCACTACGCATAATTTTTCGTATCCAATTTTTCAGAAAATGTGTTAATATGATAAAAGTAAATGATGTTTTGTTATATGTAAAGAATTTAAAGACACGAGAAGGTATTTTCAGTTTGGTACATATGAGTGACAAGTTTTCTCTATTAGATAACTTATGAGAATATGTTTAAAAAAAAAAAATTATTCTCAAATTTTTAAGCAAGTTAAGTACAAATAGTATGGTGTCGACCCGGCTTGGGAAGTCGGGGCGTCACAATAAAAGCTAGCAAACACCAAAATAAAGAAAACAAATCTCAAAACAATTACATATGGGAAAAAGAAATTGTAATGATCAGAGATCACCTCGACACCGTCACCACCGTCCCATATAGAGAAGATCTGATCTCCTCCACATGGCCATTGCCGTACGTGACTGCAGCTCGAATGGAGAGATCTGCCCCATTGCTAGAGGAGGAGATCCGCCAAGATCTCTTTTGAGTGGCGGGGATATCTACTTGTCCGTGACCTCACATGAGTTAGGCGCGGCCGGTCGATGCTTGGCCATATGGCCATTTCATCTTGTTTGGTGTGCCTGACAAGTTTTGGACACCAATCCTTTTAAAATTACCCACAAAATTCTGAAATATAGAAAGACAAACTTGGAAATTTTTTTTATCCTTTCCATCTTTGGATCTTCATGGTCTACGTCCCCAAAGAATTAAATAATAAATTCCTTTTCCATTTCTAGCATTCCAAAATGCTAGAATAGCAATAAAGGACTTGTAGGGAAAATACAGTCATGATCGATCACCCCTCTAAAATTGCATTTCTTAATAAATACAATTAAACCATGATTCATATTTAAAATATATTTCTCAATGAATTTCGAATCTTCTTACTGCAAATAGAAATTGAAATCAACATTTAAAACATATCATGAAAAGCCTATGAGATATGGCACATATTGCGTTTAAGCTACAGAATCATTTATTTTAAGTTTCGCCAAACACTTTTATTACTGTCATTGGGATCCCAAATGCTATTATCAGTCATATCCCTTTCGGGACCTATCCGTGGGTATCAGTTAGTCCCAATGATACTATTGTTGTGAGGTTACTATGTTCGTAAATATTCCTATCATTTCATAGGCCACATCTAGAATTGCAAATCTTTAAAATATTATAAACATATCTTAAAACCTTTAAATAAATCACACTTTCTTTTAGCTTTCACACTTGCAAATCATACTCTTTCTAATAAGAGGAAGCATTTTATCCATCGTCTCATTTTAAAATATTAAACATGTGTCAAAAATAATAAAACGCTATATCATATACTTTTTAAGTTTCTATAATACTATAAATAGAATTCCTATTTATCTTTTTTAAAGTTGAACTATTGCAGAGAAGTTGATTCCACTATTTCGAGAAAGCTGATTGTACTTGTCCTAAGTTCATGATCAAGTTCTTTTACATTTAAAGTATTAATCAATAAAAAGTTTTATAAAATAGAAAATATGTATTATAGTATCACATTTCAACATTTTAGACCATTTAAGATCCTTTAAGACAAGTTCCTAGTGCAAATAAAGTCTTTACAAAATTACTGTCCACAAATTTCCTGCAACAGTAGATTTGAAAATTCACCAAAAATCCGATTTACAATATTTTTACCTGAAAATTTATGGGCAACAAGCTTCATATGTCTACTTTAATGCCACAAAATTTCAGCTTCAAATACCAAGTCTAAGTACAGAAAAAAAAACTCGTAATCTTACTGCCCTGTTTTAGAAGTCACAATTTTCTCATTCAAATATTTTCACAAACACCTTCTACACAACCTCATAAAATTCTTTAAAAACAATGAAAAATCTTTTCTAATCATACCTCACAATGTTTACATCTTAAGTAACATAGAACCACTAAAAATCTTGAATAAAATCAAAAGCTACACACTTGGAAGAAAAGTCAAAGCACACTTTAATCAAGAAAGCATCTCGAGTAAATCAAATCAAATAATAACTTAAAACCTCATATCTCTAGTTTTAAATAGCTTCAGAATTCATTAAAAAATCCTAATTTAAACTGACCTTACACTACTACAAAATGTAGATTACACGATAGAGCTTTCACGACCGTTTTTTAAAAAACCATCGTGGAAAATACGGCAAAAAGACGGAGCGGAATAGGGTTTCCGAAAACCGTCGTGGAAGCCGAAGCTTCCACGACGGTTACAGAAAACCGTCATGGAAGACCATGCTTCCACGAGGGTTTTTTATAACCGTCGTGGAAGCGTCAGCTTCCACAACGGTTATAGAAAATCGTCGTGGAAGCTAGAGATACCACGATGGTTAAAAAAACCGTCGTGGTATCTCAATTAAAATTTTGATAAAAAATTTTTTTTAATTAAAAAAAAAAACCATCGTTGAATTTAAAAAAAAATTAAAAAAAATTAGTTACCACGACGGTTTACAAAAACCGTCGTAGTAGGTACAAAAGAGGGAATGTTTCAAAAAAAAAAAATTGAATTTTTTGAACTATCACGACGGTTTTTGGAAAAAAACAGTCGTGGTAGGTCAAAAAAAATGTTTTTCGCCTACCACGACGGTTTTTCTAAAAAACCGTCGTGGTAGGTCAAAAAATTCAATTTTTTTTTTGAAAAATTCAAAAAATGTTTTTTTTTTTAAATTTTCATCCTACCACGACGGTTTTTCAAAAAACTGTCGTGGTAGGTATGAATGCGGAAATTTTGAAAATTATTTTGGAGCATATATTAAAATCCAAAAAAACACCATCTTTCCCACCCCATTGCATTTCGAGACTTTTTTACTCTCTAATACAATCTCTAACTCCAAACCCAAAGTCGCCCATATCCTCCCTCCATTTATCTCTCTCCGCTCTTTTTCTACATTCTCGCCGTCATTCCTCTTTCTCTCTCTAACTCCGAGCCTTTTTTCCTCTTTCTCTAGCCGCCATTCCTCCCTCTCTCTCTAACTCCGAGCATTTTTCCCTATCCCTCTCGCCGCTATTCCTCCGTCCCCTACATTCTTTACCACTCCACCCGTACCCACGCTCAACAATACGGTAAGTTGAAATGTATCTTGCTTGGGTAAGGCACGGATTTGGGAATTTTACGTCCAAAATGTTGATATTGTTGATTGTGATTGTTGATTGTGAAATTTCCATCCAAAATGTCAAAAATCCACAATGTACCTTCCAAAATGTTGATTTGGGAATTTTCCGTCGAAAAATGTCCAAAATCCATCTTTTCGGTGATTGTTGATTGTCGTTGTGATTTGGATTGCTTTAAAATTGATTGGATAAGGCATGGATTTGGGAATTTTCCATAAAAAATATTGATTTTGTGAGATAAATTTTCCGGATTTGCCACCCGTGGGAAATGAAATGAATTCACAAATTTTTTTTTTGGTGGACCCTACCACTATGGTTTTTCGAACCATCGTGATAGGCGGACCTACCACGACGGTTTGTATAGAATCATCGTGGTATGTTCTTAAATGTCCACATTTAGGTCCTATTTTTTGCCTATTCCACGACGGGTAAAAAACCGTTGTGGAATCTAAAAAAATTCCACGACTATGGATTCCATGACGGTTAGAAAACCATCGTAGAAATGTTACCACGATGGTTAAAAACCATCGTGGTATCCACATTTCTGTACTAGTGTTAGGTATTCAGACCCCAAAAATTATGACAAACTCCACTTTGAGCTCAACTTGCATGAACAAAAATGGGTGTTTGGTGGAGTCTGAGAATGAGCCTTTGAAGGAAGCTTAGCTTTGGTTTGTTTTGTGATTTAGGAGGGGAAGAAGGTCATGTTTGGCTCTAGTTTTGAAGATGGCAGAGCCTCAGAAGATTTGATAATGAAGACCCATTTCATTGAGGTTTCTTTTTACTTTCTAATGAAGTTCTGAAATATCCACCAAATGACTTGAGTAAATATGCTCTCCATCATATTTTTAAGCTTATGTTTGATTTACTGGTTGAAGATAAAATTTTTATGTTGAAGTTAATTGACTTTTCCAAAAATAGTTATAAATTTTATTGATTTTTCAGGTAAAAAACAAAAATTGATATAAAAAAGTACAATTTAATTAGAGTTAAACTGAAATATTAAATGAAGCATAAGTCTCTAAGGACAAGTGTAAGGCTCATAAAAGTATAGCTGTTAAATGAAGTTTCTAAAATTACAAAAAGTAGTGCCCTAAAAAACTCAAAAACTCACTAGAGCCATGATACAACATTTTCATTGCAATTAAGTCCATAGAAAATACTAAAAAATGACTCATTATTAAAACAAAAAAACAAAAAACAAAAAAAAAAAAACAAAAAACAAAATGGTAATAACAACATATGGGCTAAACACGATGAACGGTTTCTCTTCCATAGTTGTTAGCTTCTTTCTACACAGTTACTTAAAATCATATAGTTAAATAAATTAAATAGAGCATTATGTGAAAATTCACTTTATATAAAACAATAACATTAATATAACTGAAAAACATATTAAAAATCATTTTTAAGTAAACAACATTGGTTTATGAAATTAATTAAGCTCGATGTTATAAATTAATTACATCATCACAAATTCACTGTGGTGCAGACAATCATTGGATTAGAAGATCAAGATCCTAGCAGATCAAGAAGAATATAAGTATGGTTGTCAAGAAGTTGCTACTTATTTTTGTAGCGTGCATGTTGGCTAAAACATATGCATTATCAGCATCAGAAACACCACTCCAGATTCCCAGGGATAATTGCGAACCGCAGTGCGGGAACGTGAAAATCCCATTCCCTTTCGGGATCGGCTCTAATTGTTCTCTTGACAAATGGTTTGAGATATTCTGCAACAAATCTACCACCCCTCATAGACCTTTCCTCAAACACACCCAATGGGAGGTGCTTGACATTTTGGGCTTTTACACAAACCGCTCCAGCACCTCGGATGATCAGCAATTTCAGGTCAAAAGCCCGATAAGTTTTTTCAATTGTGCAGACAAGCTGGAATTGACTCGAGAAGCGGGGATCAATTTAACAGGAATGCCATTTGATTTCTCTTCCAGAAATACTTTTGTTGCAGTGAGTTGTGGGGTTCTTGCGAAGATTGATTCCCGATCATATAACATTTACTCTCAAACAGGATGCACATCGATCTGCTCATCAAGCTCTAATAGTACTGCAAGTAATAGTATCTTTTGCGATGGCGTAGACTGCTGTCAAACCTCAAATATTGACATTTACGACGCCTTTGAAATCTCATTCGACAATAGTTCCATTACCGCAGCTGAACAGGATCAGGGTGGGAGAGAAAACCAATGCAAATTTGCATTCATGGTGGATGGTGACTATTGGCATCGCCATGAGAACAGTTCTACAACTTTTACGAGAATCCGCAACTCCGATTATGTTCCTGTCAATCTAAGCTGGTACATAAATTATACAGACATGGAAATGTTTGGAAAAAATATGTCAGCAAGTGTAAACCACTTCCACTACTGCGATCATGGATACTCGTACTCGTCGACTTACACGCAGTATCAGCTAAGATGTTACTGCAATGGATTTTATGGAAATCCGTATCTCATTGGGGGATGTAGTCAAGGTATGATAGGCCTTTTTAGTTGTGCAATTCTGAAGGAAACCAGTGGTGTTAAACATTATTCACTAATAAAAGATGAGTCTCGAGAAATGAGATATATATAGGACTCACTTTCTATTAATGATGATGCTTAATACCAGTGGTGTCCACAAGCATTTTTTATTTTTTAATATCGAAAATCTTTCCAGTTATGCATGTCAATTCTCGGAAAAAAAAAAAAAAGGCATACGTCATTTTATCGACATAAATTCATGAATTGAACGTCAAAATACAAAACACAAAAATTGTATTCTTTTGAACCTACTATGCATATGATATATAAATTTTCAGCAAATTCATAAGTACTTTTGTGTTCTAAATTCGTCTTTTGATGTCAAATACTAATTTTAAATTGACATGGATACGCCGTATTCTATACGTCCTGTTTTATTATCATCACATGAGAGTTTTGTTTTACAAAATTCAAAAGTAACTTTTTTTTTTTGTTTTTGTTTTTTTTGTGGTTTTTCTGGTAGATATCAATGAATGCGAGGTCCATCCATCGTACTGTAAGAAATGGGGCCCTTGCGTGAATACTTATGGGGACTACTACTGCAGTAACACGCGCAAATTTATACTCGTTGGTCTCTCTCTCTCTCTCTATCTCTTTCTTCATTTGTAGTTTTAACTTCTGGCGTTAGTAGGGAAATATCCAAAAGTAATTATCAAATAATTAGAAAGAGTAACTAAGCTGTCTTTAAAGAAAAAAGAAAAGAAAAGAAAGAAAGAAACAATGCCCTAAATTTGTCCTTCTTTCGTAACTTACTCCTTAAACTTTTAACTCCAGAACTTTCTGAATTGATGCAGTATCTCATTTTTACTGAATTCATGCAATATTTGTATTGAGTCCTACAGGTGTAGGTTGTGCTCTTGGAGGATGGCTTGTACTGTCACGTACATGGGACTTATACAGGTTCATAAAGAAGACAAAAGAAAATAAACGAAAGCAAAAGTTTTTCAAACGGAATGGTGGGCTGCTGTTACAACAACAGATATCTTCCAGTGAAGGCAATGTTCAGAAAACTAGATTGTTCACTACGAGTAAGTTGCAGAAGGCCACTGATAATTTTAGTATAGATAGAATTCTTGGTCAAGGAGGTCAGGGCACTGTGTATAAAGGAATGTTAGAAGACGGAAAAATTGTTGCCATAAAGAAGTCTAAGATGGTTGATGAGTCCCAACTTTCGCAATTCATTAATGAGGTTGTCATCCTATCACAAATCAATCATCGGAACGTGGTTCAATTGTTGGGATGCTGTTTAGAGACCGAAGTTCCTCTTCTAGTCTATGAATTCATACCAAATGGAACCCTATCCCAATATATTCACGTGCAAAATGGTGAGCTTCTTCTTACGTGGAAAGTGCGTTTACAAGTTGCAGCAGAAGTTGCAGGAGCGCTTTCTTACTTACATTCAGCAGCATCTTTTCCAATCTACCACCGAGACATCAAATCTTCAAATATACTCCTTGACGAGAAATATAGAGCAAAAATTGCAGACTTTGGCATATCAAGAACAATTTCCTTAGAGCAAACTCACTTAACTACTGAAGTACATGGAACATTTGGTTACTTTGATCCAGAGTATTTCCAATCGAGCCAATTCACAGCGAAGAGTGATGTTTTTAGCTTTGGGGTGGTTCTTGTTGAGATCTTAACGGGACAAAAAGTAATATCTGTAACGAGATCAGAGGAAGACAGAAGTTTAGTAACATATTTCAATAGGACAATGGAAGCTGGCAGCTTATTCGAGATTGTTGATTCCCAAGTTCTTGAAGATGCACCGAAAAAAGAGATCAGAGCAGTTGCCAACCTTGCACAGAGATGCTTGAATTTCACCGGAAGAAATAGGCCAACAATGAGAGAAGTTGCAATGGAGTTAGACAGGATACAAAAGCCTGATAGAGCCTCTTCAACTGTTCAGTCAAATCATGATGATGAGGTTGAATATGTAAGAACTATGGGCATCGGGCCTTGGGACGCAGTTTCCACTTCAACGGTGTCAACTTTCAAGACGACCGATAATGTTGATGCTTCAAAACTGCTAGAAATTTCACTGCTTTCTTTTGAATCACACTGAAAACAAAATTTGCCTTGTAATTAATAGGAGGAACGTACCTGTTTTTGTGAGTGCCAGATTAAATGTGTCGACATCAGTTTTCTTCTAAGCATTAAATGGATAAAGTAGAATTAGAACTTAAAACAGTTGCATACTTGAAGTTAGCATTTTAATTTAATTAACTATGCATGTTTATATTAAGTGTGTATATAATTAATTTATTGAATAATATTTGTATTCTGATACTACAAAATACAACTGCAAATCACGTAAACCTTATGCATAAATGCTCGGATGCCTCGTTCCTTTCTGTAGACTCGCATTTTATCTAAACGCATGACTTTATTTTGGATTATATATGCAAATATATATGTGTGTGTGGAAAGATTCAAAAAATATTCGTACTCCATCCTCCCAATTTAGAGCCGTAGATCTTGTTTACACTAGCTAGTCTTCTAGGTTTTTCCTTTGTTTCGTTTTGTTTTGTTTTTAATTGAAGAGTAGAGAACACCAACTAAGGAAACTTTCACCAAATTTATCCCCAAAAAAAATCAAAGAAAAGAAAAAGGGGGGGGGGGGGGGGGGGGGAACAGAATAAGGTTATGACCATAATCCGAACTAAAGAAAAATACTTGAAAATCTGAAAAGACTAAAATCATAACTACCAAAGAATAAACTTATAAATGGTTATTTTGTATAGCAATCTAAGAAGTGTCTCATGTGGTAAAGATTAAATAGGTTACAAGTGTCTCTCAGGTTGAAATAACTTCTGTTTCAAACTAGTATGAACCGCCTCTAATTGTATATCACAAAGTTCTCTCAGCTTACCTAACACATATCTCAGTAATTATTATTTTGCCTGTTTTGAAACAGTTCAAGCTTTCCAAAATATATTACCTTTGGGCGGGAAATTGGACAAATGTCAATTTATTATTAATTTTTTTGCTGCTAAAAACACAATACCCCTTTTCTTGCCCACTACACAAAGCCTTTTCAAGCAAATAAAAAACACAACTGCAAAGAAGTCGTCTTACATTTGGTAAGCACACACGTCCAGCAAAGATCTTTCCCAGAAGTTGCATAAGTCAAAAATATCACAAAGTGGCATGGTTCCGTATCTCTGACTTTTGACTAATGCATTTGGTTATTATCAATTATCATAATAATAATTGCTAAGTAGATGACAAGTTTTCACCCACTGCATGGATGACAAATTAATGGATGACAAGTTTCTTTTAACGTGGGCGCAACATTGCAATCCAAAAAATCATGGTGTAGATATCCATTCAAACTTCTTTTAACAAACCTGATTTAAATCTTACGGTTGCAATCAATGTCCACCGATGTAGCCCTACGGTGAGCCGGTACTGTACTACTCAATTGATATTGGGTTTTGACTAAATGAAAAAAATAATAATAAGATTTCTACTTCCATCTATTTTGCAGAAATGAAGGTCAATGAACCATGTTAGCTTCACTTTCCATACTTGGCCATGGAGAGAACATCTTCCTTGGCCTTGTTGTTCTCTTTCATCTCGGCATCAATATTCCTAAAATCGGCCATTGCAGCTGATACAATAGCTTCGAAACAGTCGCTTAATGACACCGAGACTCTAATTTCTGCCAATGAAGTCTTTGAACTAGGCTTCTTTTCTCCTGGAAACTCCAAGAACAAGTACTTGGGAATGTGGTACAAGAGAACTCCTGGCAAAGTCGTGTGGGTCGCAAATCGAGACAACCCGATTACTAACTCGTATGGAGAACTATCTGTCAGCGAAAACGGAAACCTTGTTCTTCTTAATCAAAGTAAGAGCACTATTTGGTCTTCTAACATATCAAGTGTGGCCAAAAGTCCTGTTTTTTTGCAGCTGCTTAATTCGGGAAATCTCGTTCTAAGGGATGATACAAGCTTAAATTATTTGTGGCAAAGCTTTGATTATCCATGTGACACGCTTTTACCAGACATGAAGATAAGCTGGGACAAGGACAGCGGTCGAGAAAGGTATCTGACTTCATGGAGAGCCACTGATGATCCGTCAAGTGGAGACTCGACTTATAAAATCGAACACAAGGAGTTAGCGCAATTAGTACTTTTCTTGGGATCGGCCAAAAGGTACCGGACGGGAGCTTGGGACGGTGTTCGATTCACTGGTTTAACACCTATACCCAATTCCGGTATCAAGCTTTTTGCAGAATCTGATGGACATGAGTGGTCCTACTGGTTTGAGCAGAACAAAAACGAATTTTTCGCCACGGTGATAACAGTGACTCAGTCTAGTTCTGTGCAGCGCCTAGTGTTGAATGACGAGGGCTCCGAGTGGACCGTTCTGTACTCAATTCCAAATCAACCTTGCAACAGTTATGGAAACTGCGGTGCAAACGGTATTTGTAGGCTTTCCAAGATTCCAGCGTGCGAGTGTTTGCAGGGTTTTGTTCCGAAGTCGGACAAAGAATGGAAAGCGTTTACTTGGACTAGTGGATGTATACGAAGGACTCCTTTGGAGTGTCATGGCAGGGATCGGTTTTTGCATCTTTTGGGGGTCAAGTTGCCTGATCTGTTGGAGTTCTCGGTCAACAAAAGCATGAATTTAGAGGAATGTAAAGCCAAGTGTTTGAGTAATTGTTCTTGCACAGCCTATGCTAATTCGGATATTAGAAACGGAGGAAGCGGCTGCGTGTTGTGGTTCGGAGATTTTATTGACTTGAGAGAGTTCATACAGGAAGACAATGAGCAGTCTATCTATATAAAACTCGCATCTCCCGAACTCGGTAAGGATTTCTTTCACTCGAAATCAACTTTGAGATAAAATTAACAATGGCCTGGTCTTCTTGAAACAGAGTTTTTTTTTGTTTTTTTTTTCAGTTTCAGAAACGAGGGATGAACCGAAAAAGAAGAGAATACAGATAACCATTATAGCCGTTGCAATAACATCTGGAATTTCTGTCTTGTGCCTCACAATCTGGTGCACAATTTGGAAGAGAAGAACAAACAAAAGAGGTAAAGAATGTCCATCAAAATAGATAGAAAGGTAGTGCATTTTGGATAAAGTTTCATTAAAATTCTTGCTAAAGTATTAGCTACTGCAATTAGTAGGATTGGAAAGCAAGAACAAAAAAATCAACTTGCCTCTATTTGATTTGGCCACCATTGCTACTGCTACGAAGAATTTCTCGCACACAAGTATGCTCGGAGAAGGTGGTTTCGGTCCTGTTTACAAGGTAACACTTTCTTTCATAAACAAGGTCTTAATTTTATTTAAAAAGGATACTAACCTCGAATGCATCTTCTACTCAGGGAAAGCTTTCATCAGGACAAGAAATAGCGGTCAAGAGGCTATCAAAATATTCGTGTCAGGGTCTCGAAGAGTTCGAGAACGAAGTATTTCTGATTGAAAAACTTCAGCACCGAAATCTCGTCGGGCTTTTGGGATGCTGCATCGAGGGACAAGAAAGGATGTTAATCTACGAGTACATGTCCAACAAAAGCTTGGATCATTTCATATTTGGTTCGAGAATCTTGGCCGTTATTTTTTCTACTTCAATCACTTAGTTGTTGCTTGAACAGTAGGTGAAATATCCGAATTCTTTGATGGAACTGATTTGCAGGTCATAACGGAAGTGCACCATTGGATTGGAAGACGCGGTTTAGTATTGTGATGGGAGTAGCAAGAGGCCTTCTCTACTTGCACCAAGACTCAAAGCTTCAAATCATTCATAGGGATCTAAAAGCAAGTAATATTTTATTGGATGACAATATGAATCCCAAAATCTCTGACTTTGGCCTAGCGAGAAATTTTCGCTGTGATGAGATTGAAAGAAAGACAAGGAGAGTTGTTGGTACTTAGTAAGTGCAAATGGATCATAATTTTGCATATATCTCGTTAGTATTCATTAGACAGATACATTTTAAACTGATATGTTTCTATGTGCAGTGGCTACATGCCTCCGGAGTATGCAGTTGATGGGAAATTTTCTGTAAAATCTGATATTTTTAGTTTCGGCGTGGTTTTGTTAGAAATTATAAGCGGGAGAAGAAACAGGGGATTCTCTCACCCAGATCACCACCACAACCTCTTGGGACATGTGAGTTCAATAAAATGACATCCTACAATGACATTTTCACTTTTGATTACAAGTTGAAGTTATTTTTATTTATTTGGGAGAATTACAGTGACATCCGTCTATTTCATCAAAATTACAAAGACATCCCTTGGAAGAAAAATTATATGTTGAAACCCACAAAAACTAAGTCCTTTAACTTTTTCATATAACAGAACCAAAATTCCAAACCACCCTCATCCATTAATGTTTTTATATATATATATATTTTCCTTATCTAATCCTTCAGTCAAAAACCCTAACATATTAACACCAAATAAGCCCTTTTAACTTGGGGGGTTGAGGATCGAAGGTTTATATTTTTTGGTCGAGTCAGTTGTGGAATTACTTTTAAGATATGCCTGTAATCGTGGTTCCTTCTTATTATTACAATTGCAGAGAAAAAGCAACAGACTGTTATACTCTTACTAACAGGAAAAATAAATAATCCCTTAATATAAATAACTCCAACACCCGCATGCAAGCCACAGCCGCAAGCAATAGATTTATCTAATTCTGAAAGGGGTGTTGACGTAAAATGATTGGATTAAAGGGGTCTCTTTGTAGTTTTTGTTAACACACATAGACGTCGGTGTACTTCCTTTTTTATTTTTTAAATTTAATTATTCGGGAATACAAGTTAAAGTGAAGTACCAACTTTCGGTTTATTTTTTAGGCATGGTTGCTATGGAATGAAAGCAAAGTCTTGGACATAATCGATCCATCCTTGGAGGATAATTCATACATAGAATGTCAAGTTCTAAGATGCATTCAAGTCGGTTTATTATGCGTTCAGAAATTCCCAGCGGACAGACCAACGATGGCTTCCGTGGTTTCCATGTTGGGAAACGAAGGAGTGAAGTTGCCTTTGCCAAAACAGCCTGCATTCTTCACAGAAAGAAGTTCTTTTGATGTGGATACGATGTCAACTAGGAAAGAGTCGTATATAAAATGTGACACAACCATGACGTTGTTTGAAGGTCGATAGGTTGAGAACTTATGCAACGTTTTACACAATTTCTTTTATATATTAATTTTATCATTTATTTATTCAAAACGAATATGAAACAAAAATAAAGCAAACATGCATTATTTCACTTTCTTTTCGATGGAGAAAAAAGGGATTTTTTTTTTCTTGAAGTTTGGGAGGGGGAGTTGAATTTTTCACTTTTTGATTGGTATGGTTTTTTAGCAAAGCTGCCAATTTTGACTACCGTGGGAATTGTATTAGGGAACTTTAGAGAAGTGCCAAAAAATCATCTATTGTAGTGATGTTTTCACACAGGAAAAAACACTTAGCAAAAAATATCATAACGTGATATCATATATATTTATGCGTTTATTTTAAAATATCAATTTTAATTACAATCTGTGCTGGTGGGTTACCAGTTAGCTATCAATCATCGGCGAGTTACTAGTTGGTTATCAATTTATTACAAGTTTGTTATCAACTGACAACCACCTCTATCGACAAGAAACTGGTCGGAAACCGTAATATTCCACATATTTTTAAGAATTTATCACCTTCTTACCAAAGGTTGGTAACCACCTCCATCGACAAGATACTGATCGGAAGCTGTCAAATTCCACATATTTTTAAGAATTTATCACCTTGTTACTAAAACAAATTAAAAATTAATGCAAACACAAAATATCCATTAAATTTACAGAATTTAATCCAAATCAATCAACATAACACAGAACAATATCCAAAAACTAATGATAATATTCACAAAAAATCAGAATAATATCCACAAAATATACAAATATAAGAATAAAAAACCTAAAATCACCCATCGGAGTCGCAAAACAAGTTATCGACAGAGACCGCTACAGAGTGCAGAGAGAGAAAGAGAAAGGGCAGTGCAGTGGAGAGGTTGGAGCAGAGAGAGAGAGCTAGGGAGGAAGAGAGATAGAGAGGACGAAAGAGAGTGGGGAAGAGAGAGAAATTTTATAAAATAATGTTTAAACTAATTTTCATTGGTACACAATCCAAGCTGTTAATCTTTTTTTTTTATTTATTTATTATTCTTTCTATTAATTTGTTCATCTTTAGTATTATTACCAAATCAAATAGTGCAACACAAATAGAAAAAATGAATGAATCTGCTCTTCAGAATCATTAAATCCTAAAAATAAGTGTTCCGGTATATTATGTACATTTTTTTTAAATGAAAAAATCAAATAATCTCTGTGGTAGAACAAAATATCTCTTTCTTCGCACTGAAATGAATTCTTCTTTCAACATTTTTAACATTAGTTTTTAAAAAGTTGTAGCGAAATCAATCCACCCTTTATTTTTTGACATACACCCTAATTATCCCATTGTATTTTAGGATTTTTGACAAGCTCTGGCTTATCTAATGAGAAGAACGACAAAAAATGTATGAACAACATGTGGGAACACCAAAATGGATAAAAGAAGGAACAGGAGTCAAATATAAGATGGGAAAAAAATGCGAGTGAAAGGCCTTTTAAAAGAATTTTTTTAGTAAATGTTTGAAGATTTCTAAAATTAAAAAAATGTCAGATAATATATATATATTATAATGTTCTATCAGTAATTGATTGATTGATCGATATTATATCTATTTTTACTATATATCATTGACTCAATCATTAATTAATTATAATAAATCATTAATTAATGACGACATCATTACTCAGTCACTCATAATTATAATAAATCATAATTAATCATACAGTCAATCAATAGCACGACCATTTCCGGAAAAACAAAAAAGATTCGGCCATTTTTTCAAATAAATTTTAAAAACTATCTATTTACTTAATTAAAAAATATCTACGTCAAACGACAAAAAAAAAATGAAAACAACTTCAACGGAGAACGAAAGAAAAATGACAAAAACTAGTAAACGACAAAAAAGTTTAACTGCATCTCTTTAGAAACGACAAAAAAAACAACAAAACAACTCGAAAAACGACTTGAAACGGAAACAAAACGACTAACGAAAAAAAATATTGAAGTTCAACTGCTTCCGCTTTAAAAACGACCAAAAAAAAAAAAAAAACAAACAAACAAACAAGAAAAAGAAATTCGATAAACAACTTGAAACGGAAAACAAGAGACAAAAACAAGTAAAACTAATAAACGACAAAGAAGTTTTAACTGCTTCTGCTTCCAAACGACAGCACAATACATCCACGTCAACCGGAGAAAACAAAAACAGAGATAAAACGAAAATAGAGACGAAATGATAACAAAAAAAAGATAAAATGACGACATTTTTTTTTTTTGTTTTTTTAAATGATGAGCCAAGACAACTGATATAAAAAGAAAATAATGTCATTCTAACTAGGTATTCCATTATCGACCTATCCTCTACTAAGTCTTCAACTTGATTTATTAAATAAAAGAAAAATTATAAAACTTACTTACAAATGAAAGAAACATCCCGAAAGAGCATAAAACTAAAATTAAAAAGAATTCTTCCTAGAAACAAAAATTATGGGAACCATGCAAAGCAAAAACTGATTCCAAAAGGGATAGTCTAAATTACATATTTGAAACTCAGCTTCTATGATAGATCTCATTAAAAAACCTTACTAGTAAAGCTCAATGGGAAAAATCTAATTAAGGAAAAAAGAGTATCTATGCTTTGTATGATTAAAATCCCACAAAAACAGTCCCACATCTCTCCGACTAAGCAGAAAAGATTAACTACTGAATCGAAAATTCTGAATTTGACAGATGTCATCATTGATGAAATGGAGAACAAAATTTCGTGTCGATGTCCACCAAACATCTGCTTGCTCATGAATCCCATAACTTGCAAGGCGATATGCGACTCTGTTACTCTCTCTATAAATATGAGTGAAAATAAAGTAAGTTCATGAAGGCCGATAAATCATGACTTTCCATTGCGCTTCTGATACTCCAAGG
>CM046374.1:19031026-19066735 GCA_025413025.1 Ficus hispida
CGAGCACATCCAACATTGGAAAGTAGTTCCACTTCAACAGCATCGACTTTCGATGACTTTTAGTATTGGTGCTTCAAAACTGCAAGAACTGTCAATGTTGTCTTGTGAATCACACTTAATAAAATTTCCCATGTAATTAATAGGAGGAACCGGTACCCACTACGTAGATTGTTACTTAAGTACTTACTTATTTAAGTTACTTGTCATGCTTAAACTTCGTTACTTATAAATAATTAGACTTGGGAACTAAAAATATCATAATAATTTTTTTATAACGCATTAACTTTTCTTACATAATTTTTGCAACACATATATATATATATACATATGTCTAAAGAGTCTTACATAATCAAAATTTAAACATATATATATATATATTTAATTTAGACTTCAAAAATGTCTTTATAAGAAAAAATCTTGCATAGTGATATCCTACACCCGCCTTCATTTGATCCATATCTTCGTCTGCAAATTGTCCTCCAAGTACTATGCTCTATGTAGCTCACATATAGTATGAATATACAAATGAGCATTTGCTCAACAAATACAAACATAGATCTCACATAATATATATGAATGCATGATCCAATTATGCTTCCTTGTGGAATTAAGATATGAATATTTAATTATGACTATCTTATTTCCTATTATGATTTTATTATCTTGCTTATCTGCGAACCCTTATGCGTACATCCCGGATGCACACTTTCTTCAGAAAGTTAGAGTCTATAAGGTCCCTATCTGAAGGGAGGTTTGTACAACACCTTACTTGTTTTTAATTAATCTTAGTCTAAACTGTAATGGCCCAACCTAATTGCGGCCATTAATTAACTTACTTGAGATTAATTATTTGTTTTGATTTTAAGCTTGATCACCAAAATTTCAGAGAAATTTGTTTGCATTTAAACAAATCAGAACTTACATGAAATTTACAATCATTCTAGAACTTTTGTAGATTCAAAATAGAATACAAATTTTTTTTTCTTCGAGACTTAAACATCAAAAACATTTTTCTTTTATAACATCTAAACTTGATAAGTTAATAGGTAAGAACTGAACATGAAATTTAAAATATCATGTCAAACTTAATTAAAATTTGTTTACACATATCTTATGTTTGATTTCTTGTAAACCAAACTACTTTGTCAAATTGATGTCCTGTCATCATTCAGATACTTATAAACAAAAGAATAAAAGTGTATTTTAAAATATTAAACTTTCCTAAACTTCCTTAGTTAAAATTAAACTAAGCATTCATTAAATTTGGGTTTTTATTACTTGGTAATTAATAGTTAATTTAGAATAAATATATAAACTGTTAAAAATTTTTCAAAATTTTGAAGAAATTCTTAATTGCAGAATTTACACTTTGATAGCAGTATCCATAACCATGCCCCCGTTGTCTCGACTCGGTTTGCCAGTCCATCGAATCACTGTATTGCCTACAACATGAACAAACATTAATGAGCTTTCACCCAGTAAGTACAAACATAAATCTCACATACACAAGATGCATATAAAAATGCATGACATTTTATGAACTACAATTATACTTGCTTCTTGTTTCTTATTTCTTATTTTGTTTCTTGTTTCTTATTTCTTATTCTTGTTTCTTATTGCTTGTTTCTTAGCCTTTATACTTTGTATCCAGTTTGTGTACGTACTCATAGCACATAACCAATAGGATTTTGGGGGAGCAACCCCAATCCAACATACCCAAGGTCTTCTTTAGATCATTCAAAAATTCACCTCACATCTATGGAGGTTATTACGACACTTATAAAATCTTATCTTTTCACTTTCATTAGCCTCTTACTTCCTAAGGGTGGCCATGCAATTATGTTCATGACTCCATAAACATACATTCTCATGCACAGAATAATGCATGCCGTTTTCTTCATAGATAATAAATGCTTATCATCTTCTTATACTGGGCCACATAATGTATGTACCCATAGCACGCAACCAATAGAAAGTTGGAGGAGCAACCCCAATCCAGCATACCCAAGGTCTTACTTAGATTGTTTATAAATTCCCCTCAACTTATTAGGGGTTGGTATGATACTTAAACTTATCTTTTAACTTTCATTAACCTCTTGCTTTCTTAGGATGAGCATGCAATTATATATGTTCATAACTCATGAGTAGATATTGTAATGTCACATAATATAGAGGCATCATCATTATCATATTCAAGCATGTTAAGGCATAAAAACATATGCTTATAAAAGCATGTCAAGCAAATGTATATAACCACAACGTGAAAACATCATTTTCATGTTCAATCATAAACATAATATTCAAAACATATGCACATCAAATATTTACAGATATGCTCATATTAAAAAACAAGTTTCATGCTGTAGGTGAGGTTTGTATTTACTTGGATTCCACATTTAGCATTTATCATCAACTAATCCTAACCTCGTTAATGTCAGTATTGTGTCCTAATCAAATTGAGACCCCAACAATTAGAATGAATTCTTAACATAATTTTGTGGTTAAACCACGCCCCTTTTTTTCCTTCTGCTACAAGTAATCACGATATACTTGGTTTTTATCATTCAATCATTTTTAATTACAAACCTATTCATAGTCCTTAAATCTTATTATTATTTAAATTGGTTCAAAGATTATAGTAAAGTCATTATCCTATCTTATTTAAACTTGAAGCTCAAGGATCGACTACAACAATTGCGTGAGACTTGACTTCAGAGTCAAAAAAAATTTTAAAAAAAATAAAACTGGGAAAACATTTTTTTTTTCCCACATAAAAATACAAAAAAGTTAAACCATGTCACAACTTGAAAACTAGGCATTCTTGTGAACATCAACTAAGAATGCTTCTTATTAATCAATGAACACTAGGAGGAATATCTCTTATTACTACCTTCATATCTTATGCAAATACGCATGTTAAAATAAGAAGCTTATTGGTGCGAAAAGAAAACACCATGAAATATTACTTCATAGATCATTTCTACTTAAAAATCGAGGCGTAAATGTTAAATTATAAAATTGTTCAAGCCTGACATGGTAACTTGTAAAATCACTTATAATTCAATCACCAATTATGGTCAGAGTTAAAAAATCCGTTAGCATAATAGCTTATTTTTCTTAATATCCAAAAATTCAAACCTGCAATTAAACACCTTATAAAAAGATTTCTGCTCGCCATAACTACAAGACGTGCCACCCAGAGCATATATATCATATCAAAACAATATGTGTATATTTATTGTTCTAATCCAACCTCACTTTGTCGAATTGAATATCAAATATTTTAAGAGAATTTAAATATTGATATTCATTCAAAACACATGAATAAACCTATAATCAATCCAAAAAATAACTTAAGTAGTCAGAAGCTGAGATTACTACCGAAATTGTTCAATGACGTCCAGTTGGGAAGGATGATTCTGGTTGGCATTCAAAACATCATTTCTTATCGAGTGGCAAAACTTTGAGTCGCCAATCTCAACCTTCAGAACTCTGTCTCGTAAATCCAATGTCACAAACGTATTCGGAACGTCGAAAATAAGGCAGGAAGGCAATTATGTGAAACTTGTCGATGAGGTCAAACAGTTGACTGGTTTGACCATTGTTGACCGGCATTGACCGTCGTTGACTGGCATTGACCACGGTGGCAAAAGAGGGTGGAGATGGGCACCATCTCGTAAGATCTCGATGAGACAAACCCATTTCTATTGTTGATTTCTTCAAATGATCTTTGGTTTGTCTGAAAAGGCAAAAATACCGAATTGAAGGCGGCGGTGGATCAGAAAATTTCTAGTGGCAATTGGATCGAATGTTGGTTGAGTTTTGTTTCTCTCATCACGAGGAACACGATGGTGCAACCTACTAGTGGTTTGGAGGTCAGATTTCATCAGAATCTTGCTTTAAAGCTTTTGACAACAGAACTTTAGATGTAAAATTTACAAGAATATTTAAAAAAAAATGTGATCATAATATGAAAAATGAAAAATGAACGACTTTATTCCTAATTAATTTATCATATATAATACTATAGTATAAAATTTACAAGAACATTTAAAAAAAATAAATGATCATAATACAGAAAATTCACGACTTCATTCCTATTTAATTTTGAAATTACATTGTAAATCTTCCAGATATCACATTAACTTAATAGAATTCAAGTATGCCTAATATCATACTCTAATAAGATATTGTTTAAGTCTGGTTGGGCCATGAGCCCTAGGATTACGGCAACTAGCCGAATGAGTTATCATAAGAAGATGTGGGGGACATATAATTAGGGTTACTCATGGATGTTGATTAGGATACCAACATTTAATGATTATGATTTATGATAAAATAGAACGATTCTTACCTTACGTCTTTTTTGAAAACAGGAAGTTAAATATGTTGTTGCAATTGATAGGAACAACAAACTCAAGATGTAACGTAATAGGTAAGTACAACTCTGCCTACAGCATGGACAAAACGTTTTTGTAGCATGCCATGTTTTTCAAGAAATCATGTATTAATTTACATGATTTACATATGTTATGATGTTTTATGCTATAATGTTTTATGTTATGGTTTGTTATTATGTTATGTTATATATTTTGTTATCGTGACATTATGAAGCATGTTTACGAATATTAAATTACATGGTAAGAATAAGTTTTTAAATCATATGATAAAACAAGCTAATATTATTGTGACGTATCGACTTGCTACGAGGGCTGGTTTAAACTGTATGGTTCATGGTTTGAGTTGGATTAGACTGGCCACCCCAATCACTTCATGGTTACATGTCACGGTACGTGCACTCATGTTATGTAAAGGGCCCAGAAACCAAATCAATATAAGAAAGCATAATTGGTCCATGCATTCTTTTATTAAAATGTTTTGCGGATTGAATGTTGTACTTACTGAGCATAAGCTCATTACTTACATTCATGCTGTAAGTAAGCAACCTACCAGCAATACTTGATGCAAGACTGTGGGGGGCTAACACTGCAATTATGAAATGTGGGATGGACACCGTCATGGATTTTGGAAAATATGTTTTCTAAAATATGTTTGTAAAATGTGTTTATGTTACGTTATAATGAAGTGATGGTATGGGTAAGGAAAAGTTTTAAGTATGATGGTAACAAGTTGCCTCGTGTCGTACCGACCCACATTAGGTCGGGTTTGGTCTATGGTTTGAATATGATAGCTTTTAAATGAGGTGTGAAATGAAAGCTCGATACTCGAGTGAGTACATATAAATATTTATGAGGATAAGTAAAGTTTAAAATAAGATGTAAAAAAAATAATAATAAAAAAATTTACTCTAGAATTTTCAGTAAGTTTAAGGTATTCGAATTAAGAATTAAGTTACGTACGAAGTCACGGCCTTATGTAGGTCGGGGGTCGTGAGATGTATCTACCTTGCTCACAGCAAAATCTTCCTTCTTAGGCCACAGACTAAAATTCCTTTTCTGAAATATTCCAAGTTGAGTATTAATTTATATTCTTTGGATAAAGTTAATCCTAAATTCCCTTTCAAAAAGAATTTAAGACTTAATCTACATAAGCTGTGGTTATGAGATTATGGTATATTCTCAAAATTTAAATCAGAAATTCTCACTTTTAAAGTTTGATTTAAAGTTTTAAATCCAACATTAATTTAATACTTTTTATAAAAAAAAACCATTATCTTTCAAAAGTAAAACATTCTTCCTAAGAAAACACTCCACAACTTCATTTTAAAATCCCCTCCGCCCGCCACTTTTTGTTTTTTTTTTGTCCCAGTGCTACAGACCTGGCCACCGGCGCAGCAGAATCCCTGGCTGTCGCCTGGCAGCGCCACAACATTGCTGGGCCACTACTGCAGCCCAGGCAGGCGCTAGAGCACCCAGGGGCTGTCCCTGGGCTGTAGTGCCTGACAATCCGCCAAATTTCTCTGTTTTGCATTAACTTTGAGAATCCAGAAACGAAAAATCACATACTGAAAAATGAAACAAGTACAATATTGTTGGAGGCAGGTCTCAACAAAAATGCGCTTCAAATTTCTCTAATGCACTTACTTTGTCATGTATTTTGAATCTGAGTACAACTTCAACGCTGGTAAGATCAGAGGTTTAACCATGATGAAAAAAGGGTCCCATTTTCAAGAAGGAAAAACAGGGGAAATAGTAGTATAAACTTTTGTCTCCTATTTATATACGAGCAATTAGAAAAATGGAAATTGTGGTAAAAAAAAAAAAATTCAAAACTGAATGAAGAAAATCTTAGGTACGGTAACTTACAGAAAATTACAGATATGATATTATTATCCATCTAGGATTTAGTCGTAATGAGAAAGAAAATTAAAATATGAAAAGGGATGGTAGACATTAAAGTTTTTAAGATCAAAGGAAAAATGATCATTTAGCACCCAAGACTCTGTAACTTAGATTTGCTTATGGGCAGAATAAGGATCTCAGGTACTTGCATCAAGTCTTGACCTAAACGAAAAGTGAAACGGACCTTTACGTGTCCAAAAATACTAAAAGTCTAGTTATGACAAAGGGATAAGGAGGGAAATATTTTTTTTTATAGGGCAGAAGGAAAATAATAGCATAGTTTTTAGAAAATAGAAAATAATAGCATAGTTTTTAGAAAATAGAAAATAATAGCATATTTTTTAGAAATAGAAAATAATAGCATATTTTTAGAATAAGAAATTGAAAATCCAAGATACCCCCCAACTATTTCCCTACCCCGAACCTGCCAAACGTCCCTGACGGTGGCGTCGTCTACACCGACTTCAGCCTCAAGCTCGGAGGTCCATGTTTGTCGCCATCCACGCTGTCGTTGTCGTCGCCATCGAAGATCGCCTGTTGCAAGAGAGCCAACGAAGATCACCATCACGTAACCACAACCGCGCGTGAGATCTTTGCCCTTCCTCACCTGGAGGCGTTGTCTTCTCCAGCGACAATAACCCGTGCGTCATCTCTGATCGCGAGAATCCCAAGGAAAATTGCAAGTTTCGTCTTCTCTGCCGGTCGTCTGCCAACCCAGATCGCAGGATCTTCGGCCGTCCCCACGGTGGCTTTTGCCGTACTTGCAGATCGCCCCGACCTCGCAACCTTGCCAACGCAGCACCATCGTCACCGTCACCATCGGAATCGCTATCGTCGGCACCGGAAAACTCCCGTCGCAGGGAGAGATAGATTCATACCAGATGGAGGAGAGAGAAACAAGCAAAAAAAATAATGGAGGAGAGAAAGTAAATGAGGAGAAAGAAAATAAAACTAACAAAAAGGGTAAAATGGCCAAATGATAATTTATTTTGAAAAGAAAAGAAAACTTATGCTGTAATTCACTATGATTTTAAAAATATACTATAAACTTGACAAGTATACATAAAATATATTATATGCTACTATTTCCCAATGAAAAAATTAATAAGTATGTGATTTTGAGAATTACTCCTGAAAAAGTACATCATTGGAACATTACCCTTTAAAAAGCACTCTTTGGAATACTACATTATGTAAGATAAGTTAAATATCAATATAATATAGTTTCCCAACTTTATCTTTGACCAATTAAAAAGGTTGTAAGATAGGCAATCTACCGGAATACTCTCTGACAATGGGAGTTAATCAATACCACCGATGTTCTTTGGTCACTAGTGACAGTCACAAGTTTTTTTTATCCTATTGATTTTTTTTTTAATATTTTGCCATTCAATGTTTTCTCAATAAGTACAAAGTTCTTTTTTACTCAATATTATATTTACTATTGGATGACTTAAAACTATTGACCAAGGTAACAAGAAAAGAGTAAAATAAGAATATAAAGAAAGCTTGTGCCTTAAGTTAATGACGTTTAAAACATAAAGAACGGAAGAATATAAAGAAAGCTTGTGCCTTAAGTTAATGACGTTTAAAACATAAAGAACGTTCATAAAGTCGTGATAAAAAATGTTACACTGACGTAGTTCCGGGAAATTCTTCTTTTCTATGAACTTGTCAACTCACTTGAGTTGATTAAAGGGAAAACGACCGTAGTATTTAATAAGTTAGATTATTGGAAGATTTTTTAAGGCTTTGCTTCAGCTTAATCTTATAGCATCAGTTTCTGTTTTAGCTTGGATGGGATTTTCCATTCAAATTGTAATCTCTTGGTTTCTTTACTATAAACTTCTGTTTTCTCCTTTTATTTTAATAAATTGAATTAGAAACTTAATGCGATATGAGTTTAGGTTTTGGGTGTCAACCTAATTAAGATGCTTAATCTTTTCCTTAATATCAGTTGTTCCTACTCTTCATTTTAAAAGGAAAAAAAAAAAAAAAAGGTTAGATCATTGGGAATTTTGAATATTTATCTTTGTCCATTTTGTACTTCGATGCTCGCTTTCTTCTTCCCCCCTCACCCAAAATAAAGTTTTCTTTTTTTTTTTCCCTTTAAAAATGTTCTCCTTATTTTTTTTTTATTGATTTTTGTGCTTCAATGCTTGTCGTTTGTTTCTTTGTTTGTTTTTTTAAATATGCAATTAATCATGCATTTTTAAATGCTTTCTCATTAAAAAAAATTAGATAATTTTATCTTATTATTTTTTTTAATAATTTTCATGAATATATATATATATATATATATTTTTATCAATCTACTTAAACAATGTTCAATGGAGTAAATAAATTTTCTCAGATACATATTAATAAATAATTTCTCCTAACTAGCCAACTGTAATAATCTTTCTTAAACGGTTAATTCCTGATTGGTCCCTAAACTATTGTATCAGTAACGTTTTAGCCCCCTAGCTAAAATGACCTGGCCAAATAACATATTGACTTAGTTACTCGGTTTGTTCCTAAACTACTACCTCTGTGACGTTTTGATCATCATTTTTTTATAGTTGAAAATATCAATTTATTTATTAGATTTACTGAAATAACATTAAGAAAATTGAAAAAAAAGGTTAAAAAAGAAAAAAAAAAAATCAGAAAGGGAGGAACGATCCTGATTGGTTGCAAAAAGGGTTGGCAGCAGAGGGATTTGCTGGTAGAGAGAGATCGAGAGGGGAAGAGGCGAGGAGAGAGGGAGATCGAGAGGGGAGCAAGAGAGATTGCAACAAGATCCACCTTAATTTTTTTGTATTCTAATTTTTTATTAATGTCAAGATAAAAATAACAAATTGACTAGGTCGCCCATCATCATGTATATTTGCTAAATAAAAATTGCTAAGTCACCATCCAGGAAATGTTTTTTTTTTTTTTTAAATGAAATTCAACTCTTGAACAGTATCGAGTTGATTTAGGGAAAAAGCTCATAATATTTTATGATAAGAGATAAAGTTTTTAATAGATTACAATAAGAGATAAGTTAGATCATATTTTTAATGTTAACCGTTCAATCTGTAAAAGCTTTAGCTTTCTCCATTTTTCTCTCATGTTTATAGCTTCGTTTCTTTTACCTCTTGACTCCATAGTCCTCGTATTCTTCTTTGTTGCTAATTTCTTCATCAACCAAAGCTTTGTTTGGATTTGCGTGGGAACACACAGCATCTTTTCTGGTAAGTTTGTATTGTTCTTTTTCTGTCTGTTGGACTCCCCAATATTTCATCCGTGGCTCCTAAGAAAATAGTGAGTAATTTGACCACAAAAAAATATATTTCAGTTTTACATAAAATTAGTAAAAATTGGAGATTTATGGAAAAATGAAAAGGAGAGTTTTAACTCATAGATACGAATATGAAATTTTAAAAAACATGAAAAATGATATATTAGTTTTATATAACATACATAATGTATATATGTACTATCTAAGTAGTGTCCTATTATCCAAATAGTTGAGATCTCTCATGTTCATTTTTTCAAAAACCAATTTAATTATATGTCCGTATGAACGCGTCCAGGGTTGTTTAGAAAAATGTCACATGTTCATGCCTAGCATTGATTTTTGCCACATGAGAAAAATTATTACAAAGAATGCCATAACATGTCATCACATAATATTTATTTATTTACGTACGTTAAAATACTATGATACCCTTAAGTTGCAACTAGTATCTATGATGATACCTACATCCACGATGAATATGTTCAGTAAATGGTCATCGGTTGGTTACTATCTGGTCTCCACAAGAAACTATTTGGTAACCACCACCACCGGTTGGTTACTAGTTGGTAACCAACTCGGCCGGCAAGATGTCAGACAGTTACCTAGTGGTAACCACCTTCACTGGTAGGACACTAGCCGGACTGATAACCATCTAAGCTGGGAGGATACATATCAATAACCACCTCCACGGGGAGCAAAATAGTTGCTTACTAGTCGATAACCACCAAATTCGTTGGATTTTATCACCAAATTGATGAGAAAAATGTCATAGAAATTAATCAAAAAAATAAAAGCTAGCAAACACCAAAATAAAGAAAACAAATCTCAAAACAATTACATATGAGAAAAAGAAATTGTAATGATCAGAGATCACCTCGACACCGTCACCACCGTCCCATATAGAGAAGATCTGATCTCCTCCACATGGCCATTGCCGTACATGACTGCAGCTCGAATGGAGAGATCTGCCCCATTGCTAGAGGAGGAGATCCGCCAAGATCTCTTTTGAGTGGCGGGAATATCTACTTGTCCGTGACCTCACATGAGTTAGGCGCGGCCGGTCGGTGCTTGGCCATATGGCCATTTCATCTCGTTTGGTGTGCCTGACAAGTTTCGGACACCAATCCTTTTAAAATTTACCCATAAAATTCTGAAATATAGAAAGACAAACTTGGAATTTTTTTTTATCCTTTCCATCTTTGGATCTTGATGGTCTACGTCCCCAAAGAATTAAATAATAAATTCCTTGTCCATTTCTAGCATTCCAAAATGCTAGAATAGCAATAAAGGACTTGTAGGGAAAATACAGTCATGATCGATCGCCCCTCTAAAATTGCATTTCTTAATAAATACAATTAAACTATGATTCATATTTAAAATATATTTCTCAATGAATTTCGAATCTTCTTACTGCAAATAGAAATTGAAATCAACATTTAAAACATATCATGAAAGCCTATGAGATATGACACATATTGGGTTTAAGCTATAGAATCATTTATTTTAAGTTTCGCCAAACACTTTTATTGCTATCATTGGGATCCCAAATGCTATTATCAGTCATATCCCTTTGTAACGCCCCAACCTACGTAGGGCAGTTACCATACATACTTGGACTTATAACACTGCTTAAACTTGCTTGGAAAATCGAGAATAAATAAATTTTTTTTTTTTCAAACTTACATATAAAATAGAGTTACTCATATGGAAACTTATCATACATACATACTAAAATAAAAACATACATACTTCTTACAAAATTGTTCGAGTCTTTAAATCCTCATAATTTTTTATACAACATAATGGTCTTTAAAAAAAATATATATAAACTTAAACTTATCATAACTTCGCGGAAGATTTTTGCGTAGTGGTATCCCACACCGCCCTTCACCCGCCGCATCATCCACCTGGCCCACCAATTAAGCTGCAGGCCTCTTACCTACAGTATGAAATATACTGATGAGCTTTCGCTCAGCAAGTACAAACATAATCTCACAAAATATAACAATGTCGTGCAACTCATGCATGAATTAATTATGAGTCTTTTATAACCAATTATTGACTTGAACTTATTATCTTGTTTAACATGTGGGCCCCTAGTGTACGTACCAAAAGCGCGCAAGCCTCAGAACGTCAGGGTTTGCAAGGCCCTTAACCATTCTGGAAAACATGAACATGACCTTCACGCATCAACGGAAGGTTGATAATTATAACTTGAAACATACATGATCCTCCTGCATCAACAGAAGGTTGGTACGACACCTTACTTGTCTTGGTTTAGTCTTAGTCTTGTTATATTTCCAAGACTAAGAGTCTTTACATGTGATCTTAATAGTCATAATGTACATGAACTAGACATGGCATACTTAATGTATCCTGGTTTAACATAACTTAACATGGTTTATCGTATCATAACATGGCATAACATGACATAACATAACATGGCATAGCATAACATAGCATGACATAGCATAACATGGCATAACGTGTAAACATGTCATATACTTGAAAATAGATTACTATTTTCCATACTGTAGGTGAGGTTTGTACTTACCTCGTCTACTATGTCCACTAATGCGTCGCTCTAATTCCGGACACAACAGCAGGTTATCTCCTGTTATAATAAGGACATAGGATAAGAATTCTGTACTTATAAAATGTTGGTAACCAAACCAACATTCATACTTAATTAGGCTTATATGTCCCCATATCATTATCTTGGAAAAATATCGTAAACGGATTACTATTCGTAATCCCGTAAATAACTCTCGAGATAAGGGTTGAAATCAAAAGGCTTGGTCCTTTATTGGCTTACGTTGGAAAACCTTTGGGTTTTGGGCCCAAACCAATAACTTGGTTCAAATCCTTTCTTGCTTTGTTTTTTAGAAAACTTAGGTTTTTCTTTCAAAAATCCTTGAAAATTTATGAGTACGTTTTATAAATTGTTAAGGGCTGAAAACTGCCATTGGAACAGTTTTAGCAGTCAAAACAATGAGTTTTGTGAAAAATACAGTTTTTCTGTTTTGTTTTAGAAGATCCTGTGCAGAAATTTCTTGCTCTGTGCACAGTTTTCATAGTTCAGGTTGTATTTAAAAATCCAGACTGATTTTGTAAAACTTGTCTTCACTAAAGTTCTTGCTCTTGAAAAATTCTAAAACTTTCGTGTTTTAAGAAAAACCCAGTTCTGCTTGGATTCTTCTCAGTTTTAATTTGAATCTTACTGGACGTGTAGACTAGGTCTGGGCAGATTAGCCTCGGATTTTTGTAAAAACGGAGGCCATTGGAGCCTCATTTTTCAAATCCATTCACGTTGCCCTCTAGGAAAAACTGTTCTGAACAACTTTTGTGTTTTAATTTTTTCCAAAATCGGCCTCTAAAGGCCTCAAAAATCTGATTTTCCCGAGACTGGCCAATTTCTACCCGAAATGGCAGTTTTCGGTTTCGATTTTTGTTTTACGTCCTAATCGCGCACACTACCTCAACCGACCACAGCGGGAGCTTAACATCAACACACATCGCTTTTTCTAACGTACATTTTCTTTAAACACATTTAAAAATTCAGCCATGCAACCCATTATTCTTTTCTAGAATTCTAGGGTATGCTTAATTTCCAAAGTTGCATAATTTGATCTACATTAGCCATGCAACCTTTTTAACCATTCTAGGTCAACTTAAATTCACTTAGGGGACATATAACTCTAGGCAGCAGCTAACATACATACCACATAATTAAATCAAGCATCAATTAAATCATGCAAAACTTAATAAATTCAAACCACCCTTAAGTCCTAATCAAGCACATATCTAACTTCCTAAACTAAGGCAATTAGTAAAAATTGAGCTTATGCTCATACAATTTGACAACTTGAAATACAATTAAATTTCAAATTGAATCAAATTGAAAAAGCTTAAGGCCATGGAAGATTACCTTTCTTGACCCTAAGAATGGTTAGGGTTTGGTTCCAAGAATTTTCTCCTTTCCTTGGCTCCTTGGTGAATTCGGCCTCCCCCTAGCCTACCCGAAAGTTTTGGTTTCTTTTGGCTGCTGATTTTCACCAAAAATCTGACCACTCCCCCTTGTTCCCAATCAGTTTTTCTCACCCTTTTCCAGCCTCCTACAGTTCGGCCACTTGGCCAAATTGAGCTCCAAAAATTTTCAACTCTTTTCCCTTGGTTCCTAGATGAAATCCGAAATTTACCCAATGATTCCTACACTTGGATTTTGGTTTTTGTTTTGTTTTTCTTGGCTGCTACGGGACGGTTTTTGGAGCTGAAAATGGACAGCATATGGCTAAGTTTTCTGATTTTTTTGGAATAAATGGCACCCCTATTTATAGGCATTTGAAACTTTGCAAAATTGCTAAATTAGTCCCTCAAGAAGCAAGATTTTGCACAAATTGCATGCAAGGTGGCCGGCCATGAAGTGTCTAGAGCCTTCCAAAGAATTCTTCTAATTTCCTTTAATTCCAAAATTCAATTATGATGTCATATTTTGTGGATAAGGTGATGTCATCACCATAAGGCCTTGTTTGGCTCTTTTCTTCAATATGCAATCCATTTTTGAGCTACACAGATATTTCTAATAATGTGTTCACTAATACACAGTACTGTAGTATATTTTGCAGTCCAAAATTTATCTGTGCAAAAATGGACTGTATAAAAATTTTCTTATTTCTTTAAGTCCTTTTTGCCCTCAGTATCCTACTTGGTGTGCTTGATTTTTCTATGGTGGTTTTAAATTTTACTCATGCTATCTTATTTATAAAGACGGTTTTCGTAGTATATTTCCTATACTGCTTATCAACTCTCGGTACCGTCATTTATTTGACCTCTCTGGTCAACCTTTGACTTTTTCGGTCAAGCTTTGACCAACATGAAATCATAGGATTTTTCTTCCCTTTTTGCTCACAGGTCGCATGCTTGGCTAAGCAAACTGCTTATTGAGTCCCATAGCTAATTAAATGAGAACTCAAACATTTACTGATAAAATTATGAATTTCGCATTGATATTCACAATTTTCACGAAACATCACAAAAACACATAATATAAACATAGATTTCTTATGTATAAGGAAATCATGAGTCCATGTACATTTTCGGATATTACACCCTTTTGGGACCTATCCGTGGGTATCAGTTAGTTCCAATGACACTATTGTTGTAATATCCGAAATTTTGATGACTCTAGATTTCCTTAGAAATAAGGAAAACCTAAGTCTGGATCAAGATTGGAATGAAATAACAGTATAAGTTTGAGCTCTAGGTTAACTAGCTACGAGACTCAACGATAGATTACTTAACCTGGTATGGGCGTTTTGAGAAAAACGGCATGACAAAATTTCATGATTTCATATTGGTCAAAGTTTGACCAAAAAGTCAAAGTTGACCAAGAACAGTCAAAGGTATGACTGTACCATAATAGGATAAGCAGTATGAGAAATATACTGTGAAAATTATCTTTTTGGACAAGATAGCTGGAATAAGCTTTGAGACCACCCTAGAAAAATCAAGCACACTAAGTTGGATATCAAAGTCCTAATGACTTTCAGAAATAAGAAGAAAATTTTTACAGTCCATTTTTACGCAGATAAATTTTAGACTGCAGACAAGTATAACAGTACTGAATTGTACTGTGTATTAGTGAACACAGTATTGGATTTATCTGTGTTAGATTAAGATTGGACTGCTTTTTCAAAAAGTAGCCAAACAAGGCCTTATGGTGACATCACCCTATCTTAGAATTATGACATCATTTTGATTTAAGGAAATTGTGGAAAGAAATCTTTGCCACCTAAGCACCATAATGGCCGGCCACCTAGGGGGCATTTTTGTAAGAATTTTCACTTTTGGGGCAAAAGTGCAAATTTTGGAAAATATGATGATGTAAGCATGAGGTAAGCACATGATGTCATCATGATGAGGTAAGCAAAACTTGGGCTCCAAGGCATGCAATGGCCGGCCAACACTTGTAGGGGTCAAAGTGCAAATATTTTTGCTTCAAGGACTAAAGTGCAATTTTGAAAAAATAATTATATCCAAATTCAAGGACTTTTTAGCAATTTTGAAAGTTCAAAATCAGCTATAAATAGGGCCAAGGGGGGGGGGGGGCGGATTTCAGCTCAAAAAAATTAGAAAAACAAGCCAAACTATGGCAAAATTGTCCCTCACCCATTTTCTCCACCAAAACCGACCCTAGGAAGAGAAAAAAAAAATGGTTGGCTGGATTTTTGGTAATGGCCAGACCTTATGTGAGTGTGTGAGGCTCAATTTAATTGGCCAAAATTTTTGGAACCCAATTGGAGGGGAGGCCGGTTGTGTGGAGCCAAGGAAAAAGGGAGAGAAAAATTGGAATCAATCAAGCCAATCTCTTGGATTGATCTAGGTAAATCTCTAAACCCTTAAGTTTTTCTATTGAGATTGAAACTAGATATTTATGTGGTTGTTTTTCATGAGGAATGGCCGAAAATTGGAACCCATTTGGGGGAGGAGAATCGGCTGCAATGGCAGCCAAGGGGGAGTAAGGAAAAAAAATTGGAATCCAAGCTTGTGAACCAACTTCCAAACCCTAGAGGTAAACCTTATGACCTTAAACCTTTCTAATTTGAGCTTAAATTTGGGAAATTTAAGTGTATTTCCATGTTTGGGATGTAAGAGCATAAGCTCATTTTCTTATGCCATGCAATAAGTTATGTGCTTGATTAGGGTGCTAAGGTCTCAATTGTGGTTTGGTTATGTTTATGCTTGATTGAATGTTAGGGTGCATGTTAGATGGATGATGAATTGTATGTGCCCTGTTTTTATGTGCAAGCCGGTTGTGGCAATTATGCTAGGTTGCTAGTGCTAGCCAAGTATGGCATGAATGGTTTGGTATGTGCTAAGTTTAGACCATGCAACCCTAGGTTTGGGAGATTCGGTTTAGGGCTGCATGGACACGTTGGGTTAGCATGATTGAATATGTGGGACGTTAGAAATGCTGCATGTTTACTGTGTAAGCTCCCGAAGTGGTCGGTCGAGTTAGAATCCGCGAAATAGGACGTAAACCGGACTTAACAACCGAAAACTGCCATTTCGGGTAGAAACTGGCCAGTTTCGGGAAAAGTGAAATTTGAGGCCTTTAGAGGCCGAACTAGGTAAAACTCAAAACATGAAAGTTGTTCAGAATGATTTTTCCTTGTGGGTAACGCAGACAGTTTTCCAAATTGAGGCTCCAATGGCCTCCGTTTTTACAAAAACCCGTGGCTAGTTTGCCCAGACCCAGTTTACAGGGTCAGCCAGTTTCAAATTAAAACTGGTACGAATCCAAGCAGAACTGGACTTTTCGTAAAACACGAAAGTTTTAGAATTTTTCAAGATCTAAAACTTTCATGAAGACAACTTTTTCAAATTCAATTCAGATTTTTAAACTGACATGGATTTCTATAGAGTGTGCAGGAAACAAGAAATTCCTGCACAGGATTTTCTAAAACAATACAGGAAAACTGTATTTTTGCACCAACACCAATGTTTTGACTGTGGGAAACTACTCCAAAGGCAGTTTTCAACAGTTAATAATTTTTACAAACCTTTCTCAAAGAATTACAATTTTTCAAAGTTAAACTAGAATTTTTGAACAAAGAGAACTAAGTTTTTCCAAAGCAAAGAGAAAAACAAGTTTTTGGATTCAAAAGTTATCTTACTTTTGGTAACAAAACAATGATGGACGGTAACCGGGAAGGATACCTGAGTTACGGGATGGAGTCCAAAGCCCAAAGTTGACTTAGGATAATTGAACTAAGTTTGACTACCTCAAGGGTTACTCAAGGTAACCCAACAAGGTATAAAAATTGAGTTTGATCTTAAAACCCAAAAAGGATTAAAATTAAAAATGACAAGGCATAGGCCAAGGTTAGGATGATACCTAACCCTATTCATATATGATTGGGATTAATACCCAAGGTTACCTTAAGTAACCAAGTAAGTCATCATAAGTTATAAGGGAGACTTACAGCTAGAATTTCGTAGGCATGTTGGTATGGTCACCAACATTCCACAATACTAATTAGACCCTTACCTATGTCCTTCATCAAGCAGGAGGAAGCCTGCGGCTACCCGGAAGAGGAGCAGCTTTACGTAGGACATAGTAAAAGAGGTAAGTACAAACCTCACCTGCAGTATGGAAAATAATAAAAGATATTTTCCAAGTATACATGCTATGCTATGTTATGCTATGCTATAATGCTATGCTATGTTATAATGCTATGCTATGTGATGCTATGCTATGTGATGCTATGCTATGTTATGATATGAGATGCCATGTAATGATGTGATGCTATGACATGTTACATATTATGCCATGTTTTCTAAAATGTCATGGTTTTAAAAATGTCATGTTTTCAAGAATGCCATGATATGGCAAATGTTAAGTTTGGATTTGACCTTGTGACATCATGAAGCATGTTCACTAATATTGAACCACATGGTAAGATAAATCAAGTAAGGTGTCGAACCAACCTCCCGTGATCGAGGAGGCTACATGTTCAAAACCAGTGGTGACATTTACCTCTCGTTGATGCGTGAGGGTCACGTTATGATTCCCAGAACTGTTAGGGCCTTGCAAACCCTAGTTTTGTCTGGAGGTTGCGCGCTTTTGGTACGGACACTAGGGGCCCACATGTAATCAAGATAATGAGTAAAAGTGCCTAAAAGATTTATAATTGGACATAATCGGATCATGCATAAACTACATGATAATTGATATGTTACTTGATGTTTGAAAAGATTTTTGTGAGATCATGTTTGTACTTGCTGGGCGAAAGCTCATTTGTATATTTCATACTGCAGGTAAGACGCCTGCAGCATTACTTGATGGGCCATGGAGACGATGCAGCGAGTGAAGGGCGGTGTGAGATACCACTACGCAATATTTTCCGCAAATGTTTTTAAGTATGATGTTGTATATGGATGTGATGTAATGTTTCCAAGGTCCGATTTAAAAGGTCATGGTAACCTTATAATCGGCATAACAAGTTATGGGTAGGCATGATGAAGATTACCCATAAGCACAAGTTTAGTTTCGAGTTATGATTTTAAAAATAAAATTTAAAGTTTTAAAGTTTAAAGAAAGAAAAAAAAAATTATCCTGAAATTTTCGGTAAAACAATGATTTAAGTTAAGCAAGTGTGGTAACGACCCACTTTTACGTAGTTTGCCCTACGTAGATTTTGGGGGCGTCACAATTGTTGTGAGGCTACTATGTTCGTAAATATTCCCATCATTTCATTGGCCACATCTAGAGTTGCAAACCTTTAAAATATTATAAACATGTCTTAAAACCTTTAAATAAATCACACTTTCTTTTAGCTTTCACACTTGCAAATCATACTCTTTCCAATAAGAGGAAGCATTTTATCCATCGTCTCATTTTAAAATATTAAACATGTGTCAAAAATAATAAAACGCTATATCATATACTTTTTAAGTTTTTATGATACTGTAAATAGAATTCCTACTTATCTTTTTTAAAGTTGAACTATTGCAGAGAAGTTGATTCCACTATTTCGAGAAAGCTGATTGTACTTGTCCTAAGTTCATGATCAAGCTATTTTACATTTAAAGTATTAATCAATAAAAAGTCTTATAAAATAGAAAATATGTATTATAGTATCACATTTCAACATTTTAGACCATTTAAGATCCTTTAAGACAAGTTCCTAGTGCAAATAAAGTCTTTACAAAATTACTGTCCACAAATTTCCTGCAACAGTAGATTTGAAAATTCATCAAAAATCCAATTTACAATATTTTTACCTGAAAATTTGTGGGCAACAAGCTTCATATGTCTACTTTAATGCCACAAAATTTCAGCTTCAAATACCAAGTTTAAGTATAGAAAACAAACTCGTAATCCTACTGCCCTATTTTAGAAATCACAATTTTCTCATTCAAATATTTTCACAAACACCTTCTACACAATCTCATAAAATTCTTTAAAAACAATGAAAAATCTTTTCCAATCAGACCTCACAATGTTTACATCTTAAGTAACATAGAACCACCAAGAATCTTAAATAAAATCAAAAGCTACACACTTGGAAGAAAAGTCAAAGCACACTTTAATCAAGAAAGCATCTCGAGTAAATCAAATCAAATAATAACTTAAAACCTCATATCTCTAGTTTCAAATAGCTTCAGAATTCATTAAAAATCCTAATTTAAACTGACCTTAGGTATTCAAACCCCAAAAATTATGACAAACTCCACTTTGAGCTCAACTTGCATGAACAAAAATGGGTGTTTGGTGGAATCCGAGAATGAGCTTTTGAAGGAAGCTTAGCCTTGGTTTGTTTTGTGATTTAGGTGGGGAAGAAGGTCATGTTTGGCTCCAGTTTTGAAGACGGCAGAGCCTCAGAAGATTTGATAATGAAGACCCATTTCATTGAGGTTTCTTTTTACTTTCTAAAGAAGTTCTGAAATATCCACCAAATGACTTGAGTAAATATGCTCTCCATCATATTTTTAAGCTTGTGTTTGATTTACTGGTTGGAGATAAAATTTTTATGTTTAAGTTAATTGACTTTTCCAAAAATAGTTATAAATTTTGTTGATTTTTTAGAAAAAAAAAAAAAAATTGATATGAAAAAGTACAATTTAATTAGAGTTAAACTGAAATGTTAAATGAAGCATAAGTCTCTAAGGACAAGTGTAAGGCTCATAAAAGGATAGCTGTTAAATGAAGTTTCTAAAATTACGAAAAGTAGTGCCCTAAAAAACTCAAAAACTCACTAGAGCCATGATACAACATTTTCATTGCAATTAAGTCCATAGAAAATACTAAAAAATGACTCATTATTAAAACAAAAAAACAAAAAAACAAAAAAACAAAAAACAAAATGGTAATAACAACATATGGGCTAAACATGATGACCGGTTTCTCTTCCATAGTTGTTAGCTTCTTTCTACACAGTTACTTAATTAAAATCATATAGTTAAATAAATTAAATAGAGCATTATGTGAAAATTCACTTTATATAAAACAATAAACATTAATATAACTGAAAAACATATTAAAAATCATTTTTAAGTAAACAACATTGGTTTATGAAATTAATTAATTTCGATGTTATAAATTAATTACATCATCACAAATTCACTGTGGTGCAGACAATCATTGGATTAGAAGATCAAGATCCTAGCAGATCAAGAAGAATATAAGTATGGTTGTCAAGAAGTTGCTAGTTATTTTTGTAGCGTGCATGTTGGCTAAAACATATGCATTATCAGCATCAGAAGCACCACTCCAGATTGCCAGGGATAATTGCGAACCGCAGTGCGGGAACGTGAAAATCCCATTCCCTTTCGGGATCGGCTCTAATTGTTCTCTTGACAAATGGTTTGAGATATTCTGCAACAAATCTACCACCCCTCATAGACCTTTCCTCAAACACACCCAATGGGAGGTGCTTGACATTTTGGGCTTTTACACAAACCGCTCCAGCACCTCGGATGATCAGCAATTTCAGGTCAAAAGCCCGATAAGTTTTTTCAATTGTGCAGACAAGCTGGAATTGACTCGAGAAGCGGGGATCAATTTAACAGGAATGCCATTTGATTTCTCTTCCAGAAATACTTTTGTTGCAGTGAGTTGTGGGGTTCTTGCGAAGATTGATTCCCGATCATATAACATTTACTCTCAAACAGGATGCACATCGATCTGCTCATCAAGCTCTAATAGTACTGCAAGTAATAGTATCTTTTGCGATGGCGTAGACTGCTGTCAAACCTCAAATATTGACATTTACGACGCCTTTGAAATCTCATTCGACAATAGTTCCATTACCGCAGATGAACAGGATCAGGATGGGAGAGAAAACCAATGCAAATTTGCATTCATGGTGGATGGTGACTATTGGCATCGCCATGAGAACAGTTCTACAACTTTTACGAGAATCCGCAACTCCGATTATGTTCCTGTCAACCTAAGCTGGTACATAAATTATACAGACATGGAAATGTTTGGAAAAAATATGTCAGCAAGTGTAAACCACTTCCACTACTGCGATCATGGATACTCGTACTCGTCGACTTACACGCAGTATCAGCTAAGATGTTACTGCAATGGATTTTATGGAAATCCGTATCTCATTGGGGGATGTAGTCAAGGTATGATAGGCCTTTTTAATTGTGCAATTCTGAAGGAAACCAGTGGTGTTAAACATTATTCACTAATAAAAGATGAGTCTCGAGAAATGAGATATATATAGGACTCACTTTCTATTAATGATGATGCTTAATACCAGTGGTGTCCACAAGCATTTTTTATTTTTTAATATCGAAAATCTTTCCAGTTATGCATGTCAACTCTCGGAAAAAAAAACAAAAGGCATACGTCATTTTATCGACATAAATTCATGAATTGAACGTCAAAATACAAAACACAAAAATTGTATTCTTTTGAACCTACTATGCATATGATATCTAAATTTTCAGCAAATTTATAAGTACTTTTGTGTTCTAAATTCGTCTTTTGATGTCAAATACTAATTTTAAATTGACATGGATACGCCGTATTCTATACGTCCTGTTTTATTATCATCACATGAGAGTTTTGTTTTACAAAATTCAAAAGTAACTTTTTTTTTTTTTTTGTGGTTTTTCTGGTAGATATCAATGAATGCGAGGTCCATCCATCGTACTGTAAGAAATGGGGCACTTGCGTGAATACTTATGGGGACTACTATTGCAGTAACACGCGCAAATTTATACTCGTTGGTCTCTCTCTCTCTCTCTATCTCTTTCTTCATTTGTAGTTTTAACTTCTGGCGTTAGTAGGGAAATATCCAAAAGTAATTATCAAATAATTAGAAAGAGAAACTAAGCTGTCTTTAAAGAAAAAAGAAAAGAAAAGAAAGAAAGAAAGAAAGAAACAATGCCCTAAATTTGTCCTTCTTTCGCAACTTACTCCTTAAACTTTTAACTCCAGAACTTTCTGAATTGATGCAGTATCTCATTTTTACTGAATTCATGCAATATTTGTATTGAGTCCTACAGGTGTAGGTTGTGCTCTTGGAGGATGGCTTGTACTGTCACGTACATGGGACTTATACAGGTTCATAAAGAAGACAAAAGAAAATAAACGAAAGCAAAAGTTTTTCAAACGGAATGGTGGGCTGCTGTTACAACAACAGATATCTTCCAGTGAAGGCAATGTTCAGAAAACTAGATTGTTCACTACGAGTAAGTTGCAGAAGGCCACTGATAATTTTAATATAGATAGAATTCTTGGTCAAGGAGGTCAGGGCACTGTGTATAAAGGAATGTTAGAAGACGGAAAAATTGTTGCCATAAAGAAGTCTAAGATGGTTGATGAGTCCCAACTTTCGCAATTCATTAATGAGGTTGTCATCCTATCACAAATCAATCATCGGAACGTGGTTCAATTGTTGGGATGCTGTTTAGAGACAGAAGTTCCTCTTCTGGTCTATGAATTCATACCAAATGGAACCTTATCCCAATATATTCACGTGCAAAATGGTGAGTTTCTTCTTACGTGGAAAATGCGTTTACAAGTTGCAGCAGAAGTTGCAGAAGCGCTTTCTTACTTACATTCAGCAGCATCTTTTCCAATCTACCACCGAGACATCAAATCTTCAAATATACTCCTTGACGAGAAATATAGAGCAAAAATTGCAGACTTTGGCATATCAAGAACAATTTCCTTAGAGCAAACTCACTTAACTACTGAAGTACATGGAACATTTGGTTACTTTGATCCAGAGTATTTCCAATCGAGCCAATTCACAGCGAAGAGTGATGTTTTTAGCTTTGGGGTGGTTCTTGTTGAGATCTTAACGGGACAAAAAGTAATATCTGTAACGAGATCAGAGGAAGACAGAAGTTTAGTAACATATTTCAATAGGACAATGGAAGCTGGCAGCTTATTCGAGATTGTTGATTCCCAAGTTCTTGAAGATGCACCGAAAAAAGAGATCAGAGCAGTTGCCAACCTTGCACAGAGATGCTTGAATTTCACCGGAAGCAATAGGCCAACAATGAGAGAAGTGGCAATGGAGTTAGACAGGATACAAAAGCCTGATAGAGCCTCTTCATCTGTTCAGTCAAATCATGATGATGAGGTTGAATATGTAAGAACTATGGGCATCGGGCCTTGGGACGCAGTTTCCACTTCAACGGCGTCAACTTTCAAGAAGACCGATAATGTTGATGCTTCAAAACTGCTAGAAATTTCACTGCTTTCTTTTGAATCACACTGAAAACAAAATTTGCCTTGTAATTAATAGGAGGAACGTACCTGTTTTTGTGAGTGCCAGATTAAATGTGTCGACATCAGTTTTCTTCTAAGCATTAAATGGATAAAGTAGAATTAGAACTTAAAACAGTTGCATACTTGAAGTTAGCATTTTAATTTAATTAACTATGCATGTTTATATTAAGTGTGTATATAATTAATTTATTGAATAATATTTGTATTCTGATACTACAAAATACAACTGCAAATCACGTAAACCTTATGCATAAATGCTCGGATGCCTCGTTCCTTTCTGTAGACTCGCATTTTATCTAAACGCATGACTTTATTTTGGATTATATATGCAAATATATATGTGTGTGTGGAAAGATTCAAAAAATATTCGTACTCCATCCTCCCAATTTAGAGCCGTAGATCTTGTTTACACTAGCTAGTCTTCTAGGTTTTTCCTTTGTTTCGTTTTGTTTTGTTTTTAATTGAAGAGTAGAGAACACCAACTAAGGAAACTTTCACCAAATTTATCCCCAAAAAAAATCAAAGAAAAGAAAAAGGGGGGGGGGGGGGGGGGGGGGGGGGAACAGAATAAGGTTATGACCATAATCCGAACTAAAGAAAAATACTTGAAAATCTGAAAAGACTAAAATCATAACTACCAAAGAATAAACTTATAAATGGTTATTTTGTATAGCAATCTAAGAAGTGTCTCATGTGGTAAAGATTAAATAGGTTACAAGTGTCTCTCAGGTTGAAATAACTTCTGTTTCAAACTAGTATGAACCGCCTCTAATTGTATATCACAAAGTTCTCTCAGCTTACCTAACACATATCTCAGTAATTATTATTTTGCCTGTTTTGAAACAGTTCAAGCTTTTCCAAAATATATTACCTTTGGGCAGGGAAATTGGACAAACGTCAATTTATTATTAATTTTTTTGCTGCTAAAAACACAATACCCCTTTTCTTGCCCACCACACAAAGCCTTTTCAAGCAAATAAAAAACACAACTGCAAAGAAGTCGTCTTACATTTGGTAAGCACACACGTCCAGCAAAGATCTTTCCCAGAAGTTGCATAAGTCAAAAATATCACAAAGTGGCATGGTTCCGTATCTCTGACTTTTGACTAATGCATTTGGTTATTATCAATTATCATAATAATAATTGCTAAGTAGATGACAAGTTTTCACCCACTGCATGGATGACAAATTAATGGATGACAAGTTTCTTTTAACGTGGGCGCAACATTGCAATCCAAAAAATCATGGTGTAGATATCCATTCAAACTTCTTTTAACAAACCTGATTTAAATCTTACGGTTGCAATCAATGTCCACCGATGTAGCCCTACGGTGAGCCGGTACTGTACTACTCAATTGATATTGGGTTTTGACTAAATGAAAAAAAATAATAATAAGATTTCTACTTCCATCTATTTTGCAGAAATGAAGGTCAATGAACCATGTTAGCTTCACTTTCCATACTTGGCCATGGAGAGAACATCTTCCTTGGCCTTGTTGTTCTCTTTCATCTCGGCATCAATATTCCTAAAATCGGCCATTGCAGCTGATACAATAGCTTCGAAACAGTCGCTTAATGACACCGAGACTCTAATTTCTGCCAATGAAGTCTTTGAACTAGGCTTCTTTTCTCCTGGAAACTCCAAGAACAAGTACTTGGGAATGTGGTACAAGAGAACTCCTGGCAAAGTCGTGTGGGTCGCAAATCGAGACAACCCGATTACTAACTCGTATGGAGAACTATCTGTCAGCGAAAACGGAAACCTTGTTCTTCTTAATCAAAGTAAGAGCACTATTTGGTCTTCTAACATATCAAGTGTGGCCAAAAGTCCTGTTTTTTTGCAGCTGCTTAATTCGGGAAATCTCGTTCTAAGGGATGATACAAGCTTAAATTATTTGTGGCAAAGCTTTGATTATCCATGTGACACGCTTTTACCGGACATGAAGATAAGCTGGGACAAGGACAGCGGTCGAGAAAGGTATCTGACTTCATGGAGAGCCACTGATGATCCGTCAAGTGGAGACTCGACTTATAAAATCGAACACAAGGAGTTACCGCAATTAGTACTTTTCTTGGGATCGGCCAAAAGGTACCGGACGGGAGCTTGGGACGGTGTTCGATTCACTGGTTTAACACCTATACCCAATTCCGGTATCAAGCTTTTTGCAGAATCTGATGGACATGAGTGGTCCTACTGGTTTGAGCAGAACAAAAACGAATTTTTCGCCACGGTGATAACAGTGACTCAGTCTAGTTCTGTGCAGCGCCTAGTGTTGAATGACAAGGGCTCCGAGTGGACCGTTCTGTACTCAATTCCAAATCAACCTTGCAACAGTTATGGAAACTGCGGTGCAAACGGTATTTGTAGGCTTTCCAAGATTCCAGCGTGCGAGTGTTTGCAGGGTTTTGTTCCGAAGTCGGACAAAGAATGGAAAGCGTTTACTTGGACTAGTGGATGTATACGAAGGACTCCTTTGGAGTGTCATGGCAGGGATCGGTTTTTGCATCTTTTGGGGGTCAAGTTGCCTGATCTGTTGGAGTTCTCGGTCAACAGAAGCATGAATTTAGAGGAATGTAAAGCCAAGTGTTTGAGTAATTGTTCTTGCACAGCCTATGCTAATTCGGATATTAGAAACGGAGGAAGCGGCTGCGTGTTGTGGTTCGGAGATTTTATTGACTTGAGAGAGTTCATACAGGAAGAAAATGAGCCGTCTATCAATATAAAACTCGCATCTTCCGAACTCGGTAAGGATTTCTTTCACTTGAAATCAACTTTGAGATAAAATTAACAATGGCCTGGTCTTCTTGAAACAGAGTTTTTTTTTTGTTCAGTTTCAGAAACGAGGGATGAACGAAAAAAGAAGAGAATACGGATGACCAGTATAGCGGTTGCAATAACATCTGGAATTTCTGTCTTGGGCCTCACAATCTGGTGCACAATTTGGAAGAGAAGAACAAGCAAAAGAGGTAAAGAATGTCCATCAAAATAGATCAAAACGTAGTTCATTTTGGATAAAGTTTCATAAAAGTTCTTGCTAAAGTATTCGCTACTGCAATTAGTAGGATTCGAAAGCAAGAACAAAAAAATCGACTTGCCTCTATTTGATTTGGCCACCATTGCTACTGCTACGAAGAATTTCTCGGACACAAGTATGCTCGGAGAAGGTGGTTTCGGTCCTGTTTACAAGGTAACACTTTCTGTCATAAACAAGGTATTAATTTTCTTTAAAGAGGATACTAACCTTGAATGCATCTTCTACTCAGGGAAAGCTTTCATCAGGACAAGAAATAGCGGTCAAGAGGCTATCAAAATATTCGTGTCAGGGTCTCGAAGAGTTCGAGAACGAAGTATTTCTGATTGAAAAACTTCAGCACCGGAATCTCGTCGGGCTTTTGGGATGCTGCATCGAGGGACAAGAAAGGATGTTAATCTACGAGTACATGTCCAACAAAAGCTTGGATCATTTCATATTTGGTTCGAGAATCTTGGCCGGTATTTTCTCTACTTCAATCACTTAGTTGTTGCTTGAAAAGTCGGTGAAATATCCGAATTCTTTTATGGAACTGATTTGCAGGTCATAACGGAAGTGCACCGTTGGATTGGAAGACGCGGTTTAGTATCGTGATGGGAGTAGCAAGAGGCCTTCTCTACTTGCACCAAGACTCAAAGCTTCAAATCATTCATAGGGATCTAAAAGCAAGTAATATTTTGTTAGATGACAATATGAATCCCAAAATCTCTGACTTTGGCCTAGCTAGAAATTTTCGCTGTGATGAGATCGAAAGAAAGACAAGGAGAGTTGTTGGTACTTAGTAAGTGCAAAAGGATCATAATTTTGCATATATCTCGTTAGTATTCATTAGACAGATACATTTTAAACTGATATGTTTCTATGTGCAGCGGCTACATGCCTCCGGAGTATGCAGTTGATGGGAAATTTTCTATAAAATCTGATATTTTTAGTTTCGGCGTGGTTTTGTTAGAAATTATAAGCGGGAGAAGAAACAGGGGATTCTCTCACCCAGATCACCACCACAACCTCCTGGGACATGTGAGTTCAATAAAATGACATCCTATAATGACATTTTTACTTTTGATTACAAGTTGAAGTTATTTTTATTTATTTGGGAGAATTACAGTGACATCCGTCTATTTCATCAAAATTACAAACACATCCCTTGGAAGAAAAATTATATGTTGAAACCCACTAAAACTAAGTCCATTAACCTTTTCATATAACAGAACCAAAATTCCAAACCACCCTCATCCATTAATGTTTTTATATATATATTTTCCTTATCTAATCCTTCAGTCAAAAACCCTAACATATTAACACCAAATAAGCCCTTTTAACTTGGGGGTTGAGGATCGAAGGTTTATATTTTTTGGTGGAGTCAGTTGTGGAATTACTTTTAAGATGTGCCTGTAATCGTGGTTCCTTCTTATTATTAAAATTGCAGAGAAAAAGCAACAGACTGTTATACTCTTACTAACAAGAAAAATAAATAATCCCTTAATATAAATAACTCCAACACCCGCATGCAAGCCACAGCCGCATGCAATAGATTTTTCTAATTCTGAAAGGGGTGTTGACGTAAAATGTTTGGATTAAAGGGGTCTCTTTGTAGTTTTTGTTAACACACATAGGCGTCGGTGTACTTCCTTTTTTATTTTTTAAATTTAATTATTCGGGAATACAAGTTAAAGTGAAGTACCAACTTTCGGTTTATTTTTTAGGCATGGTTGCTATGGAATGAAAGCAAAGTCTTGGACATAATCGATCCATCCTTGGAGGATAATTCATACATAGAATGTCAAGTTCTAAGATGCATTCAAGTTGGTTTATTATGCGTTCAGAAATTCCCAGCGGACAGACCAACGATGGCTTCCGTGGTTTCCATGTTGGGAAACGAAGGAGTGAAGTTGCCTTTGCCCAAACAGCCTGCATTCTTCACAGAAAGAAGTTCTTTTGATGTGGATACGATGTCAACTAGGAAAGAGTCGTATATAAAATGTGACACAACCATGACGTTGTTTGAAGGTCGATAGGTTGAGAACTTATGCAACGTTTTACATAATTACTTTTATATATTAATTTTGTCATTTATTTATTCAAAACGAATATGAAACAAAAATAAAGCAAACATGCATTATTTCACTTTCTTTTCGATGGAGAAAAAAGGGATTTTTTTTTTCTTGAAGTTTGGGAGGGGGAGTTGAATTTTTCACTTTTTGATTGGTATGGTGTTTTAGCAAAGCTGCCAATTTTGACTACTGTGGGAATTGTATTAGGGAACTTTAGAGAAATGCCAAAAAATCATCTATTGTAGTGATGTTTTCACACAGGAAAAAACACTTAGCAAAAAATATCATAACGTGATATCATATATATTTATGCGTTTATTTTAAAATACCAATTTTAATTACAATCTGTGCTAGTGGGTTACCAGTTAGTTATCAACCACCGGCGAGTTACTAGTTGGTTACCAATTTATTACAAGTTTGTTATCAACTGATAACCACCTCTATCGATAAGAAACTGGTCGGAAACCGTAATATTCCACATATTTTTAAGAATTTATCACCTTCTTACCAAAGGTTGGTAACCACCTCCATCGACAAGATACTGATCGGAAGCTGTCAAATTCCACATATTTTTAAGAATTTATCACCTTGTTACTAAAACAAATTAAAAATTCAATGCAAACACAAAATATGCATTAAATTTACAGAAATTAATCCAAATCAATCAACATAACACAGAACAATATCCAAAAACTAATGATAATATTCACAAAAAATCAGAATAATATCCACAAAATATATAAATATAAGAATAAAAAACCTAAAATCACCCATCGGAGTCGCAAAACAAGTTATCGACAGATACCGCTACAGAGTGCAGAGAGAGAAAGAGAAAGGGCAGTGCAGTGGAGAGGTTGGAGCAGAGAGAGAGAGCTAGGGAGGAAGAGAGATAGAGGGGACGAAAGAGAGTGGGGAAGAGAGGGAAATTTTATAAAATAATGTTTAAACTAATTTTCATTGGTACACAATCCAAGCCGTTAATCTTTTTCTTATTTATTATTCTTTCTATTAATTTGTTCATCTTTAGTATTATTACCACATCAAATACTGCAACACAAATAGAAAAAATGAATGAATCTGCTCTTAAGAATCATTAAATCCTAAAAATAAGTGTTCCGGTATATTATGTACATTTTTTAAATGTAAAAATCAAATAATTCTCTGTGGTAGAATAAAATATCTCTTTCTTTCGCATTGAAATGAATTCTTCTTTTCAACATTTTTAACATTAGTTTTTAAAAAATTGTAGCGAAATCAATCCACCCTTTATTTTTGTGACATACACCCTAATTATCCCATTGTATTTTAGGATTTTTGACCAAGCTCTGGCTTATCTAATGAGAAGAACGACAAAAAATGTATGAACAACATGTGGCAACACCAAAATGAATAAAGAAGGAAACAGGCGTCAAATATAAGATGGGAAAAAAATGCAAGTGAAAGGCCTTTTAAAAGAATTTTTTAAGTAAATGTTTGAAGATTTCTAAAATTAAAAAAATGTCAGATATATATATATATATTACAATGTTCTATCAGTAATTGATTGATTGATCGATATTAATATCTGTTTTTATTATATAATCATTGACTCAATCATTAATTAATTATAATAAATCATTAATTAATGACGACATCATTAACTCAGTCACTCATTAATTATAATAAATCATTAATTAATCAAATAGACCGACCATTTTCCGTAAAAACAAAAAAGATTCGGCCATTTTTTCAAATTAATATTTAAAAACTATCTATTTACTTAATTAAAAAAATATCTACGTCAAACGACAAAAAAAAAAATGAAAACAACTTTCAACGGAGAACGAAAGAAAAATGACAAAAACTAGTAAACGACAAAAAAGTTTAACTGCATCTCTTTAGAAACGACAAAAAAAACAACAAAACAACTCGAAAAACGACTTGAAACGGAAACAAAACGACTAACGAAAAAAAATATTGAAGTTCAACTGCTTCCGCTTTAAAAACGACCAAAAAAAAAAAACAAAAAAACAAACAAACAAACAAGAAAAAGAAATTCGATAAACAACTTGAAACGGAAAACAAGAGACAAAAACAAGTAAAACTAATAAACGACAAAGAAGTTTTAACTGCTTCTGCTTCCAAACGACAGCACAATACATCCACGTCAACCGGAGAAAACAAAAACAGAGATAAAACGAAAATAGAGACGAAATGACAACAAAAAAAAGATAAAATGACGACATTTTTTTTTTTTTGTTTTTTTAAATGATGAGCCAGACAACTGATATAAAAAGAAAATAATGTCATTCTAACTAGGTATTCCATTATCGACCTATCCTCTACTAAGTCTTCAACTTGATTTATTAAATAAAAGAAAAATTATAAAACTTACTTACAAATGAAAGAAACATCCCGAAAGAGCATAAAACTAAAATTAAAAAGAATTCTTCCTAGAAACAAAATTATGGGAACCATGCAAAGCAAATAACTGATTCCAAAAGGGATAGTCTAAATTACATATTTGAAACTCAGCTTCTATGATAGATCTCATTAAAAACCTTACTAGTAAAGCTTAATGGGAAAAATCTAATTAAGGAAAAAAGAGTATCTATGCTTTGTATGATTAAAATCCCACAAAAACAGTCCCACATCTCTCCGACGTACGAAGCAGAAAAGATTAACTACTGAATCGAAAATTCTGAACTTGACAGATGTCATCATTGATGAAATGGATAACAAAATTTCGTGTTGATGTCCACCAAACATCTGCTTGCTCATGAATCCCATAACTTGCAAGGCGATATGCGACTCTGTTACTCTCTCTATAAATATGAGTGAAAATAAAGTTAAGTTCATGAAGGCCGATAAATCATGACTTTCCATTGCGCTTTGATACTCCAAGGGACCATGAAATCTTTTTCAGAAAGGGCCTGAACAAGATAGGTTAAATCACATTCGATTCGCAGGTTTCTCCAATTGTATCTGTAGGCGATCTCAACTGCTTTAATAATTGCAAAAAGCTCCGAATGATAAGCATAGGTAACTTCTAAAGGACTTTAGGAAAGCCTCTATAATTTCTGAAAACAGCACCACAACCCGCAGGCCCCAGAGACCCATTAGCAGCTCCATCAGTGTTTACTTTTATCCATTCGGACAAGGAAAAGACCAAAGAACCGGCTGGATAATAGGAGTTTTCCGAAGTTGGAAGAAAAACGATCCCAAATTGAGATCGCAAATTAGCAATGTAAGAAAATATGATCAATATTTTCTTCATCTCGCATACGTAGACGACAACAAGATGGAAAAATGCCACCAATCTCCCTAACCTTGTCTTCCGTTGCAATTTTCCTGTGCATAACTTGTCAAATAAAGGACTCTCAGGGAGAAATGTATGAGAGCCAAATTTTACCACCTCATACATATTGTGGAATTACCATATCATCAATGTCGTTTGCTATAGGAGGATGCCGACTCCAGAAATCTTCCCGAAAATCCCATATGTTATTGTTTCTATAAACATCTGATATGGTCGCCTGAACATTTAAATTATGGGGAATATTAAGCGTGTGAGCTAAAGCATATGCGAACCAATTTTGATACCAGAAAGATCTTGAAAAATAAAAGTAAATAAATAAATAGATAAGAGAATAAAATATAGAAGGAGACAAAAGATTATCATGGTTTCATCCATATACCAGAAATAAAGAGAAGATTCACTAGTAACAAATACTATGAAATATCCTCCCATTTAAATATGAGTTTACCAATACAAAAATAGGTAAGTTACCTAAAGATATCAAATCTTCTTCAATCAAGAAATCATATTTCTAATATGAAAATGGATACAAATAAATCTAAATCTCCTATATGACAATCAATCAATCTAAGAAATTGGAAAGAATCATAAAAAATAATTTCAATGAATATTTGACAATATTTCATATCTCAACAAAAGAGAGTTTGGAGTTCTCAACAATAATCCATCTCGACTCTAGAACAATATCACGAAAATTATCCCGAAAACCAGCCCATAAATTAGAAAAAGAAACATATTTCAGAGGATGTCGAACATGAGTAATGTACCTGGTTCTGAGGTAAGAGAAAGCGAAATTTGTGCATAAAAACGTCAATGGTTACATTACCTATACCTGATCTACGCAATGTCGAACGATATCCTCACAAGAACTGTAACGCCCCCAAAATCTACGTAGGGCCGACTACGTAAACGTGGGCCGTTACCAAACTTGCTAAACTTAAATCTTTGTTTTATCGAAAAATTTCAGTATAAATTTTTTTTTTTCTCTTTAAACTTTAAAACTTTAAATTTTATTTTAAAAATCATAACTCGAAACTCAACTTGAATTAACTTGTACTGACGGGTAAACTTCATCATGTCTACCCCTTTTACTTGTTATGCCGATTATAAGGTTACCATGACCTTTTAAATCGGACCTTGGAAACATTACATCACATCCATATACAACATCATACTTAAAAACATTTGCGGAAAATATTGCGTAGTGGTATCCCACACCGCCCTTCACTCGCTGCATCGTCTCCATGGCCATCAAGTAATGCTGCAGGCGTCTTACCTACAGTATGAAATATACAAATGAGCTTTCGCCCAGCAAGTACAAACATGATCTCACAAAAATCCTTTCAAACATCAAGTAACATATCAATCATCATGTAGTTTATGCATGATCCGATTATGTCCAATTATAAATCTTTTAGGCACTTTTACTCATTATCTTGATTACATGTGGGCCCATAGTGTACGTACCGAAAGCGCGCAGCCTCCAGACAAAGCTAGGGTTTGCAAGGCCCTAACAGTTCTGGGAATTATAACGTGACCCTCACGCATCAACGAGAGGTAAATGTCACCACTGGTTTTGAACATGTAGCCTCCTCGATCACGGGAGGTTGGTACGACACCTTACTTGATTTATCTTACCATGTGGTTCAATATTAGTGAACATGCTTCATGATGTCACAAGGTCAAATCCAAACTTAACATTTGCCATATCATGGCATTCTTGAAAACATGACTTTTTTAAAACCATGACATTTTAGAAAACATGGCATAATATGTAACATGTCATAGCATCACATCATTACATGGCATCTCATATCATAACATAGCATAGCATCACATAGCATAGCATTATAACATAGCATAGCATAGCATGTACACTTGGAAAATATCTTTTATTATTTTCCATACTGCAGGTGAGGTTTGTACTTACCTCTTTACTATGTCCTACGTAAAGCTGCTCCTCTTCCGGGTAGCCGCAGGCTTCCTCCTGCTTGATGAAGGACATAGGTAAGGGTCTAATTAGTATTGTGGAATGTTGGTGACCATACCAACATGCCTACGAAATTCTAGCTGTAAGTCTCCCTTATAACTTATGATGACTTACTTGGTTACTTAAGGTAACCTTGGGTATTAATCCAATCATATATGAATAGGGTTAGGTATCATCCTAACCTTGGCCTATGCCTTGTCATTTTTAATTTTAATCCTTTTTGGGTTTTAAGATCAAACTCAATTTTTATACCTTGTTGGGTTACCTTGAGTAACCCTTGAGGTAGTCAAACTTAGTTCAATTATCCTAAGTCAACTTTGGGCTTTGGACTCCATCCCGTAACTCGGGTATCCTTCCCGGTTACCGTCCATCATTGTTTTGTTACCAAAAGTAAGATAACTTTTGAATCCAAAAACTTGTTTTTCTCTTTGCTTTGGAAAAACTTAGTTCTCTTTGTTCAAAAATTCTAGTTTAACTTTGAAAAATTGTAATTCTTTGAGAAAGGTTTGTAAAAATTATTAACTATTGAAAACTGCCTTTGGAGTAGTTTCCCACAGTCAAAACATTGGTGTTGGTGCAAAAATACAGTTTTCCTGTATTGTTTTAAAAAATCCTGTGCAGGAATTTCTTGTTTCCTGCATACTCTATAGAAATCCGTGTCAGTTTAAAAATCTGAATTGAATTTGAAAAAGTTGTCTTCACGAAAGTTTTAGATCTTGAAAAATCCTAAAACTTTCGTGTTTTACGAAAAGTCCAGTTCTGCTTGGATTCGTACCAGTTTTAATTTGAAACTGGCTGACCCTGTAAACTGGGTCTGGGCAAACTAGCCACGGGTTTTTGTAAAAACGGAGGCCATTGGAGCCTTATTTTGAAAAACGGTCCGAGTTGCCCTCTAGGAAAAACCCTTATCTACAACTTTGTAGTTTTGAGTTTCTTCAAATTCGGCCTCTAAGGACCTCAAAATACCATTTCCAGAACACTGCCCAGTCTTGACCCGAGACTGGCAGTTTCGGTTCTTAATTTCGTTTTACGTCCTAAAACGTGCACGCTACCTCAACCGACCACAGCGGGAGCCTAAAGTCACACATGCAATCGTTTCTAACGTTCCAATCCATCATGCATCTAACATGCACCCTAACATTCAATCAAGCATAAACATAACCAAACCACAATTGAGACCTTAGCACCCTAATCAAGCACATAACTTATTGCATGGCATAAGAAAATGAGCTTATGCTCTTACATCCCAAACATGGAAATACACTTAAATTTCCCAAATTTAAGCTCAAATTAGAAAGGTTTAAGGTCATAAGGTTTACCTCTAGGGTTTGGAAGTTGGTTCACAAGCTTGGATTCCAATTTTTCCTTACTCCCCTTGGCTGCCATTGCAGCCGATTCTCCTCCCCCAAATGGTTCCAATTTTCGGCCATTCCTCATGAAAAACAACCACATGAATATCTAGTTTCAATCTCAATAGAAAAACTTAAGGGTTTAGAGATTTACCTAGA
>CM046374.1:19066835-19105027 GCA_025413025.1 Ficus hispida
TCTGGGCAAACTAGCCACGGGTTTTTGTAAAAACGGAGGCCATTGGAGCCTTATTTTGAAAAACGGTCCGAGTTGCCCTCTAGGAAAAACCCTTATCTACAACTTTGTAGTTTTGAGTTTCTTCAAATTCGGCCTCTAAGGACCTCAAAATACCATTTCCAGAACACTGCCCAGTCTTGACCCGAGACTGGCAGTTTCGGTTCTTAATTTCGTTTTACGTCCTAAAACGTGCACGCTACTCAACCGACCACAGCGGGAGCCTAAAGTCACACATGCAATCGTTTCTAACGTTCCAATCCATCATGCATCTAACATGCACCCTAACATTCAATCAAGCATAAACATAACCAAACCACAATTGAGACCTTAGCACCCTAATCAAGCACATAACTTATTGCATGGCATAAGAAAATGAGCTTATGCTCTTACATCCCAAACATGGAAATACACTTAAATTTCCCAAATTTAAGCTCAAATTAGAAAGGTTTAAGGTCATAAGGTTTACCTCTAGGGTTTGGAAGTTGGTTCACAAGCTTGGATTCCAATTTTTTCCTTACTCCCCCTTGGCTGCCATTGCAGCCGATTCTCCTCCCCAAATGGGTTCCAATTTTCGGCCATTCCTCATGAAAAACAACCACATGAATATCTAGTTTCAATCTCAATAGAAAAACTTAAGGGTTTAGAGATTTACCTAGATCAATCCAAGAGATTGGCTTGATTGATTCCAATTTTTTCTCTCCCTTTTTCCTTGGCTCCACACAACCGGCCTCCCCTCCAATTGGGTTCCAAAATTTTGGCCAATTAAATTGAGCCTCACACACTCACATAAGGTCTGGTCATTACCAAAAATCCAGCCAACCATTTTTTTTTTCTTCCTAGGGTCGGTTTTGGTGGAGAAAATGGGTGAGGGAAAATTTTGCCATAGTTTGGCTTGTTTTTCTAATTTTTTTGAGCTGAAATCCGCCCCCCCTTGGCCCTATTTATAGCTGATTTTGAACTTTCAAAATTGCTAAAAAGTCTTGAATTTGGATTTAATTATTTTTCCAAAATTGCACTTTAGTCCTTGAAGCAAAAATATTTGCACTTTGACCCCTACAAGTGTTGGCCGGCCATTGCATGCCTTGGAGCCCAAGTTTTGCTTACCTCATCATGATGACATCATCTTGATGACATCATGTGCTTACCTCATGCTTACATCATCATATTTCCAAAATTTGCACTTTTGCCCCAAAAGTGAAAATTCTTACAAAAATACCCCCTAGGTGGCCGGTTGCTTTCTTGGTGAACAAGCCAAGCTTATCTCACCTTGATGACATCATCTTGATGACATCACTTCGCTTACATCATCAATTTTCCAAAATTTGCACTTTTGCCCCAAAAGTGAAAATTCTTACAAAAATGCCCCCTAGGTGGCCGGCCATTATGGTGCTTAGGTGGCAAAGATTTCTTTCCACAATTTCCTTAAATCAAAATGATGTCATAATTCTAAGATAGGGTGATGTCACCATAAGGCCTTGTTTAGCTACTTTTTGAAAAAGCAGTCCAATCTTAATCTAACACAGATAAATCCAATACTGTGTTCACTAATACACAGTACAATTCAGTACTGTTATACTTGACTGCAGTCCAAAATTTATCTGCGTAAAAATGGACTGTAAAAATTTTCTTCTTATTTCTGAAAGTCATTAGGACTTTGATATCCAACTTAGTGTGCTTGATTTTTCTAGGGTGGTCTCAAAGCTTATTCCAGCTATCTTGTCCAAAAGATAATTTTCGCAGTATATTTCTCATACTGCTTATCCTATTATGGTACAGTCATACCTTTGACTGTTCTTGGTCAACTTTGACTTTTGGTCAAACTTTGACCAACATGAAATCATGAAATTTTGTCATGCCGTTTTTCTCAAAACGCCCATACCAGGTTAAGTAATCTATCGTTGAGTCTCGTAGCTAGTTAACCGAGAGCTCAAACTTATACTGTTATTTCATTCCAATCTTGATCCAGACTTAGGTTTTCCTTATTTCTAAGGAAATCTAGAGTCATCAAAATTTCGGATATTACATTCTACCCTCCTTAAAAGATTTTCGTCCTCGAAAATTCGAATAATCCTAAATGGCTTTTCTTCAATCCACCATCAATTCTTCACAAGTTACTTTAGATTGAATAACTTGTTCATGTTCCCATTTTAACATCTTAATGGGATCATGTCTCTTATATAGAACCATAATCTTCTTTCTATATCTTCATAATTTATATCCTCATACTCCCATGTTTTCATGTCCTCATACTTTCTTTCATACTGCATCACAAGAACTATTTACATGAAAAACTGAGCAAGTATATCATATTACTTGCTATATTTGAAAAGTATATATAACTTTTCCATACTTGAAAAGAAAACATATTGTATCTTATAATTAAGATACTTTTCTTTAACTTTATTTGAGGGCTCAGCGAATATATCATATTGAAAATATTTTTCTTTCAATTAACTAAAGCTGAGAACCCTCTGGTACAATGTTAATCTTTTGCTATTAGAACCCTTTTTCTTATCATGATGGCCCCTATCTTGGAAATATTTTTCTTCCTCAAGGATCGGCCCTTTTCTTGACATGATGGCCCCTCTCTTGGAACTCTATTCCTCAAGGGTTCAGCCCATAACATATCACAACATAACGTGAGTTGGTTCTAATAAGCATAAGATCAAGCACCATACATAAAATAACATCTTGGAATCTTTTCCAAGTTAATCATGGAAAACAATAATAAATAGTATTATTGAAACGTATTACTGTTCGAGTGATGCAGTGAAAGATATCCTCATATCAACTAGCTACTTGTTAACTAGTAGAAGCTTTCTCATTGCTTCGACATTTCCTTTATAGCACATAATCATAGCTCTAAGGAATATGTAAAACTTCCCATCATCATTTCATGATTTCCATTACTTAAAAGGTCGTATATAGTCGACATTAGTCAAACCATTATATATCGACTCCAAGGTTGTTACTATTGATCTCAACCTCACTAACTTGATCATCAGACTCATAGCCATCATCATTATTATCATAGCCTAATAAATTGTTGTTGATAGCATCCAACTCACATTGGCTTAATGCCTAGTTGCTACCCCCAAACTAAGGCATCATCAAAATTTTCCCCGTATTTAATAATACTCTTATGGGGAAAAGTTTCACAATCAGGAAACTTAACTTCCATGGTATTGATCCATTCCTTAGAAGGAAAAGTTCCTTAATCTCACTATACCTGAGATGAGGCAATAGGGTATATGATCTCGAAGCCTAGTCTTTCTTGTTGCTATTCAGCAATTATCGTTATAACTTAATCACTATAGTTGCAAGATTAGACTCTTGCAAAAATTTGGTTCGTTCGTATGCACGATGAACCATCTTCTAATTCTAGTTCTTAATTCCTCACATTTCTAATCGAAGGAAAAAAATAAATTAACTTACTTGGGCACTTGCAGAAACGATGTGAAGCAAAGTGAAGTAGGCTGGCAGGATACCGCTCTGATACCAACTTTGTAACGCCCCCAAAATCTACGTAGGGCCGACTACGTAAACGTGGGCCGTTACCAAACTTGCTAAACTTAAATCTTTGTTTTATCGAAAATTTCAGTATAAATTTTTTTTTCTCTTTAAACTTTAAAACTTTAAATTTTATTTTAAAAATCATAACTCGAAACTCAACTTGAATTAACTTGTACTGACGGGTAAACTTCATCATGTCTACCCCTTTTACTTGTTATGCCGATTATAAGGTTACCATGACCTTTTAAATCGGACCTTGGAAACATTACATCACATCCATATACAACATCATACTTAAAAACATTTGCGGAAAATATTGCGTAGTGGTATCCCACACCGCCCTTCACTCGCTGCATCGTCTCCATGGCCCATCAAGTAATGCTGCAGGCGTCTTACCTACAGTATGAAATATACAAATGAGCTTTCGCCCAGCAAGTACAAACATGATCTCACAAAAATCCTTTCAAACATCAAGTAACATATCAATCATCATGTAGTTTATGCATGATCCGATTATGTCCAATTATAAATCTTTTAGGCACTTTTACTCATTATCTTGATTACATGTGGGCCCTAGTGTCCGTACCGAAAGCGCGCAGCCTCCAGACAAAGCTAGGGTTTGCAAGGCCCTAACAGTTCTGGGAATTATAACGTGACCCTCACGCATCAACGAGAGGTAAATGTCACCACTGGTTTTGAACATGTAGCCTCCTCGATCACGGGAGGTTGGTACGACACCTTACTTGATTTATCTTACCATGTGGTTCAATATTAGTGAACATGCTTCATGATGTCACAAGGTCAAATCCAAACTTAACATTTGCCATATCATGGCATTCTTGAAAACATGACATTTTTAAAACCATGACATTTTAGAAAACATGGCATAATATGTAACATGTCATAGCATCACATCATTACATGGCATCTCATATCATAACATAGCATAGCATCACATAGCATAGCATTATAACATAGCATAGCATAGCATGTACACTTGGAAAATATCTTTTATTATTTTCCATACTGCAGGTGAGGTTTGTACTTACCTCTTTTACTATGTCCTACGTAAAGCTGCTCCTCTTCCGGGTAGCCGCAGGCTTCCTCCTGCTTGATGAAGGACATAGGTAAGGGTCTAATTAGTATTGTGGAATGTTGGTGACCATACCAACATGCCTACGAAATTCTAGCTGTAAGTCTCCCTTATAACTTATGATGACTTACTTGGTTACTTAAGGTAACCTTGGGTATTAATCCCAATCATATATGAATAGGGTTAGGTATCATCCTAACCTTGGCCTATGCCTTGTCATTTTTAATTTTAATCCTTTTTGGGTTTTAAGATCAAACTCAATTTTTATACCTTGTTGGGTTACCTTGAGTAACCCTTGAGGTAGTCAAACTTAGTTCAATTATCCTAAGTCAACTTTGGGCTTTGGACTCCATCCCGTAACTCGGGTATCCTTCCCGGTTACCGTCCATCATTGTTTTGTTACCAAAAGTAAGATAACTTTTGAATCCAAAAACTTGTTTTTCTCTTTGCTTTGGAAAAACTTAGTTCTCTTTGTTCAAAAATTCTAGTTTAACTTTGAAAAATTGTAATTCTTTGAGAAAGGTTTGTAAAAATTATTAACTGTTGAAAACTGCCTTTGGAGTAGTTTCCCACAGTCAAAACATTGGTGTTGGTGCAAAAATACAGTTTTCCTGTATTGTTTTAGAAAATCCTGTGCAGGAATTTCTTGTTTCCTGCATACTCTATAGAAATCCATGTCAGTTTAAAAATCTGAATTGAATTTGAAAAAGTTGTCTTCACAAAAGTTTTAGATCTTGAAAAATCCTAAAACTTTCGTGTTTTACGAAAAGTCCAGTTCTGCTTGGATTCGTACCAGTTTTAATTTGAAACTGGCTGACCCTGTAAACTGGGTCTGGGCAAACTAGCCACGGGTTTTTGTAAAAACGGAGGCCATTGGAGCCTTATTTTGAAAAACGGTCCGAGTTGCCCTCTAGGAAAAACCCTTATCTACAACTTTGTAGTTTTGAGTTTCTTCAAATTCGGCCTCTAAGGACCTCAAAATACCATTTCCAGAACACTGCCCAGTCTTGACCCGAGACTGGCAGTTTCGGTTCTTAATTTCGTTTTACGTCCTAAAACGTGCACGCTACCTCAACCGACCACAGCGGGAGCCTAAAGTCACACATGCAATCGTTTCTAACGTTCCAATCCATCATGCATCTAACATGCACCCTAACATTCAATCAAGCATAAACATAACCAAACCACAATTGAGACCTTAGCACCCTAATCAAGCACATAACTTATTGCATGGCATAAGAAAATGAGCTTATGCTCTTACATCCCAAACATGGAAATACACTTAAATTTCCCAAATTTAAGCTCAAATTAGAAAGGTTTAAGGTCATAAGGTTTACCTCTAGGGTTTGGAAGTTGGTTCACAAGCTTGGATTCCAATTTTTTCCTTACTCCCCTTGGCTGCCATTGCAGCCGATTCTCCTCCCCCAAATGGGTTCCAATTTTCGGCCATTCCTCATGAAAAACAACCACATGAATATCTAGTTTCAATCTCAATAGAAAAACTTAAGGGTTTAGAGATTTACCTAGATCAATCCAAGAGATTGGCTTGATTGATTCCAATTTTTTCTCTCCCTTTTTCCTTGGCTCCACACAACCGGCCTCCCCTCCAATTGGGTTCCAAAAATTTTGGCCAATTAAATTGAGCCTCACACACTCACATAAGGTCTGGTCATTACCAAAAATCCAGCCAACCATTTTTTTTTTCTTCCTAGGGTCGGTTTTGGTGGAGAAAATGGGTGAGGGAAAATTTTGCCATAGTTTGGCTTGTTTTTCTAATTTTTTTGAGCTGAAATCCGCCCCCCCCTTGGCCCTATTTATAGCTGATTTTGAACTTTCAAAATTGCTAAAAAGTCCTTGAATTTGGATTTAATTATTTTTCCAAAATTGCACTTTAGTCCTTGAAGCAAAAATATTTGCACTTTGACCCCTACAAGTGTTGGCCGGCCATTGCATGCCTTGGAGCCCAAGTTTTGCTTACCTCATCATGATGACATCATCTTGATGACATCATGTGCTTACCTCATGCTTACATCATCATATTTCCAAAATTTGCACTTTTGCCCCAAAAGTGAAAATTCTTACAAAAATACCCCCTAGGTGGCCGGTTGCTTTCTTGGTGAACAAGCCAAGCTTATCTCACCTTGATGACATCATCTTGATGACATCACTTCGCTTACATCATCAATTTTCCAAAATTTGCACTTTTGCCCCAAAAGTGAAAATTCTTACAAAAATGCCCCCTAGGTGGCCGGCCATTATGGTGCTTAGGTGGCAAAGATTTCTTTCCACAATTTCCTTAAATCAAAATGATGTCATAATTCTAAGATAGGGTGATGTCACCATAAGGCCTTGTTTAGCTACTTTTTGAAAAAGCAGTCCAATCTTAATCTAACACAGATAAATCCAATACTGTGTTCACTAATACACAGTACAATTCAGTACTGTTATACTTGACTGCAGTCCAAAATTTATCTGCGTAAAAATGGACTGTAAAAATTTTCTTCTTATTTCTGAAAGTCATTAGGACTTTGATATCCAACTTAGTGTGCTTGATTTTTCTAGGGTGGTCTCAAAGCTTATTCCAGCTATCTTGTCCAAAAGATAATTTTCGCAGTATATTTCTCATACTGCTTATCCTATTATGGTACAGTCATACCTTTGACTGTTCTTGGTCAACTTTGACTTTTTGGTCAAACTTTGACCAACATGAAATCATGAAATTTTGTCATGCCGTTTTTCTCAAAACGCCCATACCAGGTTAAGTAATCTATCGTTGAGTCTCGTAGCTAGTTAACCGAGAGCTCAAACTTATACTGTTATTTCATTCCAATCTTGATCCAGACTTAGGTTTTCCTTATTTCTAAGGAAATCTAGAGTCATCAAAATTTCGGATATTACAAGAACAACGTCCACAAATGCAATACAGACAACAGTTAAACGACATCAAAAGAATCAAAACGACAACAAAACATGAGGCATCATCATCATTTATATGCATATATGAACACATAAGTGGTAAATGCCATTAGCATATGTATGATCATGTATAATCGACTCATTACTTTAGATCGATTGAAAGACTTTCTGTTAAAAGTAATCGTACGTTTATATATATATGCATACACTGTTATTGTTATTATTATTATTATTATTTTTATTATATATATATAGATTTTTTTTTTTTTGAGGTATGGGACTTCTTACTTCTTAAAAACAATGAAAAACACTAGATTTAATTTAATGCCCCGTTTTGATCAACTATTAAAATATATAACGTTGTGCTCAAATACAATAGGCTTTTGATTGAGTCACTGTTGTATTGAAATGTTTAAATGCATGTTTTCACTATTTCTAAATAAGTCAATTCAAGTACAAATACAAATTTTGACATTTTTGAAATCCTATACTTCTTTTTCTATTATTACACTATCTAAATATTATCTTCAAGAAAAATTATTCACATGCACATTTAATTTAGATACAAAATTCAGATTCTACATTTGTATGCAAACATTTCTACACAAAATCCAAGCAGGCTATAAATCTACGAGTTTCTATTCAAATCATTCCCCTCATTTGTTGAACTAGTCTGGTATACGTCATAGTATGGTACGTGATTAAATATATGTCCGGTATGTATAAGTAATACCAAGACAAAATTTAACGTCAAATTTGTTGTACAGGAGCAAAATTGTTTTAGCATTTGTGTTGAGCTGCATGAGATGTAGACCAATCGTGATGATTAAGTAGTTGAACAAAGGATGAAAGTGCAAGTGTATAAAAACCGAGATATGTCCCTTTGAAAGTACTATTTCACCCGACCCAACACCGATTTCGATCAACATCCAGGGGGCAATGCTGGAAGGAATGTGTTCGCCTTCCAACATCCTAATCCAGCATTGCCCTACGGATGGTGATTTGAAGCGCTACGGACCTCAATGTTATCCGCTTGCACTTCCATCTTTTGGTTCAGCTTTTTCCTTTGTCACCGTCAGTCAACATTCCATGCCGATGCCGCGTATCACGCATCCTTTCCGTGCTAGTTGTGTGAGTAACAACGAGATAGGCCAAGACTTCAGCATTCGTGACTCGCTTTGGAGTTTAAAACGTTCGTCCTAACGGTAATCAACAAGATTTGAGGGGCACTTATTACTATTTACAGCCTGTACAAAAATTTTTGCTAATGAGCTGCATTTGAAATTCTAATTGAAAACTTCTCAACCTATGTTAGTTTAACACCCGCTTTAAATAGACTGAACCCTCAAGTGAAATTTAACTCGAGATTCGTTCAAATACCACAGTTTGTTCCCTGAGAAACCATTTTAACTGACTATTTGTTAACTGTCCTAAAAAATAATAATAATAAGAACTAACAAAACAAACATGAAGAGGACTAAATGTCAAGAAAACAGCTATTTCTTATTTTATATATAGTACCCTATCCCCGGGGAAAGTCGAATTGGCCCTGCTGCCTCCTCGAAATAGAGATGTCTCGAACCGCCGGACGATGGGGGCATACTAGTCCAACCGCACGCCGTCATCATAGTACGATAGGTTTTTGAAATTATCAGCACTTATAGATAGGAATAGGTATATCAACTTTTTCTAGAAAAAAACGATAAAGTGATCTATAACAGATAGTTGCATTCAAATATCTTGGCAGAAGTACGGTCGAGTGTTTTAATGATGTCAAGCTATAACAAAAAATCATAGAGTGGTCGATTTCATTCCTTTTATGGGTTTTTGTACAAAATTTAAAAGCCCGTTTGGGGGGAACTTTTCCAGAAGTTAAATCGAACCTCGACCCGATTCCCAAATCTGACCTCAGGTCTTGAATCCAGACCTCAACATGGATAGTAGTGCACTTTCATAAATATTAGACTTAGTCAAAATCATATAAAATAAAGAAGAGTGTAAAACAAACAACTTTTGTAATAGATATGACGATTAAATATAAAACCCTACTAGTGTGATATTATTCCATCTAGTAGTTTAAAATTCTTAGAACGTGTATATAATTTTCGAAGAATACTGCAATGCTTTTTTTTTTTCTATTTATTTTATTTTTGGTAAAGAAAATTACTATACATCTGCACCGAAATTGAAGGCCGGCTCTATCTATGTCCATGGGCAACTTGTGTAACACCCCACATACGTAGGGCTGTTATCATGCTTACTTTACTTAAATACTTATCTTACTTATCCTTGTAAAAGTACATAATATTTTTATATACAAACTTAAATTCAAAACCTTATACTTATGTATATACATGCAAGCATATACTATAGTGCAAACCTTTGTGACATATCTTGCAACTCATCCTAAATATTAGATATTAATACCCTCAAACCAACATCACATAGCACAATAAAAATTTCAAAACGCGTGGCGGTGTCCGACCTGAATTTCACAGTCCATAGTACCATCTCCACAGTCTTGTATCATGCATTGCTGATAGGCTGCTTACCTACAGCATAAACGTAAGTCATGACTTTTCACTCAGCAAGTACAACTTATCATCCGTAAAACAATTTTGATAGAGAAATACATGAACTATTTATGCTTTCTTATCACATCAATTATGCTTCTTTATGTTAGCATCTTTTTGGGCCCCTTACATACCATGAGTGTACATACCATGGCGCACAGCCATGGAGTGGTTGGGGCGGCCAGTCCAATCCAACTCAAACCATGGACCAAACCCGAACTAGAGCGGGTGGTACGACACAAGGCAACTTGTTTGCCATCATACTTGAAAACTTTTCCTTAACTTGTTCTTGAAAACAATTTCTTAAAAACATAGTATTCTTCTTGAAAACAATTCCTTAAAAATAGTTTTCTTCTTAAAAACAGTCTTTTAAAACAGTTTCTTACTTGAAACTGGGCTCTTATTCTTATCAAATGATTTATCATTAGTGAGCATGCTTCATGTAATGCCGAGCTTAATTAATTTAAAATAACTAAGTTAACAAGTATGTTTAGTATCTTATTAGTATTATTATTAAGTATTTATTAGTAGTAATGTTAATCATGTTATATGAAATGTTTTTTTAGTATTTATGTGCTACTAAAAATTTTTAACAACATTTTTTTTAGTAATTGTGCAGAGGAGAGTTGACAACCGCCGGAAGTGAAGTTGATCAATATACTTGGTCCATAAGATTGTTTGTATAAGAATGGTAATCTAAAGTTAAAGTCTACTTTAAATGAAGTTTATTAAAGTTTTTATAGACTTATTTGCAAAGAAAATATATTTTTAAGGATCTAGCATAATTTTAAAATCTTTTGGGCATTTTATGTAATATTTAAGGAATTGTTTTGCTAGCTGTCCACCCTTTAGTGCCACGTTATTCAAGCATAATGGTTATCCAATTGGATAAACCTTGCTATTCCAGGTTCGGTGAATGTATACACCTTCTTGTCCAAGTTTTCTCTTTTTGTGATTATCTACCATTGGGGCTGCTTACCGACCATTTGTAAGCAAGGTAGAAAAGTGCACAGCAAGAGAGAGAGAGAGAACTCAAAACCCATTTTCGGATTTCCACACAAACACCATTTTCTTTCAAGCTAGTTGAGCTCAAGGTGGGGTTTGGCGTCATTTTTGGAGTCCGAATCTTATAAGCTATCTAAGGTAAGTTTAAAGTAGGGTTTTTAGTGGATTTTGAAGGTTTTCAAAGCTGGAAATTTGAGATTTTAAGTTGAGATGCTATATGTTGAATGTATGCTTGGATTTGAACCCAAATGTGAAATTTCTGATTTAATCCAAGATTTTTGATGATTCTTTGTTGTTGGTGATGTAGAACATTGTGAGGTATGATTTTAAAAGAGTTTTACTGTTTTTAACGTATTTTATGAAGTGGCATAAGAGGTGTTTGTGAAAATGTTTGACTGAAATTTGTAAAACAGAGCACCAGGGTTCCGAAATTCGTTTCTCTGTCTATACCCTGTATTTGAAGCTGAAATTTTGTGGAGTTAAAGTAGACATATGAAGCATGCTGCCCACAAAATTTCACATGAAAATGCTGTAAAACAGATTTTTGGTGAATTTTTGAATATTGGGTCCTGTAGCTGGAAACTGGTGGACAGCCACTAGGAAGAAATTTTTGTTTGTGCTTAAAAATTGTCCTAAGGACCTTAAATGGTTTAAAATGTTGAAAGGTGATATTATAACGCACATTTTTCTATTTTATATGATTGGTAATGGATTGAATATATATTAAAAAAAAATGTAAAATGACTTGGTCTTGGATCTTAGGACAAGCTCGATCAACTTCCTCGCTACGGTAGAGTCAATCTCTCTGCGGGAGTTCAATTTTAAAGAGGTAAGTAGGAATTCTACTTACTGTATCATTGAAACTTAAAAAGTATATGATATAGCATTTCAAGGTTTTTGACAAATGTTTCCCTTTATTGGAAATGGTATGGTTTGCAAGTAGGAAAGCTAAGGGAATGTATGATTTGTTGAAAGCTTTTATAATGTGTTTATAATATTTTAAAGTTTTGCAAAGTTTTAGATATGGCCTATGGAATGATGGGAATATCTATGGAATGTTTATATGTCATTGGGACTGACTGATACCCACGGATGGGTCCCGAAAGGGACATGACTGATACCAACGTTTGGGATCCTAATGACAGTAATAAAAGTGTTTGGCCAAACTTAAAAGAAATGAATGGTAAATGATTCTGTAGCTTAAGCCTAATTTGTGCCATATCTCAAGAGTTTTCATGTTATGTTTTAAATGTTGGGTTGGATTTCTATTTGCTGTAACAAGATTTGAAATCCATTGAAAATTGTATTTTAGATACCGATTGTAGTTTTAAAGGTTTTGTGTTTAACTATGTTTCGCTTACTGGGCTTTTAGCTCACTTTAAAATTTCATGGTACAGGTGAGGAATAGAAGTAATGAGGAAGTAACATAGTGGCAGGCTGAACCTCTTTTGGGAAGCTGATGTCACAGAACCCATGTACATACTAAACTAAAGATGTTTCATGAAAAACGCTTATCAAAGTACTTTACGGGCTACACTACACAGTTTTCTTTTGAATAGTACTAACAATATGGGATAGTTGTAATATGGACTCTTCTTATTTTTGACTAAACTATGAGAAGAGTTCTGTAAATATTTTTTTTATTAATCTTATCATATGACTATCTTGGCTTTACAATGTTTTTGTGTTATCGTGAAATTTTATGAATATATAGTTTAGTGACATGTTCTAGTTAGGTTTAGCTCAAGGCTAAACCGGCTAGGGGGTGTTACACTTCATGATAACAATAATAAAACATAGATCATATACACTTCAACATGTATACATGAGCTTGAAAACATATAAGCAGTAAAAACATTTTCCGTCTATGCTGGAGGCGGAGTTGTACTTACAGGTTACGTCCTGATTTTTGTTGCTCCAATCCGATTGCAACAACAGGTTACTTCCCTGTTTCCAAAAAGAATGTAAGATAAGGATCATCTTATCTTACCATAAATTATTACATTCAATGCTGTATCCATAACCAGCATTTAATAATAACCCTAGTTACATATCCCCCCCACATACCAGAATGATATCTTATTAGATTACTATTAGTAACCCAGGTATAAGCCCAATTATACATAGACCCATACCTATTAGGTTAGCAAGGCCCAATTACATTTTAGAGTAATACCCTAGTGGGTTACTGTTGGTAACCATGGGTTTTTGGCCCAATCCAATAGCTTAGTATCCTATTCGGTTACTATAAGTAACCTTTCAAATAACTTGGCCCAATAAATTTGGTAACCTTTCCGATTATTATATGTCTTATGATTGTTTACCATATAACTTGGCCTAACTCTTTTCTTATAAAATCTTGCTTGATAAACTTTTAACCTACCTTTTAAAAAAACTGTTTTGTTTTGTTTTTTTTTTTAACTGTACTTAATTTTTTAAACTAAGATAGTAAAATTCTGAAATTCTGAAAACTATCTTTGAAAAACAGTCCAATAGTTTGGTGATCAGTGCATGTGCAGGAATTGTCTACTTATGCACTGTTTTTAAAAAATCCTGTGCAGGAATTTCCTATTTCCTACTCAGTTTTTTAGAATGCAATTTTATCTTGAAATCCGTTTAGAATTTGAAAAAGTTTTCTTCATGAAAGTTTTAGATCTTGAAAACCCCTACAGCTTTTATGTTTTACTCAAAACCCAATTCGGCCGCTAGCCTACTCATTTTCCTTGTTGAACCTTCCTGGCCGTGCATAGGGGTCTGGGCAATCTAGGCTCAGGATTTGATAAAAAAACAGAGGCATTTGGAGCCTTATTTTTTAAAACTGTCTACATTTCCCCCAAAAATTTTCCATTTTCTACAACTTTGTAGTTTTAAGTTTTTTCAAATTCGATTTCTAAGGGCCTCAAAACCATCTTTCTAGAAAACTGTCTAGTTTTACCCGAACTGGAAGTTTCTTTCTTAAATCCATTCTTATGGTCAAGTTACGCGCGCACTACCTCAAATGGTCACAACCGTGAGCCTACAACAATCATGCAGTGCTTTCTAATGTAAAATCTCATCATCATACGTCCCTACATACACATGCAAACCCTTGGGTATTCTTGCACCAAACTAGGGTTTGTAGATTGGGTTTGCATAATCATACATCAAACAAGCTAACAACCTAACTCATTCAACAACATGCATAGCCTACAACTTCTTAGGCACATTTGGGACATATAACTAACATCATAAAACATACATGCAAAACCCTAAAATCATGCAACCATAACTACATAATCTTGCATAATAACATAAATCAAAACCACCTAACACCTAATCAAGCACAAATCTAAAAATCTAAACTAGGGCATAAGGAAATAAATTGAGCTTATGCTCTTACATTCCAACATTGGAAATACACATAAATCTCAAATTAAAGCTCAATTTGAAAAGCTTAGGGAACCAAGGAGGATTACCTTAATCAACACAAAGGTTGGTGCTAGGTTTTGATCCAAACTTTTCCCTCTTGCTTTCTATGAAAAAAAAAACCCATTTTCCCCTAGCTTGGAGGTCTCCCAAATTTCAGCCACCACTTGCTTGGTGATTCTCCAAATCCGACCACCACCTAACTCTTTCTCTCTCTCTCTCTCTCTCTTTTTTTCTTCCACTAGTATTTCGGATTTAAGGGGAGAGAGTGAGGAGAGATTTTGGCATGGTTTTGGGGTGTTTTCTTATTTTTCTGAACAAAATGAGCCCCCCCCCCCCCCCCTTCATCTATTTATAGGTGAAAAATAATTTATTTTTGGAATTATTTTTATTCCTTAAATTGCATATCTAACCCCAAAAATTTTATTTTTGCTATAATGTCCCATGAGGTGGCCGGCCAACATGGGTCCATTTTTCATGCAATAAATGCTTAATTATCTAATAAATCTTTATTCAAAAATCTATTATTTTTCCTTAGATGAGGTGACCCCCCATTAAGACCATGTTTGGCACTTTCCTTAATATGCAGTCTATTTTCTTAATAACTTAGATAGTGCTAATACTATTTTCAACTAACAACAGTATCATTGTACTGGACTACAGTCCATAATTTATCTACATTTAACTAGACTGCGGTGGGTTTTTCTTAGGACTTGAAGCCACTTAGTCCTTATTGCTCTAAATATTATGCTTGATTTTTCTAAGGTGGTCTCGTAACTTATGCTTACATTTTCATCTGTGATGATGGTTTTCACAGTATAATTTCCATACTGCTTATTATACTGCTGTACCGTCCTGGTCAAACTTTGATCAACCTAAAGTCAACCTTGGTCAAACTTTGACCAGTAGAAAATCATAAATTTTTGCCTTGCCCTTTTTCCTCAAAAGACCTTATGCTTAACTAAGTAAACTATTATTGAGTCTTATGAGACTATAAGAACTCAGTTATAGTTTGATAAAATCAAATCAGACATTTCACAAAAATCTTCATGTTCCTTAATAAGGAAATCATGAATCAACAAAATGGGCGGTTGTTACAACTTGCCCATCAATAGCTGCATGAACCTGAACCTTCATGTCACCAAGCTTTAATTTAAATAATGAATTTTGATGAATTTACTTATTAATTCATAATAATTCCTTACCAAAATTTTGGGTATTACAATTGGGACACTCATAGGGATGGATGGGATGACAAAGAGTCTTGATATCATTACTAGTCATCTTGCCTTCATCCATCTAGTTCAAGTCCCATTATCTTCCCTTTAGACCCCGATCCAATTTTGGTTGTTAAAGCTTGAGTTGATGATGGCATGATAGGTCTCAGATGGTCGACTAAGAGAAACTAGTAAACGACCTGACTCTGCCATATTTAGGGAAGTGTTCCTGCTTATGGGGCTGAAAAACCTGAAAATAATATCACACCACCCGATACACTTTTTCCACTGCCAAAAGAAAGTAAGATCATTGGGAGATGTTCAATGTTAATATTGATCAGTTTTGTATTTCGATGCTTGCTCTTTTTTTTTCTTTTCTTTTCTTTTATATTTTTTTAAAGAAAACTTGCAATTTTAGTTCAAAAATTTTTCTCTTTAATTACTTTTTTTTGTTGTTGTTTTGTTTTCATGATTCAATGCTTGTCGCTTTTTTTAATTTTCTATTAAAAAATATATGCATAATCATGCATTTTTAAATGCTTTCTTCTGTTACGATTCAAGCCTGGGTTAGTGTATGGTTTCGAGACTGGTGTCAAGGTCATGATATGGGATTTGGGATTTGGTTTTTTCGTCAGGGTTGGGATTCGTGACCCGACCTTAACCCTTGTAACGCCCCGGCCGTCCACGTAGGGCCAACTACGTAAACGTGAGCCGTTACCATGCTTGCTTAACTTAAACCTTAGTCTTAAATACTTAACCTTGTAGAAAATTTCAGAATAAATTTTTTTTTTCTTTTCTTTAAACTTTATTTTAAAATCATAACTTAAAAACATTACATAGGTAACATGGTACATATTCCTTAAAACATATACGTACAACTTGATAATTTAAATAGTTTGCGGAAAAACTTGCGTAGTGGTATCCCATACCGCCATTCACTTGCTGCATCGTCTCCATGGCCCATCAAGTAAAGCTGCAGGCATTTACCTACAGTATGGAATATACTGATGAGCTTTCGCCCAGCAAGCACAAACATAATCTCACAAAAACATAACCAACATCGTGTAACTTTTGCATGAACCAATTATGAATCTTTTATGCACTTGACTTATTATCTTGCTTAACATGTGGGCCCTTAGTGTACGTACCAAAAGCGCGCAAGCCTCAGAACGTCAGGGTTTGCAAGGCCCTTAACAATTCTGGAAAACATGAACATAACCCTTCATGCATCAACGGAAGGTTGATTATCACTTTACCCTCACGCATCAATGAGAGGTTGATAATCATAAACTTGAACTTGTAACATACATGATCATCCTGCATCAACAGGAGGTTGGTACGACACCTTACTTATCTTGGTTTAGTCTTAGTCTTGTTACATTTCCAAGACTAAGAATCTTTACGTGTGATCTTATTAATCATGATGCACATGAGACATAAACATGGCATAATTTGACATATCATAGCTTAACATAACTTAATATGGCTTATCGTATCATAACATGGCATAACATAACATGGTATAGCATAACATGACATAACATAGCATGACATAGCATAACTTGGCATAACATTTAATCATGTCATATACTTGAAAATTGTAATAACCGAAAATTTATACGGACTCATGATTTCCTTGTACATAAGAAATCTATGCTTGTATTATGTGTTTTTGTAATGTTTCATGAAAATTATGAATATCAATACGAAATTCATAATTTTATTAGTAAATGTTTGAGTTCTCATTTAATTAGCTATGAGACTCAATAAGCAATTTGCTTAGCCAAGCAAGTAACCTTTTTGGTAAAAAGGGGTACAAAAATGTTATGATTTTATGTTGGTCAAAGCTTGACCAAGAAAGTCAACGAAAGTCAATGTTGACCAAGAAAGTCAAAGTTGACCAAGGAAGTCAAGGTTGACCCGATAGGTCAAAGATTGACTGAAAAGTCAACTATGTGACGATAATGAAGTATGATGAGCGGTATAGGAGGTATACTGCGAAAAACCATTTTTCTGATAAAATGGATCATGTTATTTTTAAAACCACCATAGAATAAAATCAAGCACATTAAGTAGGTAATTAAGGGCCTAAGAGTTCTAAGCGAAAAGAGAATTTTTCATACAGTCCATTTTTAAACAGATAAATTTTGGACTGCAGTTAGCAGCCAGTACTGTGGATTAAAGACTACAGTATCAACAATATCTGTTATGGCATTTAAAAGGATTGTTTACTAAGGAAAAAGGCCAAACAAGGCCTTAATGATGATGTCACCTAGCTTTAGAATTATGACATCATTTTTGGATTTAACTAAAATTTGGAAAGAATTATTTCCTTGTTCACCAAGGATGGCCGGCCACCTAGCATGCCAAAAGAGCAAAAAGTTGATTTTTGGAGGACTATTTTACAATTAAGCAAAGTTTCAAAAACCTCTATAAATAGGTGCCCATTTTATTCAAAAAAATCAGAAAATTGAGCCAAGTTCTGCCCATTTTCCTGCCCAAAAGCCAAACCCAAATCTGCCAAAGGAAAAAAAGAACCAAAAACAAAAATCCAAGAGACAATCTCTTAGGGAAGTTCGGATTTCAGTTTTGGAAGCAAGAATAGGTGCTGGAAATTTTAGGGACCCTTTGTTTGGCATGTTGGCCGGTTGTGGGTGAGCTGAAAAGGAAGAGAAAAAGCTGAAGGAGTGGTCGGATTTTAGTGGGAAACAGCAACCAAGGGACAGAAAATTTTCGGGTAACTCTTAGGAGGAGGCCGGTTGTGTTAGGAGCAAGGGAGGAGCAGAAATTTTGGACCAAACCCTAACCAATCTTAGGGTTCATTAAGGTAATCCTCCCAAGGCTTTAAACTCCTTAATTTGATTTCAATTTGGAGTTTAAATATATTTCAAGTTGATGGTTGTAAGAGCATAAGCTCAATTTATTTTGTTGCCTTAGTTTAGGATTTTGTGGTGGTTGATTTATGAGTTTTATGCTTATGCTTGTTTTGCATACTAGATGTTTGATGAATTGTATGTCCCCTAAATATGTTCAATCATGAGTTAGAATGGAACGTTAGAAGCGCTGCATGACTGGTATAGGCTCTCAGTTGCGGCCGATTGAGGTAGTGTGCGCCTATTAGGACGTAAACCGAATCTTAGCATAAAAACTGCCAGTTTGGGTAAAACTGGCCAGTTTTCTGGAAATCTGATTTTGAGGCCTTTAGAGGCCGAATCTGGAAAAAACTTAAAACATAAAAGTTGTAGAGAAGAGTTTTTCCTAGAGGACAACGTGGACAGTTTTCAAAAATAAGGCTCCAATGGCCTTCGTTTTTATGAAAACCCAAGCCTGACTGTGCCCAGACCCTATGCACGGCCAGGTGAGTTCCACAGGGCAAATGAGTGGGTTAGAGACCGATTTGAGTCTCGAGTTAAACACAAAAGTTTTAGGTTTTTTCAAGCTTTAAAACTTTTATGAAGAAAACCTTTTCAAATTCGGCTTTGATTTTTAAATAGAAAATTGGATTTCAAAACTGTGCAGTGAACAAGAAATTCCTGCACAGGGTTTTCTAAAACAGTGCAGGAAAAGGACATTTCTGCACATCCACTGACTAATTCACAATGAGAAACTGTTCCAAAGGCAGTTTCTATTTTTAATGGTTTTTATAAAGATCCATTCATAAGGTTTCAAGTTTTATAAAGATTTTAAGGAAAAGTGAATTTAAAACCTAAGTTTTCTAAAGTAAAGAAAAAGGGTTTTGAACCAAGTTGAGTTAGCAATAACCGGGAAGGTACCGAGTTATTGGATTGGGCCCGAAGCCCAAGGGTTATCCAACGTAACCCAAATTAAGTATGACTAGTTGGGCCTAAAAACCAGGGTTACTTAGGAGTAACCTAATAGGATGTTTTTTTTAGGAAAAGCTTAGGCCCAAGATCAGGATTAGTAACCTATCAAGTTATGATTTTAAGTATGATAAGCCCTAAGTCTTAGGGTTATCAATGATACTCAGTAAGTATCAAACAATGTTTAGGGGGGGGACATATAAGCATAATTAAGTATGAATGTTGGTTTGGTTACCAACATTCTATAAGTACAGAATTCTTACCTACGTCCTTTGGATTAGCAGGAGATAGCCTGCCACGGTATCCTGACTTGGATCAGAACATCTTTGGACATAGTATTCGAGGTAAGTACAAACCTCACCTACAGTATGGAAAATAGTAATCTATTTTCAAGTATATGACCTGATTACATGTTATTCCAAGTTATGCCATGTTATGTTATGCCATGTGATGCCATGTTATGATACGATAAGCCATGTTAAGTCATGTTAAGCCATGATACATCAAGTTATGCCATGTCTAGTTTCATGTGCATCATGATTATTAAGATCACATGTAAGGATTCTTAGTCTTGGAAATATAACAAGACTAAGACTAAACCAAGACAAGTAAGGTGTCGTACCAACCTCCTGTTGATGCAGGAGGATCATGTATGTTTCAAGTTATAATTATCAACCTTCCGTTGATGCGTGAAGGTCATGTTCATGTTTTCCAGAATGGTTAAGGGCCTTGCAAACCCTGACGTTCTGAGGCTTGCGCGCTTTTGGTACGTACACTAGGGGCCCACATGTTAAACAAGATAATAAGTTCAAGTCAATAATTGGTTATAAAAGACTCATAATTAATTCATGCATGAGTTGCACGACATTGTTATATTTTGTGAGATTATGTTTGTACTTGCTGAGCGAAAGCTCATCAGTATATTTCATCCTGTAGGTAAGAGGCCTGCAGCTTAATTGGTGGGCCAGGTGGATGATGCGGCGGGTGAAGGGCGGTGTGGGATACCACTACGCAAAATCTTCCGCGAAGTTATGATAAGTTTAAGTTTATATATATTTTAAAGACAGTTATGTTGTATAAAAATTATGAGGATTTAAAGACTCGAACAATTTTGTAAGAAGTATGTATGTTTTTATCTTAGTATGTATGCATGATAAGTTTCCATATGAGTAACTCTATTTTATATGTAAGTTTGAAAAAAAAAATTTATTCTCGATTTTCCAAGCAAGTTTAAGCAGTGTTATAAGTCCAAGTATGTATGGTAACTGCCCTACGTAGGTTGGGGCGTTACAAAAATAGTTTAATATTTTTCATACTGCAGGTGAGGTTTGTACTTACCTCTCGTCCTACACTCTTGGTCTATCGTTCCATCGAGGCACAACAACATGTCATATTCCTGTTTCCAAACAGGGTGTAAGATAAAAGTTATACACCTTTTATCTTACCATAATCATAATCGTTAAATGTTGGTGACCTAACCAACATGCGTTCATAACCTTAGTTATATGTCCCCTCCTATACAACATATATTACTTGGTTACAATAAGTAACCTCATTGCTAAGCCCACATCCATACAGGTCGGGTTGGGTTACTATCCTAACCTTGGGCACATGACTTAACATTCTTGATTCATAATCCATTGGGTTATTACAAATAACCCTAAATCTTAGTTTATCATAATCTTGGTACCTTACTGGGTTATGTTGGGTAACCCTTGAGGTGATAAACCTTGGTCAAACTTAGTCAACCAAAGTCAACCTTCTAAGGTCAAACTTGGACTTTGGGGGTCAAGCCCAATAACTCGGGTATCCTTCCCGGTTACCATCCGTTACTATCTTGCTACTTGTCTTTGGCTTTAAAAATCCAATTTTCCTTTGTCTCGGAAAATTTGGTGAATTCGGTTTAAAAACCCTTTGCTTGACTTATAAAATTTGTTAAGGACTGAAAACTGCCATTGGAACAGTTCTCACAGTCAAAACATTGGGGTTAGTGAAAAACACCGTTTTCCTGTATTATTTTAGAAAATCCTGGGCATGAGCAGGAATTTCATGCTTATGTACTATTTTTCTGAAAATCTTGTGCTGAAATTTCTATTTCCTGCACAATTTTTAGAATCCAATTTTTACTTTAAAATCTGTTCAGAATTTGATAAAACTTTCTTCATAAAAGTTGTAGATCTCGGATGATACTACAACTTTCATGTTTTGAGGAAAATCCAGTTCGGAATTTAACATGCTTTTATTCTTCGTTGAACTCACTTGGCTGTGCATAAATCCTGGGCACGGTCAGGCTCGGATTTTCATAAAAACAGAGGCCTTTGGAGCCTTATTTTGAAAAACGGTACACGTGACCCTCTAGGAAAAACCATTATCTACAACTTTGTAGTTTTGAATTTCTTCAAATTCGGCCTCTAAGGGCCTCAAATTACCATTTCCAGAAAGCTGCCCAGTCTTGACCCGAGACTGGCAGTTTTGGTTCTTAAATTCGTTTCTTGTCCTAAAACGCGCACACTACCTCAACCGACCACAGCGGGAGCCTAAGATCACACATGCAATCGTTTCTAACGTTCCAATCCATCATGCACATAACCATACATTCATTCTCAAACCTATGGGAACATATAACAAACACATGGTAGGCAAACTCAAAAACCCATAAGCACATCATCAAACATGCACCAAAATATAAACTAGAGACCACCACCCTAATCATGCACATGCTAGAAAACTTAACTAGAGCATTGACATAAATAGTGAGCTTATGCTCTTACAATCCAACTTGGAAATACACTTAAATTTCCAATGTAAATGCTCAATTTAAAAGCTTAGGACTAACGGAATTTACCTTGATGAACACAAGGCTAGGCTAGGAGTGTGGTTCATTTTTCTGCCCTATCTCCTTGGCTGCCTATAACCGGCCTTGCCCCTCCAATTAGCACCAAAACTTTTTGGTGATTCTTCTTACAAAAATTCGGCTATCCTAAACCCACTTTTCTGCATTTTTTCTATTCTCTTTCTCTTCCTCTCCCATGGCCGGCCTCTTGGCCTTTCAAATGGGTACCAAATTTTTTTTTCAACTTTTTCTTGTGGTTCTAGCTAAAAATCCGACCACCCCTAGGCTTTTTCTCTTTGGTTTTCTACATTTTTTTTCTTCTCTATCTCTTCTATGGCTCGGCTTTTTGTGGAGAGGTGAGGGAAAATTTTGCCATAGTTTAGCTAAGGTTACAAAACTTACTTCAAATTTGTGAACCAACATCACCTATTTATAGGTGAAAATCATAGTTTCTAGAATTGCATATAAGGGTCTAAGAGCAAAAATATTTGCTCATCTACCCTCCTAGGTGGCCGGCCATAGTGAATCCTTGGTGGGTAAGTTTCTTGCTCACCAAGTCTTGCTTACATCACCTAATGACATCACTTTGATGACATCACCTTGATGACATCACATTGATGACATCACCTTGATGACATCATCAAGCCAAATACTTGTTCTCCAAGCACACAAAGAACTGGCCATTAGGAATCCTTGGTGGGCAAGTTTCTTGCTCACCAAGTTTGGCTTACATCACCCCCGTGACATCATTCGCTTACATCATTTTGACGACATCATCTTGATGACATCATCAAGCCAATTGCTTGCTCACCAAGCATTAGAAAATCCGGCCATGCATGTGTGGAAGATAAGGAAAAATCTTTCCAAGCTTATCCTATCTTAATTCCTTATTCCAATGTAACTAGGCTTGTAACCAATTTTTGGCCTAGTTGGAACCTTGGTTAGGAATTTCCATGATTCTATAATTACATACTAATCCATCATTACTTACTTTTCTAAAATTGCACTTTGGCCCCTACGGACAAAATATTTGTAATTTAGTCCCTGTAGGTCGCCAACTATGGCGGAGCCACTTGGCTTCCATTTCGTGCATAATTATCCACTTGATACTAAAAATCCAATAATATAATCCTGCAGTCCATTTCCTTACCAACTTACATAATATCAATACTGTTTTTCACCAAAACAGTATTGTTATACTGGACTACAGTCCAGAATTCATCTGCGTAAAAATTGGACTGAGTATCGGATTTTCTTAGGACTTAAACTATTTAGTCCTTAACGCTCTAAAAATTATGCTTGATTTTTCTACGGTGGTCTCATAGCTTATTCTTACTTAATTGTCCGTAATGAAGGTTTTCCGCAGTATAATTCCATACTGCTTTGCCGTAACTCAGCACCTTCATCTATTTGACCTTCCTGGTCAACCTTTGACTTTTCGGTCAACTTTGACTTTTTCGGTCAAACTTTGACCAACATGAAATCATAGAATTTTTTTCTTCCCTTTTTACTCAAGGGTCACATGCATGACTAAGCAAACTGCTTATTGAGTCTCATAGTTAATTAAACGAGAACTCAAACATATACTGATATTTAACTCAGATAGTGAGTTTCATATCGACATACAAGATTCAAACTTGGAATTTTCCTTGTCTAAAAGGAAATTATAGGTTCATCAAAATTCCGGGTATTACAACCCTTGTCCCAAATCCCAATCCCGACCCAATTCCCAAATCCTAACGCTGACTTGGGTCTCGAATCCAAACCTCAACTCGGGTAGTAGTGCACTTTCATAAGGGCCCGTTTGGGGTCTATATTTGGAAACAAATGTTTCCAATTTTTTTTGGGTCCTTTTTCTCCTATTTTACTATTCACTTTTCTAAATATTTTCAAAAAACGTAAACTTTAAAAGTCCGTAACTTTATCATTTTAAGTTCAAATGAGATGATTTGTCTTTTAAAAATTGCACAGAATTTCGAGAAAACGAAACAAGAATCATATTGTTAATTTTTTTTCTTTACATATTTTAAGTTTTTGCACTTCTTCACTCCAAAAAGTTCATTTTCACCAAATGTACATTTTCAAAACTCAAGCAATCTCCAACCTCCAAAACACCATCTCCAAAAGTTGAGCCCAAACGAGTACTAAATATTAGATTTGGTCAAGATCATATGAAATAATGAAGAATGTAAAACAAACAACTTTTGTAATAAATGAGATGATTAAATATGAAACCCTACTAGTATGATATTATTCCGCCGTTTAAAATTCTCACAACGCTTATAGTAATTTTTGCTGCAATACAATTATTTTTATTTTCTATTTCTTTTATTTTTGATAAAGAAAATTTGTATACACCGCACCAAAATTGAAGGCCAGCTCCGTCTTTGTCCATGGGCAACTTTCCCAAGAATTGCTGCATGAACCTCACCCTTTATGTTACCAAAGCTTTGGCAAGTGACATCAAGCCTACCTCATGTGGATCATGCATGGAGTTAGGTGGAGATACTGGGGCACCTACTCAATTTTTAAAATTCATAATTTTAATCTATAAGTTTACTTAGTTTTTCAAGGGCACTTACTCAATTTTTAAAATTCATAATTGTAATCTATAAGTTTACTTAGTTTTTCAAAATTATCCACAATAAAACAAGTTTTTCAAAATTATCCTCAAGAAAATACTTTTTTTTTTCCTCAAATGCGCTCATTATACATATACTAAAAAGATGGACTGATTTACTATTGTGTACAGTAAATGCACAGTAAAATTACGCTTTTATCCCTCTAGATTAGCTTTGTCCCTTCGGCTGCACATTAAAATGATAATTTTACCCTATTTTCAGTGTTTTTTTGCTTTTGCCCTCCTAATTGTCTCTAATGGTAGCATTGTCCACAGTGTTCTTCCTTTTTTGCCCCCGAAACCCTAAATTTGGAGGTTCCCTGGGGTTGCTTGCCGCCTCCCTCTCATTTGTTCTATTCTCTCTTAATTTTTCATTTTCTTCTCTCTCTTTCTCGCTCTCTCTATTCTTCTCTTTCTTTCTTCTCAGTTCTTGGGTTTTTGGTCTCCAAACCCTATTTTTGCTTGCTCTTGCTCTATCCACCGCTCTCTTCTAATTTTTTGTTGTATATTTTTGATGTTCTTAGTGTTTTTGTTTGTTCTTTGTTTGGTGTTTTCGGTTTTTTTTTTTTTGGATTTTCGGTTTTCCAAATCTTCTTTTCCGATTTCTTATTCTTCTCCCCTCCCCCTCTTCCTCCCTTGATCTTTCATCATTTTCCAGTATGTGCATCTAATGTTGATCGGTTTTTTTTTTTTGGATTTTTGATTTTTCAAATCTTATATTTCGATATCTTATTCTTCTCTCCTCCCCCCCCCCCCCCCCCTTCTCCTCCCTTGATCTTTCATCATATTCCAGTATGTGCATCTAATGTTGTTCGGATTTTTTTTTTGGCGGAATATGATTCAATTTTTTTAAACCCTAGGTTTTGATTTTGGAGTTTTTTTGGGTATTTTTCAGTTAGGTTGTATAATATTTTTTCCTTCTTTATTGTTCATCCATTTTTGTTTTAGAAGTCTATCATTTTATTTTCATTGTTTTCCAAACCCTATTTTTGCTTGCTCTTACCCTTTCGGCTACTCTCCTCTCATTTTTCGTTGTCTCTCTTTGATGTTTATTATGTTTTTATTTGCTCTTTGATTGTGTTTTCCCTTTTTTTTTTTTTTTTGGATATTTGGTTTTTCAAATTTCATTTTCCGATTCCTTATTCACTCGTTTATCCCCCTTTCTTGATTTTTTTTTTTCATTTTTAAGTTTGTGGATCTACTGCTGATGGGTTTTCTTTTTATTTATGTCCAGGTATGAATAATTTTTGTTAAAATCTAGGTTTTGCTTTTGGGCTTTGTTTGTGTATTTTCAAGTTAGGTTGTGTAATATTTTTTTGTCCTCTATTGTTCATGTATTTTTGTTTTAAAACTTTAGCATTTTATTTTTATTGTGTTGTTGGAATTTATTTGCTCCCCTCTGCTATTGTTATTTGTGGTATGATTTTTTTTGGGTTTTTGGGCTTTTTTCCCTTCTACTGTTGTATGTATGTAGAAAAAAAAAACAAACATTTTGGTTTTGTTTTGTTTCTTTCAGTTTTTTGACTATTGTGTCGGTTTCTTTCTTCTATCATTGTTTGGATTTATGTATTTAGAATTCTAGGTTTTGATATTTTTTTTCTTATTTCCCTCTTTAATCCATTTTATTCATTATTTCTGTGAACTGTTCATTGTTCCTTTATCCTGATCGAAATAAAAAATTTAGGTATGTTTTTCATTTTGTTGTATTTATTTTAGTAATTTTTCCTCCTTTTTTTTTTCATATATTACTTAATTTTGAGTTTTTGATTTGTGTTATTTTTTTCCTGTAGATTGCAGTCATAAAGATATTGACATGGCTAATTGGGAATACGAAGCAAGATATTGAAGATTTTGTTTCTGTAATGTTTGTATTTGTTTATTTTTTTGGTTTTTCCCATTGGCTAATGGTCTCTTGATTTTGACTCCAAATTTGTTTCCCGTTTCTGATTTCTCTCATATTTGATGTTTCAATTTTATGATTTAGTTAGGTTTTAATGGATTGTTAAATTCTGATTACTCAATTTTATATATTATTCATGTAGTTTCTGTCTTTTAATATTATCTTCTGTCTTTGCTGATCTGTCATGGGCATTTAATGCTTCTATATCATTTTGTTTTGGTTGGAATATTGCTATTTGTTTTACCTCTATTATTTACAGCGTGATAATTATTTTGACTGAGATTTTTCATATATTTAAATCTGTCATTAATGTTTTTAATTTTGTTTATTTTTGTGATTTATTGTGAGTTAATGTATTTTTATCTTTATATCTGTAAAAAATTTATTATTTCTCTTTTTGACCGACTTTTTTTATGAAACTTTTTGGAAATAAATTTTTTTTGTAGATTTCCTCTTGTAAAAACTTTTTTCCTCATTTATTACCTTATTTTCATATATTACCATTACTGTCTCTGTAATAGCTTCTTAATTGCTCTCATTTAAACCTTCCTTAATTGTTACCCGAAATCTTTTACTTTGCTATTTCCTGATCATCTTCACATCTTCATGTCTGTGCAAAACTTCTGCTTTTAATCACATACTATTCATATTCATGACTGTTAATTAGAATTTATTCTTTCTTTATTATATTATAATTACCCGCTTTTTACTTATTGTTATTACCATTATAATGATACTATAGGATGAATAGTTTTGTTATTGTGTTTAATGTTTTTTCCCCCTCCGTTTCTGTCTCTCTCCTTCCCCTCCCCTCTCTGACTAAAATATTAATCTTATTTTTTTATATATTTTTTATTATTATTCTTATTATAAGTTAGATGATTATATTATATGATTTGCCAATTTTTTTAACTGCTGTGAATGTTATTGTTGTTGTGATGAATGTTTGTTTTTGTTTTTCCCTCCCTTTTCTGTCTTTCTTTTCTTTTCTTGATATTTTAAATATTTTTTTACAAGATTTTCGGCCAAAAATTGTAACATGCTATGATGATCTCTATTTATATATATTATAATCCATATACCAAATATATTACTTAATTTGGTATATGTTGCTGAATTTAATATTATTCAAAGTCTATGTTGAAGAACTGTTATATGTTATTTGATAGTCTTTATTGCTGCTGTGAATGTTTGGGAATTACAATATCTATGTTCTTTTGATAATAAAATCATATTGAATATATTACTGTTTAAGTTTGTAATACCCGAAATTTCGATGAACGTATGATTTTCTTTTAGACAAGGAAAATTTCAAGTTTGAATCTTGTTTGACGATATGAAGCTCATGATCTGAGCTGAATATCATTTTATGTGTGAGTTCTCGTTTAATTAGCTACGAGACTCAACAATAGTTTGCTTAAGTCAAGCATGTGGCCTTTTGAGGAAAAAGGGCAAAATGGGAAATTATGATTTTATGCCGGTCAAAGTTGACCGAAAAGTCAAAGGTTGACCAGGGAGGTCAATTAGATGAAGGTGCTGAGATACGGCAAAGCAGTATGGAATTATACTGCGGTAAACCTTCATTTCGGTCAATTTAGCAAGCATAAGTTATGAGACCACCCTAGAAAATCAAGCACACCAAGTATGGTATTAAGGGCAAGAAAGGTGCCAAGAAATAAGAAAAATTTTATTCAGTTCATTTTTACACAGATAAATTTTGGACTGTAGTACAATATAAAAATATTGTGTTTAAGCAAACACAGTATTAGAAATATCTGTGTAGCAGAAAAATGGACTGAATATTGAGGAAAAGCCAAACAGGGCTTAATATGGATGACATCATCCTATCCTTAATTTATGACATCATAATTGGATTAAATAAGCTTGGAAAGAAAGCAAGGAAGGCTCTAGAAGAGATGACATGGCCGGCCACCTCAGGGGCAAAAATGCCAAAATTTTATCTTTAGGGGTTAAAGTGAAAATTTGGAAAATTGATGATGTAAGCAAAATGATGTCATCAAGATGATGTCATCAAGGTGAGATAAGCTTGGCTTGATCTCCAAGTAAGGGGCCGGCCACCTAGAGGGCATAAATGCAAGAATTTTAACTTTCGGGGCCAAAATGCAATTTCTGAAAAATAGGTGATGTAAGCAAGATGATGTCATCAAAATGATGTCATCATTTGCTTGGAGAACAAGGTGATGGCCGGCCAACATGCCACTTGGAAGGTCAAATTGTAAATATTTTGTCTTTTGGGGGCAAAAGTGTAATTTTAGAGAAAAATGATGATGTAAGCATGAGGTAAGCACATGATGTCATCAAGATGATGTCATCATGATGAGGTAAGCAAAACTTGGGCTCCAAGGACTCCAAATGGCCGGCCACATGTAGGGGACTAACTAGCAAATATTTTATTTTTAAGCCCTAATGTGCAATTTTTGAAATAAAAAATAATTGGTGAAAATTTGTAATTTTCACCTATAACTAGGGCTCAAAGGGGGCGGTTTTGGCAGCTCAAAATCATCCCAAAACTCTGCCCAATTTTCTCCAAAACCTCCCTAGAAACCGAAACCCAAGAGAAAAAAATGGAAAGGCCAGATTTTGTGAGAAAGAGAAAGAGTGGAAAAAAATTGGAAACCCATTTTTCGGCTTTGAATGGCCAGCTGTGGGTTAGCAAGAAAAGCAGAAAAAATGCTAGGAATAGGGGGAGAATGGCCGGTTATGGGCAGCCAAGGAGATAGGGCAGAAAAATGCACCAAACCCCTAGCCTAGCCTTGTGTGCATCGAGGTAATATCCGTTGATCTTAAGCTTTTCGTTTAAGCTTTAAATTTGGGAAATTTAAGTGTATTTTCCGAGTTTGATTGCAAGAGCATAAGCTCACCTATTTATGTCTATGCTCTAGATTAAGTTTGCTTGATTATGCTTGATTAGGTGGTGGTCTCTAGTTTATATTTTTGATGCATGTTTATGGGTTTTTGAGTTTGCCTATCACATGTTTGTTGTATGTTCCCATAGAATTTAGAATGATTGTATGATTATGTGATGGATGGAATGGAATGTTAGAAACGATTGCATGTGTGATTTTAGGCTCCCGCTGTGGTCGGTTGAGTTAGTATGCGCATTTTAGGACGTGAAACGGGTTTAAGAACCGAAACTGCCAGTCTCGGGTCAAGACTGGGCAGCTTTCTGGAAACGGTAATTTGAGGCCCTTAGAGGCCGAATTTGAAGAAACTCAAAACTTAAAAGTTGTAGATAATGGTTTTTCCTAGAGGGCAACGTGAACCGTTTCTCAAAATAAGGCTCCAAAGGCCTCGGTTTTTATTAAAATCCGAGCCTGACCGTGCCCAGGATTTATGCACGGCCAGGTGAGTTCAACAAGGAATAAGGGCATGTTAAATTCCGAACTGGGTTTTCCTCAAAACATGAAAGTTGTAGTATTATCCGAGATCTACAACTTTTATGAAGAAAGTTTTATCAAATTCGGAGCTGATTTTAAAGTAAAATTGGATTCTAAAGACTATGCAGGAAATAGAAATTCCAGCACAAGATTTTCAGAAAAACAATACATGAGCAGGAATTCCTGCACGTGTACAGGATTTTCTAGAACAATATAGGAAAACTGTATTTTACACCAAACCCCAATGTTTTGACCGTGAGAACTGTTCCAATGGCAGTTTTCAGCTCTTAACACATTTTATAAGTTAAGTAAAGGTTTTTAAGTTGAATTCAACAAATTTTCCGAAGCAAAGGGAAAAATGGATTTTAAAGCCAAGGTTAAGTAACAAGACAATAACGGATGGTAACCGGGATAGATACCCGAGTTATTGGGCTTGGCTCCCAAAGCCCAAGTTTGACCAAAGTTTACCATCTCGAGGGTTACCCAACATAACCCAATGAGATACCAAGATTATGATAAACTAAGATCTAGGGTTATTGGTAATAACCCAATTGATTATTGATCAAGAATGTTAAGTCATGTACCCAAGGTTACCAGAAGTAACCTAGTATGATATTGTTTTAGTATGTTGGGCCATGAGCCCTTGGGTTACGGCAAGTAACCAAACAAGTTATCGTAAGTTGTTATAGGAGGGAACATATAATATAACTAAGGCTACTCATAAATGTTGGTTAGGACACCAACATTTAATGATTATGATTTATGGTAAGATAGAATGTCTATGGCTCTTATCTTACGACCTGTTTGGAAACAGGAGTATGAACTGTTGTCGTGCCATGATTCGGACGATTAACCAAGAGCATAGGACGACAAGTAAGTATAACTCCGCCTACAGCATGGGCAAAATGTTTTTAAAGAACATATTTTTCAAGAAATCATATGTTGATGATTTATGGTACTTACTCTATGATATGTTACTATGTTATGATGCTATGTTATGAGGTTTATGTCATGATGTTTATGATAAGATGAAATGTTATGATGCTATGTTATGAGGTTTATGTCATGACGTATATGATAAGATACTATGTTACGATGCTATGCTATGATGATTTATGTTACGACGGTTATGTAATGGTTTATGTTATGTTATGTTTTAATATAGTGACATCATGTAGCATGTCCACCAATATTAACTACATGGTAAGAACACATGTTAAGATAAGCTAAGGTCATTGTGTCATACCGACTTGCCATGATGGCGGGTTTAAATGGTTTAGTCTATGGTTTGGGCTGAGTTGGATTGGCTGCCCCAATCACTCCATGTTAAACAGTTTGTTTCATGGTTTGAGTTGGTTTGGATTGGCTGCCTCCAGCCATTCCATGGTGATGGACCACGGTACGTGCACACATGATATGCAAATAAATAAGAATCAAGATAATAAATCAAAATTTAATCGATTCATAAGAAAACCTAATTGGTTCATGCATTCCTTTGTTAAAAATGTTTTGCGGATTACACGTTGTACTTACTGGGCATAAGCTCATTACTTACGTTCATGCTGTAGGTTAAGCAACCTATCGGTGATACGTGATGCAAAGCTGTGAAGGCTGGTGCTACAGGCTGTGAAATGTGGGATGGACAACGCCACGGGTTTTGAATTTATGCTATGTAAAATATGTTTTGAAAAATATATTTAAAAGATGTGTTTTATGTTATGTGATAGTATGGATAAGAAACCGTTTTCAAGAAGAAAACTAATTTTAAGAAATTGTTTTCAAGAACGAGTTAAAGAATGGTTTTCAAGGATGATGGCAAGCAAGTTGCCTCGTGTCGTACCGACCCACACTAGGTTGGGTTTGGTCCACGGTATGATTATGTTAGCTTTCAATATGATTATGAAAGCTCAGTACTCGAGTGAGTACATATGATTATGCATGAAAATAAGTTAAGTTCAAAGTAAGAAAAAGAAAAAAAAATTTTACTCCGAATTTTCCGCAGTTTAAGCTTTTTAAATTAAGAAGTAAGTTAAGCAAGTAATATAACGGCCCACGTCTGCGCAGTAGGACGCCCCTACGCGTGACGGTTCGGGGCGTTACAGAGATGGTATCAGAGCAAGTTTTCTGCCATCCAGTTTCACAGTTCTGCCGCCAGAGCCACAGTTTTGCTAGTAAGTTTTCTTACTCTAGTTAGTATAGTAACTATGTGAGGTCATAGTTTTATAAATGTATAGATATGAACCTGGTTTGAAACCCGGGTACGATTGAAGAGGACCGCAAGACTTCGACTTCTTTAGCACCTGAAGGAATGGAGTCACGCATCTTCGATGGGACTCAAGAAATAGCTGCATTTGCTGAGTGGCTACACGATATGAAGACGGTACGTCAATTGTGTTGCAGCTGGCGCGTTTATCCAGAAGAGTCTATGGGCTATGATTGCCAGTGGATCAGAGTTGCGCAGTGAAAGCGTGGTGGATAAGCTGAGCCTACGATAGGATATGATGAGATCGTGAGGGATCTCTAGTATGGTATGTTAAGATATGAATGAAGGAATGAGTGTTAGACATGTTGAGAATTAGAATTAGAAACTAGAAAATGGTTCATTGCTGGTACAACCGAACCAATTTCTGCAAGAGCCTCATCTTGCAACTATGATAGCCAAGTTATGATGATAAGTGCTAGAGTAGCAATAAGAAATGAATAGGCTTCGAGATCAGATAGCCTATCGCCTTACCTCAGTAGGGTGATAATCTGGGAGTTTCCATTTTTAAGAAATAAGCTAGATGCTATAGAACATAAGTTTCGTGGTTGTGAAACTTATGCTCCCATAAGAATGATAATAGGTATGGAAAGATGTTTGGTAGTGCCTTGACTGGTGGTAATATCAAGGCAATGCACAAACAATAAGTTGAATGATGGCTATCAGTATGATGATGAAATTAAGAATATGATCCCTTAGTAAGGGAAATTATGAAATAATGGGAAGTTTTAGACATTCCTAAGGATTATGATTTTACGTTATGAAGAAAATGTTAAAAGCAATGAGAGAAGCTTCTACCATTCTGCTATCTAGCAAGTAGCTAGTCGATACGATATAAGTATTGCATCACTCGAACGATGTCAAGCTTTCTCTATTATTGACTTTGAAAGAATTCAAAGGAAATATTTTTATAAAAGATGCTTAAATCTTGAGATCATGCTTAAAAGAATCCCTCATTTTATAAAATTCAGCCGAATCCTTGAGGAGGAAATTCCAAGATAGGGGCTGTTATGAACAGTAAAGGTTCCAAGATAGGAGCCGTTATGTTCGTTAAATGACCGAATCCTTGAGGGACAAGTCCCAAGATAGGGGTCATAGGCCGAATCCTTGAGGGACAAGTTCCAAGAATGGGATGAGTTCCAAGAAAGGGGCCATTATGAAACTAAAGGGTTCTAATAGCATAAGATCAAGGTTCAAGAAAGAAGCCATTTTAAGATATGTTTTCCAAGTGTGGAAAAAAAAAAAATTTTCAAGTATGAAACGCTTTTCATGTATGAAAAGTTATATGATAAGAAATATTTTTTCAAACATGACAAGTTATATGATATACTTGCTCAAATTTTTATGAAGATAGTTCTTGTGATGCAATATGAAAGGAGAACATGATAGTATGAAAGTATGTAAGTATGTAAGTATGAATGTATGTAAGTATGAATGTATGTAAGTAAGGAAGTATGCAAGTACGTAAGTATGAATGTATTTACGTAAGAAGGTATGAAAGTATGATGACATGATATGAAAGTAAGATTATGGTGCTATATAAGAGACATGATCCCATTAACAGTGTAAAATGGGAACATGAACAAACCATTATGGAATTATGGTGGATTTAGAGAAAAGCACCTAGAATTATACGAATTTTTGAGGACGAAAATTTCTTTAAGGAGGGTAGAATGTAATACCCGAAATTTCGATGAACGTATGATTTCCTTTTAGACAAGGAAAATTTCAAGTTTGAATCTTGTTTGACGATATGAAGCTCATGATCTGAGCTGAATATCATTTTATGTGTGAGTTCTCGTTTAATTAGCTACGAGACTCAACAATAGTTTGCTTAAGTCAAGCATGTGGCCTTTTGAGGAAAAAGGGCAAATGGGAAATTATGATTTTATGCCGGTCAAAGTTGACCGAAAAGTCAAAGTTGACCGAAAAGTCAAAGGTTAACCAGGGAGGTCAATTAGATGAAGGTGCTGAGATACGGCAAAGCAGTATGGAATTATACTGCGGTAAACCTTCATTTCGGTCAATTTAGCAAGCATAAGTTATGAGACCACCCTAGAAAATCAAGCACACCAAGTATGGTATTAAGGGCAAGAAAGGTGCCAAGAAATAAGAAAAATTTTATTCAGTTCATTTTTACACAGATAAATTTTGGACTGTAGTACAGTATAAAAATATTGTGTTTAAGCAAACACAGTATTAGAAATATCTGTGTAGCAGAAAAATAGACTGAATATTGAGGAAAAGCCAAACAGGGCTTAATATGGATGACATCATCCTATCCTTAATTTATGACATCATAATTGGATTAAATAAGCTTGGAAAGAAAGCAAGGAAGGCTCTAGAAGAGATGACATGGCCGGCCACCTCAGGGGCAAAAATGCCAAAATTTTATCTTTAGGGGTTAAAGTGAAAATTTGGAAAATTGATGATGTAAGGAAAATGATGTCATCAAGATGATGTCATCAAGGTGAGATAAGCTTGGCTTGATCTCCAAGTAAGGGGCCGGCCACCTAGAGGGCATAAATGCAAGAATTTTAACTTTCGGGGCCAAAATGCAATTTCTGAAAAATAGGTGATGTAAGCAAGATGATGTCATCAAAATGATGTCATCATTTGCTTGGAGAACAAGGTGATGGCCGGCCAACATGCCACTTGGAAGGTCAATTGTAAATATTTTGTCTTTTGGGGGCAAAAGTGTAATTTTAGAGAAAAATGATGATGTAAGCATGAGGTAAGCACATGATGTCATCAAGATGATGTCATCATGATGAGGTAAGCAAAACTTGGGCTCCAAGGACTCCAAATGGCCGGCCACATGTAGGGGACTAACTAGCAAATATTTTATTTTTAAGCCCTAATGTGCAATTTTTGAAATAAAAAATAATTGGTGAAAATTTGTAATTTTCACCTATAAATAGGGCTCAAAGGGGGGCGGTTTTGGCAGCTCAAAATCATCCCAAAACTCTGCCCAATTTTCTCCAAAACCTCCCTAGAAACCGAACCCAAGAGAAAAAAATGGAAAGGCCGGATTTTGTGAGAAAGAGAAAGAGTGGAAAAAAATTGGAACCCATTTTTTGGCTTTGAATGGCCGGCTGTGGGTTAGCAAGAAAAGCAGAAAAAATGCTAGGAATAGGGGGAGAATGGCCGGTTATGGGCAGCCAAGGAGATAGGGCAGAAAAATGCACCAAACCCCTAGCCTAGCCTTGTGTGCATCGAGGTAATATCCGTTGATCTTAAGCTTTTCGTTGAAGCTTTAAATTGGGAAATTTAAGTGTATTTTCCGAGTTTGATTGCAAGAGCATAAGCTCACCTATTTATGTCTATGCTCTAGATTAAGTTTGCTTGATTATGCTTGATTAGGTGGTGGTCTCTAGTTTATATTTTTGATGCATGTTTATGGGTTTTTGAGTTTGCCTATCACATGTTTGTTGTATGTTCCCATAGAATTTAGAATGATTGTATGATTATGTGATGGATGGAATGGAATGTTAGAAACGATTGCATGTGTGATTTTAGGCTCCCGCTGTGGTCGGTTGAGTTAGTATGCGCATTTTAGGACGTGAAACGGGTTTAAGAACCGAAACTGCCAGTCTCGGGTCAAGACTGGGCAGCTTTCTGGAAACGGTAATTTGAGGCCCTTAGAGGCCGAATTTGAAGAAACTCAAAACTTAAAAGTTGTAGATAATGGTTTTTCCTAGAGGGCATCGTGAACCGTTTCTCAAAATAAGGCTCCAAAGGCCTCGGTTTTATTAAAATCCGAGCCTGACCGTGCCCAGGATTTATGCACGGCCAGGTGAGTTCAACAAGGAATAAGGGCATGTTAAATTCCGAACTGGGTTTTCCTCAAAACATGAAAGTTGTAGTATTATCCGAGATCTACAACTTTTATGAAGAAAGTTTTATCAAATTCGGAGCTGATTTTAAAGTAAAAATTGGATTCTAAAGACTATGCAGGAAATAGAAATTCCAGCACAAGATTTTCAGAAAACAATACATGAGCAGGAATTCCTGCACGTGTACAGGATTTTCCTAGAACAATATAGGAAAACTGTATTTTACACCAAACCCCAATGTTTTGACCGTGAGAACTGTTCCAATGGCAGTTTCAGCTCTTAACACATTTTATAAGTTAAGTAAAGGTTTTTAAGTTGAATTCAACAAATTTTCCGAAGCAAAGGGAAAAATGGATTTTAAAGCCAAGGTTAAGTAACAAGACAATAACGGATGGTAACCGGGATAGATACCCGAGTTATTGGGCTTGGCTCCCAAAGCCCAAGTTTGACCAAAGTTTACCATCTCGAGGGTTACCCAACATAACCCAATGAGATACCAAGATTATGATAAACTAAGATCTAGGGTTATTGGTAATAACCCAATTGATTATTGATCAAGAATGTTAAGTCATGTACCCAAGGTTACCAGAAGTAACCTAGTTGATATTGTTTAGTATGTTGGGCCATGAGCCCTTGGGTTACGGCAAGTAACCAAACAAGTTATCGTAAGTTGTTATAGGAGGGAACATATAATATAACTAAGGCTACTCATAAATGTTGGTTAGGACACCAACATTTAATGATTATGATTTATGGTAGATAGAATGTCTATGGCTCTTATCTTACGACCTGTTTGGAAACAGGAGTATGAACTGTTGTCGTGCCATGATTCGGTACGATTAACCAAGAGCATAGGACGACAAGTAAGTATAACTCCGCCTACAGCATGGGCAAAATGTTTTTAAAGAACATATTTTTCAAGAATCATATGTTGATGATTTATGGTACTTACTCTATGATATGATACTATGTTATGATGCTATGTTATGAGGTTTATGTCATGATGTTTATGATAAGATGAAATGTTATGATGCTATGTTATGAGGTTTATGTCATGACGTATATGATAAGATACTATGTTACGATGCTATGCTATGATGATTTATGTTACGACGGTTATGTAATGGTTTATGTTATGTTATGTTTTAATATAGTGACATCATGTAGCATGTCACTAATATTAACTACATGGTAAGAAACATGTTAAGATAAGCTAAGGTCATTGTGTCGTACCGACTTGCCATGATGGCGGGTTTAAATGGTTTAGTCTATGTTTGGGCTGAGTTGGATTGGCTGCCCAATCACTCCATGTTAAACAGTTTGTTTCATGGTTTGAGTTGGTTTGGATTGGCTGCCTCCAGCCATTCCATGGTGATGGACCACGGTACGTGCACACATGATATGCAAATAAATAAGAATCAAGATAATAAATGAAAATTTAATCGATTCATAAGAAAACCTAATTGGTTCATGCATTCCTTTGTTAAAAATGGTTTGCGGATTACACGTTGTACTTACTGGGCATAAGCTCATTACTTACGTTCATGCTGTAGGTTAAGCAACCTATCGGTGATACATGATGCAAAGCTGTGAAGGCTGGTGCTACAGGCTGTGAATGTGGGATGGAACCCGCACGGGTTTTGAATTTATGCTATGTAAAATATGTTTTGAAAAATATATTTAAAAGATGTGTTTTATGTTATGTGATAGTATGGATAAGAAACCGTTTTCAAGAAGAAAACTATTTTAAGAAATTGTTTCAA
>CM046374.1:19105127-19139944 GCA_025413025.1 Ficus hispida
GAACCCCCAGTATCTGCAAAGGAATGCGAGCAGTCAACTGCATGCAATGCCAGTCCAAAATCGAGGACACTTCGTACGAACCAAGGAGGATAGAGGCTCCTGAACCCAAGCTAGGATTTATGCCTACACCAAAGGGAATGCCGAGGCTGGAACTTCTCACGTAGTAACAAATTAGATTTTTATTTTTTATTTTTATACCGCTCATAACGCTATCACCGTTTTTGATTTTGGTGCTACTCATTCCATTGTATCGATAGAGTTGCCCAGAAATTAGGATTAGGAGTTAGTAGTTTAAAGTAATTTATAAGAATATTTCTTCGATTGTAAGAAAATTTTCTGTATGACTACTGAATATGAAGTGCTTCAATAGTCATTTGTAACAGAAAATTTGTATGTGGATCTCGTTGCGAGCAAGCTTCAAGATTTTTATGTGATTCTAGGAACAGATTTCCTAGGCAAGTACAACGCTAAGATAAATGGTCGCAAGCGTTGTGTTATGTTTAGTTTGCATGATGAGGAGGAATTCAACTTTTACGGCCAGTCCCGTAACTCCTCAAGTAGGTTAGTATCGGCACTGAACGCGTGGAAAATGTTGGCTAATGGATGCCAAGGATACTTAGCCAACATGATGGACAAGGAGAAAGAGGTGGAACTGAAGCCGGAAGATGTTCCCAGTATTAGGGAATATGCGGATGTCTTTCCAAAAGAATTGCCCAAACTTCCTTTCGAGCAGGAAATTTCTTTCGAGATAGACTTATTGCCCGGAGCTACACCGGTATCCAAAGTGCCTTATCGCATGGCCCCAGCTGAACTCAGGATTAAGGAGGGAGACATTTTGAAGATAGCTTTTCGAACCTCTATGGACATTATGAGTTCTTGGTTATGCCGTTTGGTTCGACCAATGCTCCAGCTGCATTTATAGACTTGATGAACAGGGTGTTCAAAAAGTACTTAGATAAGTTTATCATCGTTCTTATTGATGATATTCTGGTATACTCAAAGTCCATAAAGGAAAACGAGCAGCACCTTAGGATGGTTTTAGAGACGTTAAAAAAAGGAATCAACTTTCTGCCAATATTCACACAGTGTGAATTTTGGATTGGAAAGGTTCATTCTTGATAAGACATATGGTGACCAAAGAAGAGAATTTTGTAAGTTTTAATGACGCCTCTAAGGTTGGACTTGGGGCTGTCCTGATACAAAAAGGAAAGGTGGTTGCCTATGCCTTACTGCAAATAAAGGGTCATGAAAGAAATTATCCAATGTATGATTAAAGCTCAACATTAGGCAGCAAAGATGGTTAGAACTCGTCAAAGATTACGATTGGAGATCCTTTGACCACCCTGGAAAAGTAAACAGGGTAGCAAATGATTTAAGTGGAAAATCAGCTAGTATGCTGATGTCTATAGGAACGCTACCTAAGTCAGCTCAAAGGGAAATTACCAACCTTGACATGGAGATGATAACTGAAAAGTTGTCTATTCTGACTTTTCAGTCTGAACTCCTAGAATCCATTAAGTTGCATCAAGGAAAGAAATCCTTTTTGCAAAAAGGCACAACTTTCAATGAAAAGAATAAGGAATTTAAGACCTCTAAGTATGAGGTAATTTATTTCAAAGAAGGGATTTGTGTTCCTAACTTTGAATTCCATAAGAAATGGATTATGTTGAAAGTGCATATAATGCCATACACAGTACCTCTCGGATTTTCCAATATATACAAGGATCTTAAGGAGAATTTGGGTGGCAAACATGCAGAATGAGACCACAGAATTCGTGACAAGATGCCTAACTTGTCAGAAAGTTAAGGCTAAATACCGCCATCTAGGTGGAGACATTCAGAAAAAATTGAGCTCCCATAATGGGAATGGGAACAAACAACGATGGATTTAGTAGTATGATTTCCCAGGCCTGTAACTGGGAAGGATACGATTTGGGTTATTATCGATAGAATAACCAAATCAGCCCACTTTATTGCCATCAAAGCCACTTTTTCGGCAGAAAGGCTTACCGGAATTTATGTATTTCAGATTGTTAGGTTATATGAAGTGCCAAAAATCGATCATTTCGGATTATGGTGGATGTTTGAACTCTCAATTGGGACGAGTGTTCACACCGTAATGGGGTCGAAATTAAAGTTTAGTACAGCTTTTCACCCCAAATGGATGTTCAATCGGAACAAACCATCCAAAAACTGGAAGATGTGTTAAGATCATATGTTTTGGATTTCATAGGAAGCTGGGATCAGAAGCTACTTTTGATCAAGTTCCTTATGAGAATAGTTATCACGCCTTAATTGGTATGATTCCATTTGAAGCGTTTTATGAAAAGAAACGTCGATTTCCCATTCATTGGCAAGAAGTTGGACAGAAGCAACTTCAAACCACGGATTTTATCCAAAAGACTTCAGAGGATATTAAGAAGATTAAGCAAAGACTCGACATAGCTTTTAGTCGTTGGAAAAGCTATGCCGATAAATGTCGAAGGCCCCTAGAATTCTAAGTCGGAGACTATGTTTTCGTTAAGATTGCTCCCATGAAGGGGATTATGAGGTTTGGCAAGAAAGGAAAACTTAGTCCTAGATACACAAGGCCATTCGAAATCTTGGAAAGGATTGGCAAAGTAGCTTACAAGCTTGCCTTGCCACTAGAATTAGCTTCTGTACACAACGTTTTTCACGTTTCGATGTTAAAGAAGTATGTACCTGATCCTTCCCATGTGATAAGTCAAGAACCGATCGAGGTTCAATCCGACTTGACTTACGAAGAAAAACCAGTTCGAATCATGGATCGGGAAGAGAAGGTTTTACGAAATAGGACAATTCCCAGGGTTAAGGTATTGTGGCGGAATCACAATGTTGAAGAAGCAACGTGGGAATTAGAACAGGATATGAGAGCGAATTATCCCCATTTGGTCTAATTTTCGAGGACGAAAATTTTTAAGGGGGGAAGATTGTGATGACTGACTTTCTTACAAATTATGATTTTCTTGTTTCTCAAGGAATCAAAATTTGTATTATGTGTTAGTATATGTTTTGCCTAATCAGAATTCGGAATTATGTTTGAATGAATTCCGGTCAAAGTACTGGCCAGAATGATCTGAGCTACGATAGAAATTTATGATTTTATATTGGTCAACGTTTGACCAAAATAGTCAAAGTTTGACCAAAAAGTCAACATATGATGGTTCTGTGGTATAACAGGCAGTATAGAGATTATACTGCGAAAAACCATCAATTACGGATAAATAAGTAAGTTTAAGGTACGGGATTATGTTAGAAAAATCAAGCACAATTTTTAGAGCAATAAGGACTAATGAGCTTTAAGTTCTAAGAAAAACCTAAACGCAGTCCATTTTTATGCAGATAAATTTTGGACTGCAGTTTAGTGGACAGTATTATTTTTTATGGAAAACAGTATTTGTTATATATGTATTAGTATGAAAAGAGACTACTTTTAAGATTTAAAGCCAAACAAAGTCCTAAGTATTGGACACCTTGTCCAATAGGAATTTAGCAAAATTTTGAATATTTGGAAATTTGGGAAAGTATTCCAAGAACATTCATTGAACTTTATCTCTACATTATGGCCGGCCACCTCATAGGGGTTATCTAGCAAATAAAATTTTTAAGGGTTTGGTGAGCAATTTAAGGATTAAAAATAATTCAAGAAAGAAAATAAAATTACACCTATAAATAGGTGTCATGGGTGGAAAAATTTTTAGTCATTTTATTCCAAAAACCCACCCAAACTCTTGCCATTTCTCTCCTCCCTTTCTCTGTCCAAGCCGAACCCAAAAGACAGCAAAACCCTTGAGTGGTGGTCGAAAATTTTAGTGAAGGACAGCAACCAAACCCATTTCGGAAACCAAGCTAGCAAATTCCTCTTCGGTTTGGAGGTAATCTCTTAACCTCCTAAACCTCTAAATTCTGTTTTTCAAGCTGTTTACAATGTATTTCCAGCTGATGTTGTAAGAGCTTAAGCTCATTTAATTATGTCCTTTTATTGCTTAAGTTGCCTAGAATGTGCTTGATTTATGTTTAGCATGTTTATGCTTTTATTTTGGTGCTTGAATTGTGATGTATGCTCTAGAAAATGTGTAGATGTTATATGTGACCACTAGGTGTATGATGTATGTCCCCATAGGCTTATGTTCTGTGTTTAATGGCTGATTATGGTATTGAATGATGGTATGCTAATTAGGGTTCAAGAAAACCCTATAGAAACTTAGAAAACCCAAGTTTGATTAAAAAAATTAAATGTATGAGATTGAATGAACGGATGTGAGAACGTTAGATTACGTACTGCATGCTTGACGTAGGCTCACGGCTGAGACCGTTTGAGGCAGGGTGTGCGTAAAATTACGTGAGAGCGAACCGAAACCAAAAACTGCCAGTTCGGGTGAAAACTGGGCAGTGAATTGGAAACGGTATTTTGAGGCCTTTAGAGGCCGAATTTAAGAAAACTCAAAACTGAAAAGTTGTAGGAAATTGAAAATTATAGGGACATCGCGAACAGTTTTTGGAAAAAAGGCTCCAAAGGCCTTAGTTTTTACCAAAACCCGTGCCCAGACTGCCCAGACCTATATGCACGGCCAGGCAGCTTCAACAAGGAAAAAGTATAAGTTAAGTTCAGAACTGGATTTTTGTCAAAACATGAAAGTTGTAGAGTTGTTCAGCATCTAAAACTTTCATGAATAAAAGTTTTTCAAAATCTAAACATATTTTAAAGTAAAACTGAATCAGTAGAGCAAGCTCTGATTCAGAAATTTGAAACAATGCATGCACAGGAAATTCCTGCACATGCACTGCCAATTTAACTGTTTTTACCAAATTTCTGTAAAACCAACACAGTTTTATTTAAAAGCAGTTCCAAATGATTAATTAAACTCAGTTTAGCAAGAAATAAATTAATTAAGCAAATTAAGCAAGGTAAGCCAATTGGTAACCTATTATAACCATATAGGTTACCTAAATTTAATTGGGCCTAGTTATTTAAGAACCAAAGGTTGTATGTTGGGCCTTGAGTCCAATATTTATGTAAGGTAACCTTAAAGGATACCACCTTAATTGTTGGGCCTTATAAGCCCAACAGGCTTTTTAAAATTTCACCCAATATGGGCCTAGGTCTAAGGTTACTTATGGTAACCTAATAGGGTGCCCATACCAAGATCATTGGGCCTTAAGCCCAAAATTAATTAAGTAATCAAACAGGATACCGTTTAATTACCATTAGGGCTTATGCCCTAGGGTTACACTTAGTAACCAACAAGAATATTGTTAAGCATATGAGGGGGACATATATCTAGGGTCACAGATAAATGTTGGTTAGGGTACCAACATTTAATGAAATAAGTTAAGGTAAGATAGGATGATTCTTATCTTACTTCCTTTTTGGAAACAGGAGGTAACCTTTTGAGGTAACTTGTCGGAACGACAAACCCCAGGACCTAGCGTTACCTGTAAGTACAACTCCGCCTACAGCATAGGCAAATGGTTTTATGAGTTTGCATGTTTTTAAAATATCATGCATTTATGTGTTATGTATGATGTATATTTATTATTGTGACATCATGAGGCATGTTCACAAATAATAAATCATATGGTAAGAAGAAGATTATGTTTTTAAGAAAGAAATGTTTTAAGAAAAGTTTTTTAAGTATGGTGTGTCGTACCGACCTGCTTTAGGTCAGGTTTAGTTCATGGTTTGAGTTGGACTGGGCTGGCCGCCCCAACCACTCCATGACTGCGCGCCACGGTACGTACACTTATAAGGGGCCCAAAACTATGAAAGCAAAAATGAAAGCATAATTGGTTCATGCATTGCTTTATTAAGTTGTTTTGCGGGTTCAAGGTTGTACTTGCTGAGCCAAAGCTCACAACTTACGTTTATGCTGTAGGTAAGTTTCCTACTTGCAATTCTTGATACAAGACGGGGAAGCTTGGCAGGGCTGTCTGTGAAACGTGGGAATGGAGACTGCTACGCGTTTTGAAATATATATGTGTATGCTTTGTTTAGTACAAGTCATTTTATGTCACTATAGTTTTAAAAAGTAAATACTAAATAAGTATTGTGTATGTTGTAAATAAGTAAGTAGTAAAGTTTTTACTCAAATGGTTTTAAAAAGAAAAGAAAAAAGAAAAAAAAAATATGTACGTTATTTCCGCATAAGTAAGTATGTATGTTATTCTAGTATGTATGATAAATATGGTAACGGCCTACATAAGAACGGGTCGTTATAGTATGTTGAGTTAATATGTAAGATAAGTAACTGTAACGGCCTACGTAAGGGCGGGTCGTTACATATGTTATGCCAAGTTATGCTATGTCATGCTATGTTATGTCATGTTATGCTATACCATGTTATGTTATGCCATGTTATGATATGATAAGCCATATTAAGTCATGTTAAGCTATGATATGTCAAATTATGCCATGTTTATGTCTCATGTGCATCATGATTAATAAGATCACACGTAAAGATTCTTAGTCTTGGAAATGTAACAAGACTAAGACTAAACCAAGATAAGTAAGGTGTCGTACCAACCTCCTGTTGATGCAGGAGAATCATGTATGTTACAAGTTCAAGTTTATGATTATCAACCTCTCATTGATGCGTGAGGGTAAAGTGATAATCAACCTTCCGTTGATGCGTGAAGGGTTATGTTCATGTTTTCTAGAATTGTTAAGGGCCTTGCAAACCCTGACGTTCTGAGGCTTGCGCGCTTTTGGTACGTACACTAAGGGCCCACATGTTAAGCAAGATAATAAGTCAAGTGCATAAAAGATTCATAATTGGACATAATTGGTTCATGCATAAGTTGTGCAATATTTCTTGTGTTTTGTGAGATTATGTTTGTACTTGCTGGGCGAAAGCTCATCAGTATATTCCATACTGTAGGTAAACACCTGCAGCGTTACTTGGTGGGCCATGGAAATGATGCAGCAAGTGAAGGGCGGTATGGGATACCACTACGCAAGTTTTTCCGCAAACTATTTAAATTATCAAGTTGTACGTATATGTTTTAAGGAATATGTATCATGTTACCTATGTAATGTTTTTAAGTTATGATTTTAAAATAAAGTTTAAAGAAAAGAAAAAAAAAATTTATTCTGAAATTTTCTACAAGGTTAAGTATTTAAGACTAAGGTTTAAGTTAAGCAAGCATGGTAACGGCCCACGTTTACGTAGTACGCCCCTACGTGGACGGTCGGGGCGTTACAACCCAATACTCAGCTCAAATCGCCCGGCTGACACATTCAGCAATGGTGATTAATGGGTAGGGGCCACTGCTAATTACTACAGCCAAATCCGAGCGGAACATCCTCATCATCCTTCTTACTTTGTCCCTCTCGAAACTGATAAGGTGAGGACAAAGACGTGCTAGTTGCTCAAACTTTTTTACAGCCTTAGCTACCGACAGATTACCCTGGCGGAAATTATTGAATTCATCTTGTTGTGCTTCCATAATGTCGGTGTTGAAGTATTTCTCTTTAAATTCATCAACAAAGTCCTCCCAAGTCATTTGTGTAACATCTCGCCGGATCTAGACTATTTCCCACCAGAGGCGAGCATCTTTCCTTAGCATAAAGGATGCACAAAGAACTTTCTCTTAATCATCGAGCCTGAGGAAGTTCAGGATAACCTGGAGGTCAATCAACCAGTTGTCGGCCTCAATTGGGTTTGTTGATCCTTCAAATTCCGGTGCCTTCATGCGCTGAAACCTGTCATATAATTCTTCCGGAGTTCGAACCAGAGGTGTTGGCGGAACAGCCAAAGGCGCAACAGGCACTTCAGGAGCTATGGGGTTTTCTGGAATCACCGGATCAGCATCAGGAATTTTCGGTGCAGTAGGCTTATTCACAGGTGCTGGTGGTACTCCGGTATTAGGAGGTCCCTGATTCTGTTGAGCCAATTGAGCTCGAAGCCCACCTGTCTCTTGTTGTTGCGCTAACATCATCTGTCTTAGTTTATTCATCTGGGCCGTAAGATCAACGTCTTGGGTCTGTGCCTTTTTACGCTTTGGTGGCATGGTTCTACAAAGAAAACTTATGAAATAAGCTTCTTGTTCAATAAATTAATAAAATCATGTATTTTGTATAGAACCATAATCTTAATTCCATATCATAACATAATCATGGAACGTATCTGAATCCATCATGATCTTGTTCATATCTGCTTCATAACATAGATGCATAAGTATAACATTTAGGAAGGTGTAAAACTTTCCCATCATGTTCATACGTCACTTAATTGCCACCACCAAGCGAAGGCACCACCTAACGTCATTCTCGTATCTAATATTATTCTTATGCGGCAGAGTTCTATAAACACGGCATATAACTTCCATAATGTTGATCCAATTCCATAGTTCGAGAAGTTCCCAGCGTGACCATTGACGAGAGATGCTTACTACGCACGCAAGATACTAACTAATTCTAAGCATAAGAAAATAACTTAACTTACTTGGGCTGTGGCGGAAATGATGTGAGGCAAAATGAAGTAGGCTGGCAGAATACCTCTCTGATACCAAACTGTAACGCCTCAACCTATGTAGGGCTGTTACCATACATACTTGAACTTACATAACTGCTTAAACTTTCTTGGAAAATTGAGAATAAATTTTTTTTTTTCAAACTTACATATAAAAATAGGGTTGCTCATATGGAAAAGTTATCATGCATACATACTGAGATAAAAATATACATAATTCTTACAACTTGTTCGAGTCTTTAAATACTCATATTTTTGTACAACATAACTTACTTTAAAATATATATGTATATATTTTAACTTAACATAACTTGCGGAAAATTTTGCGTAGTAGTATCCCACACCGCTCTTCACCCACCACATCATCCACCTGACTAAGAATCTTTACATGTGATCTTAATAGTCATGAGGCACATGAAACTAGACATGGATTAACTTGATGTATCATGGCTTAACATGATTTAACATGGCTTATCGTATCATAACATGGCATAACATAGTATAACATGGCATAACATAATATGATATGACATAGCATAACTTGGCATAACATAACATAACATGTAATCATGTCATATACTTGAAAATAGCTTACTATTTTTCATACTGCAGATGAGGTTTGTACTTACCTCGTCTACTATGTCCGTTAATGTGTCGCTCCAAGTCCGGACACAACAGCAGGTTATCTCCTGTTATAATAAAGGACATAGGTAAGGATTTAAAAATGTTGGAGATCTAACCAACACTCATGCATAACCATAGTTATATGTCCCCCCATCTAAGATATCTGACTTGGTTACAACAAGTAACCCTAAGTCTTTGCCTATTCTTAAACTTGGTATCTTGTTGGGCTACATTGGGTAACCCCGGGCTTTAGCCCAGTCCAATAACCTGGGTATCCTTCCAGATTACCGTTGGTCATTATCTAGTCTCCATATCTTGGGTCCAAAATTTACTTTGGCTTTCTTTGGGAAAAACTTAACATTTTATGTCCTTTTTAATTCAAAAATCCTTAGTTCAACTTATGAAAAATTATAATTCTTGAGTAGGATTTGTAAAATCATTAAGTGTTGAAAACTGCCCTTGGAACAGCTTTCCACAGTCAAACCATCAGTGTATGTGCAGGAATATTCTTTTCCTACACTGTTTTAGAAAATCCTAAGCAGGAATTTCCTGTTTTCGGCACAGTTTTAGAAATCCAATTTTATTTGAAAATCTGGGTCGAATCTGAAAAAGTTTTCTTCATGAAAGTTTTAGATCTTGAAAAATTTTACAACTTTTATATTTTACTCAAAATCCAGTTCGGACTGTATCCTACTCTTATTTCCTGTTGAACCCACCTGGCCGTGCATGAAGTCTGGGCACAGTCAGGCTCGGATTTTTGTAAAAACCGAGGCCGTTGGAGCCTTATTTTGCAAAATGGTCTAGGACAACCACTAGGAAAAACCCTTCTATACAACTTTTATGTTTTAAGTTTTTCCAATTTCGGCCTCTAAAGGCCTCAAAATCAGTTTTCCAGAAAACTGGCCAGTTTTACCCGAACTGGCAGTTTTTATGCTTAGATTCATTTTACGTTCTAATATGCACACTCTACCTCAATCGGCCGCAACTGAGAGCCTATACCAACCATGCAGCGCTTTCTAATGTTCATTCCATCATCATACATCTATACAATTCACATTCAACATACTTAAACATTTGGGGACATACAACCATGCAAACCCTAATTTTCATGCAACCAATCACATAAGCATGCATACTGCAATAACCGAAAATTTACACGGACTCATGATTTCCTTGTAGATAAGAAATCTATGTTCATATTATGTGTTTTTTTGTGATGTTTCATAAAAATTATGAATATCAATGCGAAATTCATAATTTTATCAGTAAATGTTTGAGTTCTCATTTAATTAGCTCTGAGACTCAATAAGCAGTTTGCTTAGCCAAGCAGGTAACCTTTGAGTAAAAAGGTACAAAAAAAAATGTTATGATTTTATGTTGGTCAAAGCTTGACTAAGAAAAGTCAAAGTTGACCAAGGAAGTCAAAGTTGACCCGATAGGTCAAAGAGTGACTAGGAAAGTCAACTATGTGACGACAATTGAAGTATGATGAGCAGTATAGGAAATATACTGCGAAAAACCATTTTTTTCGGATAAAATGGTTTAAGTTAGATTTAAAACCACCATAGAAAAATCAAGCACATTAAGTAGGATATTAAAGGCCAAAGGGCTTGAAGCAAAAAGAAAAATTTTCGTACAGTCCAATTTTACACAGATAAATTTTGGACTGCAGTTCAGTATATAGTATTGTGTATTAGTGAGCACAGTATTAAAAATATCTGTTTGGTATAAAAGTGGACTGTTTGCTAAGGAAAAAGGTCAAACAAGGCCTTAATGATGATGTCACCTAGCTTTAGAATTATGACATCATAATTAATTAAGTAAAGTTAGGAAAGTATTCTTTCTTTGCTCACCAAGGGTTGGCCGGCCACCTAGCATGCAATTTGTGTAAAATTTTGCTTCTTGAGGGACTAATTTAGCAATTTAAAACCTCTATAAATAGGAGTGCATTTTATTCACAAAAAAATTGAGAAAAGCAACTAAGTTATGCCCAATTTTCCCCTCAAAAATCCGAACTAGACAGCAGCCATGAAAGAAAGAAAAAAATTTGAAAAATCCAAGGGAATGATCTTAGGGGTGTTCGGATTTCACTAGAAACCAAGCCAAATAGTTAGAAAAATTTTTCGAACCCATTTTGGCCAAAGTGGCCGGTTGTGGGGGAGGAAGGAAAGGAAGAGAAAAGTGAAGAGAGATTGGTGTGGGGGGTGGCCGGAAATCTGTTGGAGCAGCCCCTAAGTGAGCTGGAAAAATTTTGGTGCTCATTTGGTAGAGCAAGGCCGGTTGTGGTACCAAGGAGAAAGGGAGAAAAAGGTTTGGAGCCAAGCAAACCCATTCCTTGAATTGGTAGAGGTAAAATTCTCTTGGACCCTAAGCTTTCAATTCAAGCTTTAAATTGAAGATTTAAGTGTATTTCCAAGTTAGTTTGTATGAGCATAAGCTCAATTTAAATTTCAAGACTAGATTAGTTTATAGGGTTATGTGCTTGATTAGTTAAGGGTGGTTTTGATTTATGGTTTGATTATGAATTTTTATATGCTTATGTTATGTGATTAATAGGTTGCATGCTAGATGCTTGATTAAAGAGTATGTCCCCCAAATCTTTCCAACAGATATTACATGGTATGTTAGGGTGTTAGAATTAATTATGTATGCAATGGTTTGATGAAAAGCCAAAACCAATGCAACCCTAACCTTGAATGATGCAATTTTGTTGATTGACTTGCATGGACATGTTTGGGTATCATGTAAGTTAAATTGGAACGTTAGAAAACATGCATGTTGATCCTAGGCTCCCGCGGTGGCTGGTTGAGTTAGTTTACGCGATTAGGACGTAATCTATTTTCAAGTATATGACATGATTACATGTTATTCCAAGTTATGCTAGGTTATGTTATGCCATGTTATGTTATGCTATGTGATGCCATGTTTTGATACGATAAGCCATGTTAAATCATGTTAAGTAATGATACATCAAGTTATGCCATGTCTAGTTTCATGTGCATCATGATTATTAAGATCACATGTAAAGATTCTTAGTCTTAGAAATATAATAAGACTAAGACTAAACCAAGACAAGTAAGGTATCGTACCAACCTCCTGTTGATGCAAGAGGATCATGTATGTTTCAAGTTTATAATTATCAACCTTCCGTTGATATGTGAAGGTCATGTTCATGTTTTCCAGAATGGTTAAGGGCCTTGCAAACCCTGACGTTCTGAGGCTTGCGCGCTTTTGGTACGTACACTAGGGGCCCACATGTTAAGCAAGATAATAAGTTCAAGTCAATAATTGGTTATAAAAGATTCATAATTGATTCATGCATAAGTTGCACGATATTTGATGCGTTTTGTGAGATTATGTTTGTACTTGCTGAGCGAAAGCTCATCAGTATATTTCATACTGTATGTAAGTGGCCTGCAGCTTAAATGGTGGACCAGGTGGATGATGCGGCGGGTGAAGGGCGGTGTGGGATACCACTATGCAAAATTTTCCGCAAGTTATGTTAAGTTTAAATATATATATTTTAAAGAAAGACTCGTTGTATAAAAATATAAGGATTTAAATACTTGAACAAGTTGTAAGAAGTATGTATGTTTTTATCTTAGAATGTATGTATGATAAGTTTCCATATGAGTAACTATTTTATATGTAAGTTTGAAAAAAAAAAAATTTATTCTCGATTTTCCAAGAAAGTTTAAGCAGTGTTATAAGTCTAAGTATGTATGGTAACTGCCCTACGTAGGTTGGGGCGTTACAAGTTTGGTATCAGAGCGGTATCCTGCTAGCCTACTTCACCTTGCCTCACATCACTTCCGCCACGGCCCAAGTAAGCTAAGTTATTTTTCTTATGCTTAGAAATTAGTTAGAAGCTCGCGTGCATAGTAAGCATCTCTCGTCAACGGTCACACCGGGAACTTCTCGCATTATGGAATTAGATCGACGTTATGAAAGTTATATGTGGTATTTGTGGAACTTTGCCACATAATAACAATGTGGGATACGAGGATAACGTTGGGTGGTGCCTTCGCTTGGTGGTGGCAATTAAGTGACATGTGAACATGATGGGAAAGTTTTACACTTTCCTAAATGTTATACTTATACATTTATGTTATGAAGCAGATATGGACAAGATTATAATGGATTCAGATATATTTCATGATTATGTTATGATATGGAATTAAGATTATGGTTCTATATAAAAGACATGATTTTATTAAACAAGGAGCTTATTTCATAAATTTTTTTATGTAGAACCATGCCACCCAAGCGTAGAACGGCTCAGACCCAAAACGTTGATCTTGCTGCCCAGATGAATAAATTAAGACAGATGATGTTAGCCCAACAACAAGAGATAGGTGGGCTTAGAGCTCAATTGGCTCAGCAGAATCAGGGACCTCCTGATGTCGGAGTACCACCAGCACCTGTGAATCAGCCTGCTGCACCGGAAATTCCTGATGCTGACCCGGTGATTCCAGAAAACCCGATAGCTCTTGAAGTGCCTGATGTGCCCTTGGCTGTTCCGCCAGCACCTATGGTTCGAACTCCGGAACAATTATATGACAGATTTCGGCGCATGAAGGCACCAGAATTCGAAGGATCAGCAAACCCAATCGAGGCCGACAACTGGTTGATTGACCTCCAGGTTATCTTGAACTTTCTCAAGCTCGATGATGAAGAGAAAGTTCTTTGTGCATCCTTTATGCTGAGGAAAGATGCTCGCCTCTGGTGGGAAACAGTCCAGATCAGGCGAGATGTTACCCAAATGACCTGGGAAGACTTTGTTGAGGAATTTAAGGAGAAGTACTTCAACACTGACGTTATGGAAGCTCAACAAGACGAATTCAATAATTTTCATCAGGGTAATCTATCGGTAGCTGAGGCGGTGAAAAAGTTTGAGCAACTAGCACGTCTTTGTCCTCACCTTATCGGCTCTGAGAGAGACAAAGTAAGAAGGATGATGAGGATGTTCTGCTCGGATCTGGCCGTAGTGATTAGCAGTGGCCCCTACCCACCAATCACCGTTGCTGAATGTGTCAGCCGGGCGATACGAGCTGAGTATTGGGTAGGTCAGAACAAAGAACAACGGGCTAAGTTTTTTAAGGAAAAGAGAGAAGAGAAGGCCCAAGTTAGGTAGATTCAAGCAAGACCAGGCCAACCTCTGCAGCAAAAAGGGCAGGGAGGATCTTTTGGTCAACACAGCAACAACAGGCAGTACAACAGTAATCAACAGAAGAGGAAGTGGAATGGAGGGGATCAGGGGAATCAACAAAATTTTCCCCAGAAACGGAATGCCTCTGATAGCAGCATGAATCCCACTTGTCAGAAATGTGGGAAGAAGCACCCGGGAGACTGCCGTGCTGGAACTAATCGTTGTTTTCTATGTGGTAAGGAAGGCCACTATGCTAAGGACTGCAATGCTAATTCCCAAAATCCGCATCACCAACAAAGGAGTCAAGGGTATCAGCTTCATGCAGCACAGATGAAGCTAGAAGGACCTGAAATCTCTCAAGGCAGGCTTGAAGCTCCAGCAACTCAAGGACGCATTTATGCCTATACTAAGGAGGATGTTCAAGCTGGACCATCCACAGTGGTGACAGGTCAGCTTCCTTTCGCCCAACAAGATGCTTATGTGTTAATTGATTCTGGAGCTACGCATTCATTCACATCACCTAGGTTCGCTAAGAAACTAGGTAGAGGAAGCGATAGGATTGGAAGAACTTTCAGAACTGCATTACCCTCCGGAGAAGTTCTGTTGTCTGATTATTGGATACGTCATGCTCCAATAATTATATGTGGTAAGGAAATGTATGTCAACTTGATTGTCATTGACCTATATGACTACGACGTCATTTTGTGTATGGATTTCTTGGGGAAATACAACGCGGTTATAGACTGTCAACGTCGGAATGTCACGTTCAAGCCAATTGGAGGCGAGGAATTCATTTTTAGAGGATCGACTCCGAAACAGCCGAAAATGCTCATTTCCGCACTAAAGGCAAAGAAGTTGTTGGCAGAAGGATGTATGAGATTTTTAGCCAATATGGTGGATAAGACTAAAGAAACTAAGAGCAGGCCGGAAGAAGTACCGATAGTCAAGGATTTTATCGAAGTTTTTCCCGAGGACTTACCAGGATTACCACCGGAGCGAGAGATCTCTTTTGAGATTGAATTGCTTCCTGGATCGGCACCAGTATCCAAGGCACCTTATAGGATGGCCTCCGCCGAACTTAAGGAATTGCAACTTCAGTTGCAAGAGCTCCTGGATCGAGGATTCATCCGTCAGAGCTATTCACCATGGGGAGCCCCAGTTTTGTTTGTTAAAAAGAAGGATGGCACTTTTAGGATGTGCATTGACTATCGGGAATTGAATAAGATCACCATTAAGAACAAGTATCCACTACCCAGGATCGATGATTTGTTCGATCAATTGAAAGGAGCTTCAATTTTTTCAAAAATTGACCTGCGATCGGGATATCATCAGCTTCGAATAAGGCAAGGAGACATTCCAAAGACGGCCTTTCGTACGCGATATGGACATTACGAGTTCCTCGTTATGCCATTTGGATTAACAAATGCTCCAGCTGCCTTTATGGACTTGATGAATCGAGTATTCAAGGACTACTTGGATAAGTTTGTTATCGTCTTTATAGATGATATCTTAATTTATTCAAGATCTAAGGAGGAGCATGAGGAGCATCTAAGGATTGCCTTGCGGATTTTAAAGCAAAACCAGCTTTATGCTAAATTCACCAAGTGTGAATTTTGGTTGGAGAAGGTCCATTTCTTAGGACATGTGGTTTCCAAGGAAGGCATATCGGTAGACCCAGCCAAAATTGAAGCCGTGAGTAAATGGCCAGCTCCGACAAGTGTCACCGAAGTACGTAGTTTCCTTGGCTTAGTAGGCTACTACCGACGTTTCGTCGAAGGATTTGCTAAGATCGCAGTGCCGCTCACCGCACTTACCCGAAAAGGAAAGAAGTACGAGTGGACTGCTAAGTGTGAAGAACACTTTCAAGAGCTAAAAAGTAAGCTGACTAGTGCTCCAATTCTTACGATTCCAGAGGTAGAGGAAGGGAACTTCGTGATATATAGTGATGCTTCCAAGATAGGATTGGGAGCCGTTCTCATGCAAAATGGAAAAGTGATCGCGTATGCTTCCCGACAGCTTAAGGATCATGAGAAAAACTATCCGACGCATGATTTGGAACTTGCAGCGGTAGTATTTGCACTCAAAATTTGGAGACACTACCTTTACGGCGCTAAGTGTGAAGTTTATACGGATCATCAGAGTTTGAAGTATATCTTCACACAGAAGGAGCTTAACATGAGGCAAAGAAGATGGCTCGAGCTGGTAAAGGATTATGACATCGACATCCGTTACCATCCGGGGAAGGCCAACAAAGTAGCCGATGCTCTAAGTCGAAAGTCGATTTCCTCGATGAGATCAATTCAGCAATTGATCGAGCCCCTTCAAAGGGAGCTAGTAGAAGCTGAAATAGAGCTCATTACGGGAGGTTTAGCTGCCCTAACCTTCCAACCTACCATTTTGGATGGCATGAAGGAGCGTCAAGAAGGAGATGCCTCACTGCTTAGGACGAGGAATGAAGTCCTAGAAGGGAAGGAGTCAGACTTCAACATATCTGACGAGGGCATACTCTATCGGAAAAATAGACTATGCATTCCTAATGAAGACGAGTTGAAGGAACGGATCTTGAAAGAAGTTCATGAGACTCCGTATTTCGTTCATCCTGGAGCCACAAAGATGTACAAAGACTTGAAGGAAAGCTTTTGGTGGCCCAAGATGAAGAATGGCGTTGCCACGTTCGTTAGTAAATGTCTTACGTGTTAAAAAGTGAAGGCTGAACACCAACGTCCCGGGGGAGAATTGCAGAAAATTTCCATCCCAGAATGGAAATGGGACCAAGTGACGATGGATTTCGTGGTTGGTCTACCCCGAACTCCCAGCGGCAACGATGCTATTTGGGTGATTGTCGATCGATTGACGAAATCCGCACACTTCTTGGCCATCAAGCTTAGCTTTTCAGTGGAGCTGCTAGCGGACCTGTACGTCGCGCAGATCGTTCGCTACCATGGGATCCCCAAATCGATCATCTCAGATCGTGATGGTCGTTTCACTTCTAAATTTTGGAGGAGTGTACATCAAGCAATGGGTACCAAGCTTACTTTTAGTACAGCCTTTCACCCACAGACGGATGGACAATCAGAGAGGACCATTCAGACTCTAGAGGATATGCTACGAGCATGTGTGATGGACTTCAAGGGAACTTGGGATAAGAAGCTTCCTTTGATTGAATTCTCGTACAACAACAGTTTCCATGCTTCGATTGGAATGGCTCCTTATGAAGCTCTCTATGGAAGAAGGTGTAGATCTCCAGTCCATTGGTACGAGACAAGAGAGAAAGAACTTGTGTCTACGGACTTTATACGGAGAACCACTGAGGCCATAAAGCTTATACGTCGACGGATGGAAACTGCATTTAGTTGCCAAAAGAGTTATGCCGACAAACGCAGAAGGCCTCTAGAATTCCAAGTAGGAGACTTGGTTTTCCTCAAGATTGCTCCGTTCAAAGGAGTCATGAGATTTGGAAAGAAAGGGAAACTAAGTCCGAGATATATAGGGCCATTCGAAGTACTCGAAAGAGTTGGTAATGTGGCCTATAAGCTGGCTTTACCCCAAGAATTAGCATATGTGCACAATGTATTTCAGTGTCGATGCTAAAGAAATACATCTCGGATCCCTCACATGTATTAAGCCATGAACCAATTGAAGTTCACGAGGATCTGACTTATGAGGATAAACCAGTTCAAATTTTGGCACGAGAAGAAAAGGTGCTAAGGCACAAAGTTATACCTTTAGTCAAGGTTCTTTGGCGAAATCATGAGGTTGAGGAAGCAACATGGGAACGAGAAGAGGATATGAAGAAAAACCACCCAGAATTATTCTAATTTTCGAGGACGAAAATTTTGTAAGGAGGGTGGATTGTAATAACCGAAAATTTACACGGACTCATGATTTACTTGTATATAAGAAATCTATGTTCATATTATGTGTTCATATTATGTGTTTTTTGGTGGCATGGTTCTACAAAGAAAACTTATGAAATAAGCTTCTTGTTCAATAAATTAATAAAATCATGTATTTTGTATAGAACCATAATCTTAATTCCATATCATAACATAATCATGGAACGTATCTGAATCCATCATGATCTTGTTCATATCTGCTTCATAACATAGATGCATAAGTATAACATTTAGGAAGGTGTAAAACTTTCCCATCATGTTCATACGTCACTTAATTGCCACCACCAAGCGAAGGCACCACCTAACGTCATTCTCGTATCTAATATTATTCTTATGCGGCAGAGTTCTATAAACACGGCATATAACTTCCATAATGTTGATCCAATTCCATAGTTCGAGAAGTTCCCAGCGTGACCATTGACGAGAGATGCTTACTACGCACGCAAGATACTAACTAATTCTAAGCATAAGAAAATAACTTAACTTACTTGGGCTGTGGCGGAAATGATGTGAGGCAAAATGAAGTAGGCTGGCAGAATACCTCTCTGATACCAAACTGTAACGCCTCAACCTATGTAGGGCTGTTACCATACATACTTGAACTTACATAACTGCTTAAACTTTCTTGGAAAATTGAGAATAAATTTTTTTTTTCAAACTTACATATAAAAATAGGGTTGCTCATATGGAAAAGTTATCATGCATACATACTGAGATAAAAATATACATAATTCTTACAACTTGTTCGAGTCTTTAAATACTCATATTTTTGTACAACATAACTTACTTTAAAATATATATGTATATATTTTAACTTAACATAACTTGCGGAAAATTTTACGTAGTAGTATCCCACACCGCTCTTCACCCACCACATCATCCACCTGACTAAGAATCTTTACATGTGATCTTAATAGTCATGAGGCACATGAAACTAGACATGGATTAACTTGATGTATCATGGCTTAACATGATTTAACATGGCTTATCGTATCATAACATGGCATAACATAGTATAACATGGCATAACATAATATGATATGACATAGCATAACTTGGCATAACATAACATAACATGTAATCATGTCATATACTTGAAAATAGCTTACTATTTTTCATACTGCAGATGAGGTTTGTACTTACCTCGTCTACTATGTCCGTTAATGTGTCGCTCCAAGTCCGGACACAACAGCAGGTTATCTCCTGTTATAATAAAGGACATAGGTAAGGATTTAAAAATGTTGGAGATCTAACCAACACTCATGCATAACCATAGTTATATGTCCCCCCATCTAAGATATCTGACTTGGTTACAACAAGTAACCCTAAGTCTTTGCCTATTCTTAAACTTGGTATCTTGTTGGGCTACATTGGGTAACCCCGGGCTTTAGCCCAGTCCAATAACCTGGGTATCCTTCCAGATTACCGTTGGTCATTATCTAGTCTCCATATCTTGGGTCCAAAATTTACTTTGGCTTTCTTTGGGAAAAACTTAACATTTTATGTCCTTTTTAATTCAAAAATCCTTAGTTCAACTTATGAAAAATTATAATTCTTGAGTAGGATTTGTAAAATCATTAAGTGTTGAAAACTGCCCTTGGAACAGCTTTCCACAGTCAAACCATCAGTGTATGTGCAGGAATATTCTTTTCCTACACTGTTTTAGAAAATCCTAAGCAGGAATTTCCTGTTTTCGGCACAGTTTTAGAAATCCAATTTTATTTGAAAATCTGGGTCGAATCTGAAAAAGTTTTCTTCATGAAAGTTTTAGACCTTGAAAAATTTTACAACTTTTATATTTTACTCAAAATCCAGTTCGGACTGTATCCTACTCTTATTTCCTGTTGAACCCACCTGGCCGTGCATGAAGTCTGGGCACAGTCAGGCTCGGATTTTTGTAAAAACCGAGGCCGTTGGAGCCTTATTTTGCAAAATGGTCTAGGACAACCACTAGGAAAAACCCTTCTATACAACTTTTATGTTTTAAGTTTTTCCAATTTCGGCCTCTAAAGGCCTCAAAATCAGTTTTCCAGAAAACTGGCCAGTTTTATCCGAACTGGCAGTTTTTATGCTTAGATTCATTTTACGTTCTAATATGCACACTCTACCTCAATCGGCCGCAACTGAGAGCCTATACCAACCATGCAGCGCTTTCTAATGTTCATTCCATCATCATACATCTATACAATTCACATTCAACATACTTAAACATTTGGGGACATACAACCATGCAAACCCTAATTTTCATGCAACCTATCACATAAGCATGCATACTGCAATAACCGAAAATTTACACGGACTCATGATTTCCTTGTAGATAAGAAATCTATGTTCATATTATGTGTTTTTTTGTGATGTTTCATAAAAATTATGAATATCAATGCGAAATTCATAATTTTATCAGTAAATGTTTGAGTTCTCATTTAATTAGCTCTGAGACTCAATAAGCAGTTTGCTTAGCCAAGCAGGTAACCTTTGAGTAAAAAGGTACAAAAAAAATGTTATGATTTTATGTTGGTCAAAGCTTGACTAAGAAAAGTCAAAGTTGACCAAGGAAGTCAAAGTTGACCCGATAGGTCAAAGAGTGACTAGGAAAGTCAACTATGTGACGACAATGAAGTATGATGAGCAGTATAGGAAATATACTGCGAAAAACCATTTTTTTCGGATAAAATGGTTTAAGTTAGATTTAAAACCACCATAGAAAAATCAAGCACATTAAGTAGGATATTAAAGGCCAAAGGGCTTGAAGCAAAAAGAAAAATTTTCGTACAGTCCAATTTTACACAGATAAATTTTGGACTGCAGTTCAGTATATAGTATTGTGTATTAGTGAGCATAGTATTAAAAATATCTGTTTGGTATAAAAGTGGACTGTTTGCTAAGGAAAAAGGCCAAACAAGGCCTTAATGATGATGTCACCTAGCTTTAGAATTATGACATCATAATTAATTAAGTAAAGTTAGGAAAGTATTCTTTCCTTGCTCACCAAGGGTTGGCCGGCAAGAGAAAAGTGAAGAGAGATTGGTGTGGGGGGTGGCCGGAAATCTGTTGGAGCAGCCCCTAAGTGAGCTGGAAAAATTTTGGTGCTCATTTGGAAGAGCAAGGCCGGTTGTGGTACCAAGGAGAAAGGGAGGAAAAGGTTTGGAGCCAAGCAAACCCATTCCTTGAATTGGTAGAGGTAAAATTCTCTTGGACCCTAAGCTTTCAATTGAAGCTTTAAATTGAAGATTTAAGTGTATTTCCAAGTTAGTTTGTATGAGCATAAGCTCAATTTAAATTTCAAGCCTAGATTAGTTTATAGGGTTATGTGCTTGATTAGTTAAGGGTGGTTTTGATTTATGGTTTGATTATGAATTTTTATATGCTTATGTTATGTGATTAATAGGTTGCATGCTAGATGCTTGATTAAAGAGTATGTCCCCCAAATCTGTCCAACAGATATTAAATGGTATGTTAGGGTGTTAGAATTAATTATGTATGCAATGGTTTGATGAAAACCCAAAACCAATGCAAACCCTAACCTTGAATGATGCAATTTTATTGATTGACTTGCATGGACATGTTTGGGTATCATGTAAGTTAAATTGGGACGTTAGAAAACATGCATGTTGATCCTAGGCTCCCGCGGTAGCTGGTTGAGTTAGTTTACGCGATTAGGACGTAAAATCAACTTAAAATCAGAAAACTGCCAATTCGGGTTCAATCTGGCCAGTTTTCTGGGAAGCCAGTTTTGAGGCCCGTAGAGGCTGATTTTGGGAAAACCTAAAACATGAAAGTTATAGAGTAGGGTTTTTCCTAGAGGACATCGCCGACAGTTTTCAAAAATAAGGCTCCAATGGCCTTCGTTTTTATGAAAACCCGAGCCTGACTGTGCCCAGACCCTATGCACGGCCAGGTGAGTTCAACAGGGCAAATGAGCGAGTTAGAGACCGATTTGAGTCTCGAGTTAAACACAAAAGTTTTAGGGTTTTTCAAGCTTTAAAACTTTTATGAAGAAAAATTTTTCAAATTCGGCTTTGATTTTTAAATAGAAAATTGGATTTCAAAATTGTGCAGTGAACAGGAAAATCCTGCACCGGGTTTTCTAAAACAGTGCAGAAAAAGGACATTTCTGCACCTACACTGATTAATTCACAGTAAGAAACTGTTCCAAATGCAGTTTCTGTTTTTAATGGTTTTTACAAAGATCCACTCATAAGATTTCAAGTTTTATAAAGATTTTGAGGAAAAGTGAAGTTAAAACCCTAAGTTTTTCCAAAAGTAAAGAAAAGGTTTTGAACAAGTTTTGATGAGCAATAACCAGGAAGGCACCGAGTTATTGGATTGGGCCCGAAGCCCAAGGGTTATCCAACGTAACCCAATAAAATATTAAGTATGACTAGTTGGGCCTAAAAACCAGGGTTACTTAAGAGTAACCTAATAGGATGTATTTTTTTAGGAAAAGCTTAGGCCCAAGATCAGGATTAGTAACCTAAAACTGTTATGGAAGGCTTAAGTAGCCAAGGTTACTTTAAGTAACCTATCAAGTTATGATTTTAAGTATGATAAGCCCTAAGTCTTAGGGTTATCAATGATACTCAGTAAGTATCAAACAATGTTTTCGGGGGGGGGGGGGGGGGGGACATATAAGCATAATTAAGTATGAATGTTGGTTTGGTTACCAACATTCTATAAGAACAGAATTCTTACCCTATGCCCTTTGGTATAGCAGGAGATCGCCTGCTGCGGTATCCTGACTTGGATCAGAACATCTTTGGACATAGTGTACGAGGTAAGTACAAACCTCACCTACAGTATGGAAAATAGTAATCTATTTTCAAGTATATGACATGATTACATGTTATTCCAAGTTATGCTAGGTTATGTTATGCCATGTTATGTTATGCCATGTGATGCCATGTTATGATACGATAAGCCATGTTAAATCATGTTAAGTAATGATACATTAAGTTATGCCATGTCTAGTTTCATGTGCATCATGATTATTAAGATCACATGTAAAGATTCTTAGTCTTAGAAATATAATAAGACTAAGACTAAACCAAGACAAGTAAGGTGTCGTACCAACCTCCTGTTGATGCAGGAGGATCATGTATGTTTCAAGTTTATAATTATCAACCTTCCGTTGATACGTGAAGGTCATGTTCATGTTTTCCATAATGGTTAAGGGCCTTGCAAACCCTGACATTCTGAGGCTTGCGCACTTTTGGTACGTACACTAGGGGCCCACATGTTAAGCAAGATAATAAGTTCAAGTCAATAATTGGTTATAAAAGATTCATAATTAATTCATGCATAAGTTGCACGATATTTGATGCGTTTTGTGAGATTATGTTTGTATTTGCTGAGCGAAAGCTCATCAGTATATTTCATACTGTAGGTAAAAGGCCTGCAGCTTAAATGGTGGACCAGGTGGATGATGCGGCTGGTGAAGGGCGGTGTGGGATACCACTACGCAAAATTTTCCGCAAGTTATGTTAAGTTTAAATATATATATTTTAAAGAAAGACTCGTTGTATAAAAATATAAGGATTTAAATACTTGAACAAGTTGTAAGAAGTATGTATGTTTTTATCTTAGAATGTATGTATGATAAGTTTCCATACGAGTAACTCTATTTTATATGTAAGTTTGAAAAAAAAAATTTTATTCTCGATTTTCCAATAAAGTTTAAGCAGTGTTATAAGTCCAAGTATGTATGGTAACTGCCCTACATAGGTTGGGGCGTTACACATACCTTGAAATTTAAAACCACCTAAGCACCAATATCAAGCACAACCCTAAAATTTCTAAACTAGGGCATGAAAATTAAATTGAGCTTAAGCTTTACAAACCACGGCTTGAAATACACTTAAATTCCAAATTGAAACTTGAATTGAAAAGCCTAGAATCCAAAGAGGCTTACCTTGCTCAATTCAAGAGATTGGCTCAACTTTTCCCCTTTTTCCTAGCACTTCCACAACCGGCCCTCTCCTCCAATGGGGCTCCAAAATTTTTTTGAACCTTTGCTTGTGGTTCTAGGTCAAAATCCGACCACCCCCTTGCACCAATTCTCTTGCTCTACTTTTTTTTTCTTCCTAGGGTTCGGATTTTTTGAGAAAATGGGTGGAGAAATTTTTGGGCATGGTTTTGGGGAGTTTTCCAATTTTTTTGAAGCCAAAAACCGTGCCCCCCCCCCCCCCCCCAAGGTACTATTTATAGCTGAAAATTAATTTAATTTTGGATTTATTTTTAATCCAAAATTTGCTTAGATACCCTTGGGACAAAAATAATTGCATAAAAATTTGCACAAAAGTCCCCCAAGTGGCCGGCCATATTGATGCTAGGTGGCATCCAAAGATTTTTCCAATTTTCTTTAATCAAGAATGATGTCATAAATCCAAGATAAGGTGATGTCATCTTAAGGCCTTGTTTGGCTTGTCTCTTAATATGCAGTCCACTTTTATGCTAACACAGATATTTCCAATACTGTTATTAACTAATAACAGTATTTTATACTGTATTGTAGTCCAAAATTTATCTGTGTAAAAATGAACTGTATAAAATTTTTCTTATTTCTTGAAACATTTCTTGCCCTTAATATCCTACTTGGTGTGCTTGATTTTTCTATGGTGGTTTTAAATCTTACTCATGCTATCTTGTCTGTAAAGACGGTTTTCGCAGTATATTTCCTATACTGCTTATCATATCTCAGTATCTTCATCTATTTGACCTTTCTAGTCAACCTTTAACTTTTTCGGTCAAACTTTGACCAACATGAAATCATAGGATTTTTCTTCCCTTTTTGCTCAAAGGTCACTTGCTTGGCTAAGCAAACTGCTTATTGAGTCTCATAGCTTAATTAAATGAGAACTCAAACATTTACTGATAAAATTATGAATTTCGCATTGAGATTCACAATTTTCAAGAAACATTACAAAAACACATAATACGAACTTAGATTTCTTATGTACGAGGAAATCATGAGTCCATATAAATTTTTGGGTATTACATTATCTGTGGGCCCTGATGTACGTATTGGATGCGTGTGATCATCAGGTTATGAGGGTTTGCAAGATCCCCAACATCACTGACATCATAGACTGGACTTACTCTAAATCAACTGAAATTAACTGAATTGATCCTCCTCTTGTTAATTATTTTATGGTGAGTATGCAGTATGTCGTACTTCAACATAAATTTTTAAAGCTACAAAACTGAGACATGTATCATGATAGCTTTAAAACATGTAAGTCATGATATCAAGCATGAAAGTATGTAATATGTCATATTTCAGCATAAATCTAAGACATAGAACTTGAACATATCAGCATGGAACACATCTTCATAAAACATGTGTTTTTAAAACATATCATAAATCATGTATTTAAAACACATCTTAAAGACTTGCATTACTTTAAACATATCATTCTTAAAATAGTTCAAAACTTGTATTGAATCAAACCATTCAAAACTGGCATCTTATAAAATTGTTCAAACATACATCACATTAATCATGGAGTACATTTCATTAACATTTTATTAAAAAATAAAACATTAAAGATTGAAAACCTTAGTTTTCATACTATAGACGAGGTTTGTTCTTACCTGTTTTCACGCCATAGTATTTTTCTCATCTTGATCTTTTGCAAAATAAGATGTCCATGTCGTATTTTAAACACCCATAATGAGTGTAAGAATTTAATTTAGCTAATTAGAGTTCTACCTTAGAAAATCATTTAGCTATTTATCTCTATTAAATGATTGATTAAATCATTAGGTTGTCTGGTCTGAGAGCATTGGGCCTACAAGCCCATTTGACTATGGAAATTCATACATAAAAATCTCCAGTTAAGCATTGACCAATATCTTTTGGGACTCTTGAGCTAAAACCGAGCTCTTGGTCCTACTTCAACAGATAAAACTATCAAGTGGTCTAACTATCTTGATTCCCTGATATCTTTTTTAAAAACAGTTTTCAACAGTTTGGTACCGTTAAATGTGAAGATCAATCTATCCTATTGTCCCAGAGATAAGGGCTTTTACAAATTTTCATCACTACTACAAGAGTAGGAATAGACGACGGATATTACACAATGGTTTTACAAAAATCTTTCAATGATAGTTTTCTTAAATTGTCGTGTAATCTCAACATAACATGACGGTTTCTACAGGAAACCGTCGTGTAAACTTTTAGGAAAAAAAAAATTAAAATTTGAATTTGGACAATGAAATCCATGTTAAACCCTATACTAAACTCATTTTCCTCGTGCCCTCCCTCACCCTTTCTCATTTTCATCTCTCCTTTGTCCTCCCTCTCATAGCTGCTGCCCTCCCCTTTCTCTCCCTCTTGCCCACATGACGGTTTCTCTTCTCTCTCATTGCCGCCGCTGCCTTTTCCTCCCAACAACCATGCTACACTACCCCCTCTCTCCTTTTCCTGCTAATGACGTCGTCGCCGCCGCCGCTGCCCCTCATTCTCTCTCTTTCTCCAGCTGCCCTCACCTCCGCCCTCCCATCTCTCTCTTTCTCTTGCGATGCCACCACCGTTGCTGCCCTCTCCTCCCAGCAAGGCCATTGCCTTCCCCTCTCTCTCCTTCTCCCACTGTCGCCGCCCTCTCTTCCCGACAAGGTTGTATGGAAAAAGATGTGACTAATTTTGTTTTGTGAAAAGCAAGTGATTCTTTTACTCAATTTCTTGTTTTCTTGAACGAAAATGTTGTCTTTCAATGTCTAAATATTGTCTGGTATAGAGAAAGTTGGAGTTTGAGATAATTTGGTCAAGAGATTTTGTGGAATGTTTGGTTGCTGAAAAATTTTGGAGGAAGAAACAGGAATTGATGAGTTAAAATACAAACACACAATTTTTAGTAACTTTCTTGGAGTGTAATTTGTGTATTTACTGTTGTAAATTATTTTTTTGTTGCTTTTTGTATACTATATTATGTTGAGGACTGACAGTTTAAGATCTTTGCAGACTATGCTCTATGCATTTTTTTTTTTCGCCCACCATATGCTCGATGAAATCTCAAAATGAAATTTCATTGGTTAACTATATTGAATTTGTTTCTTGTGTCTTATATGAAATTTTTTAGGACAATCTTGCATTTTTAGGGGGCAATTTGCAGAATTATTTAATATACAAGCAAAAACGTGGTGTTTTAATTACATAAATTTAGTATAGTATGCTTGAATTTGTCATTTCTTGGTGAATGTGAATTTGATTAGATTGAATTGGAAGGATTATTTATTTGATTATTTAATATACAAGCAAAAAAGTGGTGTTTTAATAATCTAGATTTAGTGTAGTATGTTCGAATTTGTTGTTTTGTTGGTGAATGTGAATTTGATTAGATTGAATTTGTAACAACTCAGAATTTTGACGAACTCATGATTTCCTTAGATACAAGGAAAATCTAAATCTGAATCATGTATGTCAATATGAAGCTCATGATCTGATTTGATTATCATAGTATGTTTGAGTTCTTTTTTATAGGTATTATAAGACTTAATGATAATTTATTACGTCAAGGATAAGGCATTTTGATGAAAAAGGCCGAATCATGAATTATGATTTTTTTTCGGACCAATGAATGATTAGGAGAAATTATGACTTGAATAGGACGGTACTGTAGTGTAGTAAGCAGTATAGGAATTATATTGTGTTTGACCATCATTACGGATACAAAGTGAAGAATAAGGAATGGGATCACTCCAAAAAATCAGGAATAATATTTGGAGCAATAAGGACTATGTAGCTTCAAGTCCTAAGAAAAACCTATACGTGATCCAGTTAAGTGCAGATAAATTCTGGACTGCAGTCTATCAATACTGTACTGTTGATAGGTAAAATAGTATTGGTACTATATGGGTTATTAAGAAAATATACTGCGTATTAGGGGGGAATGCCAAACATGGCCCTCTTTGGAGGCCAAGTAATTGAAGATAAGTATGGAAATATTTTTGTTGGTTCAAGCTTCTCATGGCCGGCCAACTCATGGGGACTAGAAGGCAAATATTTTGTCTTTTTAAGGGCCAATATGCAATTTTAAGAATAAAAATAATTGTTGGGAATTAGGTATTTTTCACGTATAAATAAGTGATGTTGGGTTGTTGGTAAACCATTTAGTTGAGCCTCAAAACTTTTGGTTCTTTTCCAACTTCTCCTCTAGCCCTTGGGAACCGAAAAAAAAAAAAGAAAAATAGAGAGAGAGAGAGAAAGAGAGAGAGATGGCTGGTTGCTATGATGGAGAGTAGAGCAAGAAATTTTGCTCATGCAAGGATCTAGAACCACTTTTCCAAAGCTTTAGAGGTATAATCTCAACCCTCTAACTAAGAATTTTATTTATGAGATTTATGTCTATTTCAAGCTTGGGTTGTAAGAGCATAAGCTCATGTCTCTTATTTTGCTCTATGTTATGATTTTATATGATTGGTTATGCCTATATCTATGCTTAGGATAATTTGATTTCTAGATCTAAGCATGGGTTTGACTATTTTTCTAGAATGAGTTTTAGGGTTGTATGTGCCTACCAAGTGTTTGTGAATATGCCTTCACATGTTTAAGTAGGAAAAAGTTATTTATGATGATGAATGATGAAGACGATGATGATTATGTATATGTAGATTAAGAAAATTAACCTAAAAAACCCAACTTAGTAAACTAGTAAAAGTTTATTAAATATTGTGTTTTTCATGAAAATGAACAAGTGTATGGTTGAATGTTAAATACGAATCCGACGCGTTGCATTTTGATGCCGGCTCACGGTTTAAACTATTTAATGTAGTGTGCAAGGATTTTTAAAACTATGCATAGTATAGGAAATTCCTGCACATACACCTTCAGTCAAACTACAAGGCTGTTTTTAAAAACAGTTTTTAAGGTTTTATGAACTCTTTAAAAAGAGACTGAGATTTTATCTAATAGAATTTCCCAAGTGATAATTAAAAACGTACTATATTTTATGAAAGAGAATTTCAAGTATTATGGTAAGAAATACTTGGTTTACAAAGTTATTATATTTTCAAAACATAAGAATATGGTAACAAGTATATATGACCCATGGTCATCGGATGGGATACCAATTTGTTATGTTAGGGTCTAGGGTCTATATCCATGATTACCAATGGTAACCGGACAGGATATCAGTTTCCTATGTTAAGGTCCTGATGGTAATCGGATAGGATACCGTTTTATTATAATAGGATTTGTATCTATGATTACTAAAGGTTATCAGATTGGATACCGATCTAATATGTTATGGCATATAGTAAGATAAAACGACTCTTAATTTATGCCCTGTTTGAAATAAGAATATGACCTATTGTCGTGCCTTGATGGAACAATAGACCAAGAAGGTATGATAATTTGTAAGTATAACTTCGTCTACAATATGGGCAAAATATTTTTATTGCATTGCATGTTTTTCAAAAATTCATGCATTGATTTACATGATATACATATATTTTATGTTTTATTATTGTGACATTATGAAAGTATGTTCACTAATAATAAATCACATGATAAGAACAAGATTAAGTTTTCAAGTAAGAAATAGTCAAGATTCAAGTTTTCAAGTATGATCAACCAAGAACAAGTTTTCAGGTATAAGATAAGATAAGTAAGTTTTCTTGTGTCATACCGACTTGCCCTAAGAGCGGGTTTAAACGAATTAGTCCATGGTTTGAGTTGGATTGGATTGGTTGCCCCAACCACTCCATGTTAAATGGTTAGGTTCATGGTTTGATTTGGATTGGACTGGCCGCCATAATCACTCCATGGCTATGCATCACGGTACATGCACACATGATATGTTGGGGGCCCAAAACCAGATTAACATAAAAAAGCGTAATTGATTTATAAGAAAGCATAATCAGTTCATGCATTCTTTTACTATAAATGTTTTGCGGAATAGAAAGTTGTACTTACTGAGCATAAGCTTATAACTTACGTTTATGCTGTAGGTAAGCAACCTAGCAGGCATGCTTGATGCAAGACTGAGGAGAGGTGGCATTGCAGACTGTGAAATTTGGGTTGGAAATTACCACGAGTTTTGAACATATGTTAATGTAAAATGTGTTTGTATTATGCTATGATAAGTCGATGGTACTAGTATATGATAACTAGTATGATTTGTAAAAATGTGGTTTTAAAGCTCGATACTCGAGTGAGTACCTATAAATAAGTATGAGTATAAGTTAAATTTAAAATTATGTTAAAAAAAAAATATTTTCGTATTTTTATGTAAAGCAAAAATAAGTTTTAAGATAAAGTATGTTTAAGTAAGCATGCTAAGGTAACGGCTCTACGAAATCGGGTCGTTGCAAAGTTGGTATTCAAGTTAAGTAAGTACGAAGTTACGGCCCTACGTAGGTCAGGTCGTGACAAAGATGGTATCAAAGTGGGTTTCTTACCATCTAGTTTCACAGTTCTGTTGCTAGTGCTACAGTTTTTGTAAGATTGTTTTCTTACTCTATTTCATGTATATTAATTATGTGAGGTTATAATGATAAATACATGAACCTAGTATCAAACTCGGGTCTGATTGAAGAGGACCGCAAGGCTTCATTGGCATTCTCGGGAATGAAGCCACGCATATTCGATGGGACTCAGGGAGCGGCTGCATTAGCTAAGTGGCTGCACGGTATGGAGATCCTCTTCAGATTATGTCATATAGGGGCATATCTTTAGGTTGTGCTTGCTAGCCGATGCCTGGTTAGGGAAGCTCGTGCATAGTGCCTTGGCATAGGAGACCCTGAGATGAGGTTCCTAAATGGTTTTTCCTAACGAAACTAGAACGAACTTTGGAGCCCTAATCACTCCAAGATATGAACCACTGATAAATGCACAAAAACACACTTTTGTTTATATAATTTATTAGATAATTTACATTTTAAATGAGTATTTCCATAATAATAATTCATAATATTTTATTTTGGACATATTTATTAGTTTATTTATTTTGATTTATATTGTTTTTTTTTCTTTCCTCTTTTTTTCCCTTTATTTTCCTTTTTCTCTCCTTTCTTCTGCAGGTATAGCCACTATTGTGGTTTAATCCCTACGTGTGCTAGCTCAAGCACGTGAATCCGTAGCCAGCATGATCCTAGGCCTGTGTCCTCAGCCAAGCTCGCCAGAAATTCCCTCCAGCTTGGTAGCATAATTCCTGGGCCGAAACTCAATCCCGCACTTCACAGACCTTGCATCCAGCTTCCCTGATCCTCAACCCCAGCTGGTTTACCGCGAGTTTCCGGCTGATTTACTAGCATGGGTGGTGGATTTGTTGTGCCAAAAATCCTCTCTAGCGGCTATATAATGGGGTTCCTCAAGAGGGCGAGGGTGTTTTTTTTCTACCCAATTGTTGGCGGAGTTTAGAGCCAAGATATAGTCATATTTTTATCTTTTCTTCTCCTATTTTCTTGAGAGTTTTTGAGAGAATGTTAAGCATGTTAGGCTAATTTCTCTCGGTGAAGCTAGAGATGAACTCATGTGTTGAGTATTCCAATTGAGATTTTGTTTGTTTGGTTTTATAATGCATATATCTTTGAGTGAATTATTTTTCTCCATTTTCTAATTTTTTTTAATGCAAAATATTATGTGCTAAGTTTTTATATAGATTCAGTCATGTTTTTTGTATGTAAATTTTGTCATATAATTTTTGTAACTAGGATTATTTTATGAGTTGATCTTTACTTCAATATTGTCAATTTGAAATATTGTCGATTTTATATAATTTATAATAATAATCTTTTTGGTCTTAACATGAGAAGTTTAATTCATTTGAATATTTTTGTTGAATCAAAACTAAAATTGAAAATAATACATGTGATGGATTCTTGATGTTTTACCATCTTTTGAATATTGAATTTAATTCATTTTAAATTACGTTATCTTTAAATTTATTTCAAAATCACAAAAAAAAAAAAATTTTCTTTAAGCCGAAAAATTGTGTTTACGTTTGTATAGTTCACTGGTTCTTTTGGTTATTAGTTAAATTGCATTGGTTACGTTTTTCTTTATAGGTTAGGTTGTGTTAGTGTGTGTGTGTATATATATATATATATTTATTTATTTTATTTTTTATTCTTCCTTTTTGCACGTTAGTTTTTTTTTTTTCCTTTTTATATTACGATTATTTATTTTGACGTTTTGTTAAAAGTAAATGTTCATTGTTTTTATTTTGACCATTGTCAGTTTTTAATTTACTGATTTCATATTCTTTTATTTTTCTTTTTTTTTTTCAGTTTTTATTTTTATTATTTTTTATTTTCTATTATTTTCATATTAATTTACTGTCAGTTTTTTTTAGTTTATTTATTATTATTTATTTTTTTTACGTTCTAAAAAAATTTACTGTTCTTTTCTTTCCGCTTATTATTATTATTATTATTATTATTATTATTATTATTATTATTATTAGTTTCGTAGTACCCTTTTAATCAATTTGCTAGTTTTTCATTTTTTTTTTCTCTTCTGTTTTTGTTTTTATTAATTTTCATTTAATTTCCATTTTATAGTTTGTTTTAATTCCTTGTAATAATTTAAGGTTTTAATTGTTTAAGTTACTAATTTAGTGTTAATGATTTAGGTCTCATAATTTGTGTAGCCTTAGGTTTTAGAGTAGCATTATTTTAGCATACTAATATCTAACATCTAACATTTCGTAAAACACACCATAAAATTTAATAATTTTTTCGCAAGCAATTGTGTGGAAATGTTAGAAAATACAAACTAAGAGAGTTCTATCTAGGAGATTGGTTTTTAAGGAGGACTCGCCCTACCAATTTTTCCTGGGAGCACTCTTAGGGGTTACAATTCGTGAATCTATATGATTATTCTTTTTGTAAATTAATTTCGTTTAAAAAAAATAAAAAAATATATAAAACGCTCAAGGTGAATGAATCATTATAGAAATGAACTAGGGAGATTTGTAAGAAGACCTGAAGACCCTAGTGAAGTTTCTTCTTCTATGTCTAGCCTTCCTCCATCTCCAAACGCTTTAGCAATTCCAAATCCATTTGCGATGGCTCAAATCGAGGAGGTCCAACACAAGACGTTGAACGACTACCTTCACCCTACGCGTACTGCCACACCATCATGCATAATGTTTCCACCTAACAAGCCAAATTTGGATTTCAAGCCGAGTATGATTCAACTTTTGCCGACTTTTCACAGGTTAGAAAGCGAAAATCCATACGTGCATATTCGGGAGCCTGAAGAGGTGGTGGCCACTTTCCACAACCGAGCTGAGACTGGAGATTCTGTGCAATTAAAGTTTTTCCTCTTCTCTTTGAAGGACAAGACCAAAAGCTAGTTGTATTCTTTTCGACCTAGGTCTATTGGAACATGAGAAGAGATGACAACTGCGTTCTTGAACAAGTATTTCCCACACCATAAGACTAATGGTCTTATATGACAGATCTCGACTTTTACTCAAAAGGACAATGAAACTCTCTATCATGTCTGGGAGCGATTTAAAGATTTGTTGAATCAATGTCCCCACCATGGTTACGAGAGTTGGCACCTCGTCAGTTATTTCTACGAAGGACTCACAATCCGAGAGTGTCAATTTATGGAGATGATGTGCAATGGTGAGTTTCTCTAGAAGGATCCCTAAGAGGCTTTTGAGTATCTCAACGAGCTAGCTGAGAAAGCCCGTACATGGACTGGACCAAGTGCTACTGACAGCTTCAATCGAACCCGACCTGCTGGAGTCTACTAACTAAGGGACGAGGATAATCTCAAGGCCCAAATCGAGTCTTTGACACGACATATTGAGGCCCTAAAAACCAAGGAAAGTAGAGGAATCCACATGGTCGCAAGGGCAGAGTCATAGGAGCCATGCTTCGTTTGTGGAGGGGTGGAACATTTAGCTAAGGATTGCCCTGCTTATAATGAAATGAGAGGGGATTACGAGGAGCAATGTAATGCCTTAGAGGCATACAACAAGCCTTTCTTTAACACATACAATCCTAGCTGGAGGAACCATCCAAACTTCAGTTGGAGAGATTCCAACCAAACACAACCATCAGATGGACAATGGAGAACGGAGCAACAGCCACAAGCACCAAAGGTGAATTCTGCACCTCAGTACCATACACAACCACCGAGGAGTTCTCTCGAGAATACTTTGCAATCTTTCATGGAGGCACAGAATAGGATGAACCAAAAGTTCGAATCACTTTTCACACAAATGGTGGAAGAAGTAAAGAGATGAAGAGCCAAATCACAAAGCTGACTGGTGCCTTGGCTATTCAAGAATGAGGTAAGTTTCCTTCCCACGGGGCAACACATGGCACAAACTTCCAACTCTGAAGGACAAAACATCAAGGAGGTCAATGCCATCACCACTCGTAGTGTCAAGATTTTGGATGAACCATCAAGAACTACCATCACTTCAAGTAGCCAAGAAGTCGCCTCCAAGAAAGATGAGCCAACTAAACTTCCAGTAAAGGTGCCTCCCCCCAAGCTCTGCGATTTGCTGGGAAAGTGCTGGATAGTCAAAGTGAGATCCTAGAGCATTTGACTCAAGTGAACATTAATCTTCCTTTGCTTCATGTGATCAAGCAAGTGCCAGCTTATGCCAAGATTATCAAGGATCTGTGCACCGTCAAAAGGAAGCACCATGTTAAGAAGACTGCCTTCTTGATGGAACATGTGAGTGCGGTGATCAA
>CM046374.1:19140044-19187924 GCA_025413025.1 Ficus hispida
CCAAGAAATAAGAAAAATTTATTCAGTTCATTTTTACACAGATAAATTTTGGACTGTAGTACAGTATAAAAATATTGTGTTTAAGCAAACACAGTATTAGAAATATCTGTGTAGCAGAAAAATAGACTGAATATTGAGGAAAAGCCAAACAGGGCTTAATATGGATGACATCATCCTATCCTTAATTTATGACATCATAATTGGATTAAATAAGCTTGGAAAGAAAGCAAGGAAGGCTCTAGAAGAGATGACATGGCCGCCACCTCAGGGGCAAAAATGCCAAAATTTTATCTTTAGGGGTTAAAGTGAAAATTTGGAAAATTGATGATGTAAGGAAAATGATGTCATCAAGATGATGTCATCAAGGTGAGATAAGCTTGGCTTGATCTCCAAGTAAGGGGCCGGCCACCTAGAGGCATAAATGCAAGAATTTTAACTTTCGGGGCCAAAATGCAATTTCTGAAAAATAGGTGATGTAAGCAAGATGATGTCATCAAAATGATGTCATCATTTGCTTGGAGAACAAGGTGATGGCCGGCCAACATGCCACTTGGAAGGTCAAATTGTAAATATTTTGTCTTTTGGGGGCAAAAGTGTAATTTTAGAGAAAAATGATGATGTAAGCATGAGGTATAGCACATGATGTCATCAAGATGATGTCATCATGGATGAGGTAAGCAAAACTTGGGCTCCAAGGACTCCAAATGGCCGGCCACATGTAGGGACTAACTAGCAAATATTTTATTTTAAGCCCTAATGTGCAATTTTTTGAAATAAAAAATAATTGGTGAAAATTTGTAATTTTCACCTATAAATAGGGCTCAAAGGGGGCGGTTTTGGCAGCTCAAAATCATCCCAAAAACTCTGCCCAATTTTCTCCAAAACCTCCCTAGAAACCGAAACCCAAGAGAAAAAAATGGGAAAGGCCGGATTTTGTGAGAAAGAGAAAGAGTGGAAAAAAATTGGAAACCCATTTTTTGGCTTTGAATGGCCGGCTGTGGGTTAGCAAGAAAAGCAGAAAAAATGCTAGGAATAGGGGGAGAATGGCCGGTTATGGGCAGCCAAGGAGATAGGGCAGAAAAATGCACCAAACCCCTAGCCTAGCCTTGTGTGCATCGAGGTAATATCCGTTGATCTTAAGCTTTTCGTTGAAGCTTTAAATTTGGGAAATTTAAGTGTATTTTCCGAGTTTGATTGCAAGAGCATAAGCTCACCTATTTATGTCTATGCTCTAGATTAAGTTTGCTTGATTATGCTTGATTAGGTGGTGGTCTCTAGTTTATATTTTTGATGCATGTTTATGGGTTTTTGAGTTTGCCTATCACATGTTTGTTGTATGTTCCCATAGAATTTAGAATGATTGTATGATTATGTGATGGATGGAATGGAATGTTAGAAACGATTGCATGTGTGATTTTAGGCTCCCGCTGTGGTCGGTTGAGTTAGTATGCGCATTTTAGGACGTGAAACGGGTTTAAGAACCGAAACTGCCAGTCTCGGGTCAAGACTGGGCAGCTTTCTGGAAACGGTAATTTGAGGCCCTTAGAGGCCGAATTTGAAGAAACTCAAAACTTAAAAGTTGTAGATAATGGTTTTTCCTAGAGGGCATCGTGAACCGTTTCTCAAAATAAGGCTCCAAAGGCCTCGTTTTTATTAAAATCCGAGCCTGACCGTGCCCAGGATTTATGCACGGCCAGGTGAGTTCAACAAGGAATAAGGGCATGTTAAATTCCGAACTGGGTTTTCCTCAAAACATGAAAGTTGTAGTATTATCCGAGATCTACAACTTTTATGAAGAAAGTTTTATCAAATTCGGAGCTGATTTTAAAGTAAAAATTGGATTCTAAAGACTATGCAGGAAATAGAAATTCCAGCACAAGATTTTCAGAAAAACAATACATGAGCAGGAATTCCTGCACGTGTACAGGATTTTCTAGAACAATATAGGAAAACTGTATTTTACACCAAACCCCAATGTTTTGACCGTGAGAACTGTTCCAATGGCAGTTTTCAGCTCTTAACACATTTTATAAGTTAAGTAAAGGTTTTTAAGTTGAATTCAACAAATTTTCCGAAGCAAAGGGAAAAATGGATTTTAAAGCCAAGGTTAAGTAACAAGACAATAACGGATGGTAACCGGGATAGATACCCGAGTTATTGGGCTTGGCTCCCAAAGCCCAAGTTTGACCAAAGTTTACCATCTCGAGGGTTACCCAACATAACCCAATGAGATACCAAGATTATGATAAACTAAGATCTAGGGTTATTGGTAATAACCCAATTGATTATTGATCAAGAATGTTAAGTCATGTACCCAAGGTTACCAGAAGTAACCTAGTATGATATTGTTTTAGTATGTTGGGCCATGAGCCCTTGGGTTACGGCAAGTAACCAAACAAGTTATCGTAAGTTGTTATAGGAGGGAACATATAATATAACTAAGGCTACTCATAAATGTTGGTTAGGACACCAACATTAATGATTATGATTTATGGTAAGATAGAATGTCTATGGCTCTTATCTTACGACCTGTTTGGAAACAGGAGTATGAACTGTTGTCGTGCCATGATTCGGACGATTAACCAAGAGCATAGGACGACAAGTAAGTATAACTCCGCCTACAGCATGGGCAAAATGTTTTTAAAGAACATATTTTTCAAGAAATCATATGTTGATGATTTATGGTACTTACTCTATGATATGATACTATGTTATGATGCTATGTTATGAGGTTTATGTCATGATGTTTATGATAAGATGAAATGTTATGATGCTATGTTATGAGGTTTATGTCATGACGTATATGATAAGATACTATGTTACGATGCTATGCTATGATGATTTATGTTACGACGGTTATGTAATGGTTTATGTTATGTTATGTTTTAATATAGTGACATCATGTAGCATGTCCACTAATATTAACTACATGGTAAGAACACATGTTAAGATAAGCTAAGGTCATTGTGTCGTACCGACTTGCCATGATGGCGGGTTTAAATGGTTTAGTCTATGGTTTGGGCTGAGTTGGATTGGCTGCCCCAATCACTCCATGTTAAACAGTTTGTTTCATGGTTTGAGTTGGTTTGGATTGGCTGCCTCCAGCCATTCCATGGTGATGGACCACGGTACGTGCACACATGATATGCAAATAAATAAGAATCAAGATAATAAATGAAAATTTAATCGATTCATAAGAAAACCTAATTGGTTCATGCATTCCTTTGTTAAAAATGTTTTGCGGATTACACGTTGTACTTACTGGGCATAAGCTCATTACTTACGTTCATGCTGTAGGTTAAGCAACCTATCGGTGATACATGATGCAAAGCTGTGAAGGCTGGTGCTACAGGCTGTGAAATGTGGGATGGACACCGCCACGGGTTTTGAATTTATGCTATGTAAAATATGTTTTGAAAAATATATTTAAAAGATGTGTTTTATGTTATGTGATAGTATGGATAAGAAACCGTTTTCAAGAAGAAAACTAATTTTAAGAAATTGTTTTCAAGAACGAGTTAAAGAATGGTTTTCAAGGATGATGGCAAGCAAGTTGCCTCGTGTCGTACCGACCCACACTAGGTTGGGTTTGGTCCACGGTATGATTATGTTAGCTTTCAATATAATTATGAAAGCTCAGTACTCGAGTGAGTACATATGATTATGCATGAAAATAAGTTAAGTTCAAAGTAAGAAAAAGAAAAAAAAATTTTACTCCGAATTTTCCGCAGTTTAAGCTTTTTAAATTAAGAAGTAAGTTAAGCAAGTAATATAACGGCCCACGTCTGCGCAGTAGGACGCCCCGACGGTTCGGGGCGTTACAAAGTTATTTTCTTTACTCTTTAGTATGTTCTTATTTTTCCTATCTTTGCAGTTTTCTATTCTTACTGTTTTCTGTCTCCTCTTATTTTTTCTATTTATGTTTTTCAAAGTTCAGTTTTTGGTCCTCTTTTCTGTCTTTACCTGTTATTCCATCTCCTTACTGTTCTTACTATTTACTCTTTTCTTACTATTTTTTTCCTTTATGTTATTTCTCCTTTCTTTTTCTTAATTTTTGTCACAGTATACATATTCCCAAATATCTCACCTGGTAGCTAGTGAAACGAGTTGAATAACATTTTAGTTATTCTTCATAAGTAATCTTATGATATAAGAGATCTGAGCTTAGTGTAATAAATTTTAATTTTGTTTTATTTTTCTGAAAAACAATATCTATAAACTTTTCAATATTTTTCATGATATCAATATATTGATTTATTTATTTACATTAGTGTCTATATATTTATTGTATATACTGTATGTTTATTTATCCCTTCCATTATCTTGCCATATTATTATTATTTTTGCTCATTATTTTCCTTTCTAATTTCATATAAGTTTTTCCCGTCATTTTTATTGGCTGAGGGGAATTTCTTTCTTTTTTTTTTTTTTTCCAGATTGTTGAATATTTAGATTTATTAGGAGAATGTATGTAGTCTTTATAATTACAAATATTTGTAATTTTTAATGTACAATTTAGTTTTTAATATTTTGTAATTTCTGTAATTTTTATTCTATGGTTCACTTTTTTATATTATGTTATGTTGTAGTAGATCAACAAATTTTTACCTTATGAAGAGTTATCAAATTTGTTTAACAGTTTTGACAAACTATTTGGATTCACAATTTCATACTTATATAAAAAACTAAAATTGTTTCAAAATATTAATAACAGCAAAAAAAGATAACTATATCAAAAAGTTAAAGTTCTCTGCCTATAAATAACTTACCATTGAAGTGTAAAATAAAATGATCAAAATTTTTTACGCAATATTTTAAATAATAAACGAAAATAATAAAACATTGGAAAAAAAAACCTCAACGAAAACAAAACCAAATTAATACAATTAACTTATAGTTATAATAAAAGTAAACCAATTTACAAAAATGCCAAAATATTCCGTCCAAAAAAATTCAAGCAAGAAAAAATATCAATAAATATAATAAATAATTATATTGACGCAAAATATCAAAAATATTTTCAATTCAATTTCGTCCAAGAGGTGTATTTATTGATGCAACAGTTATTAAAACTTTTGACAACGATGAATCACAAATGTTATTGCCTGCACCACCAACCGAATCCCCAAAAGATATCCCTGCACCATTAACATCTTTAGATCCAGAAACACCACTGTTAGAAACAAAAAAAAGTTTGAAAAAACAGCTTTTCCTCACCGAACCTATAACAGAAGAGCTTCAATCAAGGTACATTACTATTCATAATTTGTTTCAAAATTTTTGTATTTCTTTACTACAAATATATATACACATATTACAAACAATTATATAATTATACACATCATTATTTCAGCCCTCAGTAACATCCTTCCTCAACAGAAATTCAAACATCTTCTGTTGATCCATCCAAAAAACGAAAAGAATGAAGGTATAATTATCTTTTATATATAATAACATATTATAAAATTATAGTAATTTCTATTTTATTTATAAACATAAAATAATTATTCTTTTTTTGATGACAGATCGGAGGAAAAAGCAAAGAAAATTAAACACGGTTGATGACATTTTCAGCGGAAGATGTTCGATTTGCAATAATTTTGTTTATAAACATATATCTATGTATGTTTATCTATATATATAAATCCAACATTTTTATATAAACTTGAATGTAAATATTCTAATATTATAATAATTAATGCTATAAAAATATACTGAACATATTTATATTATTTATCCTAACTAATTACATTTTTTTGTATAATATTTAATTATTTTCTTTTATTTTTTTCCTTACATTCCCGTGCATAGCACGGGTATTAAACTCGTTATTAAACTAAAATTATGACTCCGCTCCTAACGTGGACATCCATCCATTTAATAACATCCTTTTCAATTTTTGTCTCTTACATCTGGAATATGTTGATTTTGAGCTTGAATTGTCAATGGACACGAGTCAAGTTTACACTAATCACCTTCCAAACTCATCACCCATTTGTCAACCAAAATTTTCAAAGAGAGAATATCACGTGCCAGCACTTTTTATTTGATTTCTTTTGCCATTTTCTGTCAGTTTTCAACTAATCAATGCATGCATCTCCACCAATTTCTCCTCATGAGTTATTAGTTATGTGGGTTGGACTCATTCAATGGTCCAACAAGCAATAAATGTAATTCGTCTCACATGTTCTCTTAATCCTGTATCCTTACATCTTTTTTTTTTTTTTTTTTTTTACTAGTTGCATGATTGCAAGTGCAGAATAGACTAATCAAGTAAAGAAAAAACAAAATAATAATAATAAAGAAAATAAAAATCTATGTGGTGATGATATGATCACCATGTCATGATGATATGATGAAAGAAGTCATGATTAAAAGAGTCATTGACTTCTTAAAGATAGATAAGAGATATCAAGCGGCATCAATTCAAAAATTTAATTAATTTAATTTTTTAATTGATATATTATTAAAAAGATATAAAATGGAGTAAGAAGGAGACCTCACAAGTTCGTATAAACTGTTTTATTTTCATGTCTACTTGATTGTCTTTTTAATTAAATTTTTACATATCAGTGAATAGTTTAATATTTTTAGTGTTTAACTCTTATGTAAGCATATTTTTAAAGTTAGATGAAATCCTATTTTTTAAAAATGTATGCTTATATGCTATTATTTTCTATATTTAGAGGTTGTTTGGGTGACAAGACAAAATTTTAGAGGTTAATTTAAAAATACATATTTGATTGAAATGTGATTTGAAAATAAATTGTTATTAAAAAATAGTATGTAAAAATTTGAAATATATTTGAAAAAATTATATAATATGGATCTTGTTTCGTTTATTTATTTATTTTTTTTGTGATTTGAAAAAAAAAAAAAAACATTTTATGAAAATGAAAGAGAAAGAAAGTGAGATATAGATTTGATTGTTTTAGAAAACTTCATCTGAAAACTTTACATGACAATGCTACAAAAGTCTCTTGAGTCTCGGTACTTACCACTAATTACTCATTTTCTCCAACAAAATGCAAATGGAAATCCACCAAAGTTCCACTTTACTATTCTGTGCGCTCCTGTCTCTCCCAATCTACATAAAATATTTATCATTTGCTGCTCATATTGACACCATAACTTCAAGCCAGTCCTTGACAGATATAAACAAAACAACTTTAGTTTCCTCCAGCCAAACCTTTGAGTTAGGTTTCTTCTCTCCCGGAAAATCCGAGAATCGATATGTCGGAATATGGTACAAAAGTACTCCTCGTGTAGTTGTGTGGGTCGCAAACAGAAACAATCCACTCACTGATTCACTCGGGGAGTTCTTAATCACCGGAGACGGAAACCTAGCTCTTCTCAACCGAACGAAGAACGTCATTTGGTCATCGAATTCATCATCAAGAGTTCTCTTGAAAAATCCGGTGGTTCATCTTTTGGACACTGGAAATCTTGTTCTCAGAGAGAATGATGGTTTGAACTCTGAACTCTTTTTGTGGCAGAGTTTTGATTATCCAACCGACACACTTTTAACAGGCATGAAGCTCGGATGGGACTTAAACACCGGTTTTGAACGGTATCTAACTTCGTGGAAAAGCTATGATGATCCATCAACTGGAGAATACACTTACCGAATGAGTATCAATGGATTACCTCAATTAGTCCTCGCCATGGGATCGACCAAAAAGTATCGGACCGGAACGTGGAATGGATTTCGATTTAGTGGTGTTAACGCGGTGTGGACTAATACTTCGAGCTTTATTTTCAAAATCATTTTCAGCAAGAACGAGTCGTCCTTTACATTAGAGTCCTCGGCTACCTCGGAGATCATTTCACGCTTGAATTTGAACCATTCAGGGATTTATCAACATTTTGTACTGGAGAAGAGGAGCACAGAATGGACTATTTTGTTTTCAAGGCCATACGAACCTTGTGATAACTACGGTTACTGTGGTGTTAATGGTGTCTGTAGAATAAATGGAATTTCGATCTGTGATTGTTTGGAAGGGTTTACTCCGATCTCGGAGAAAGATTGGAATGTGATATATTTATCCAAAGGGTGCAAGAGGAAGATTCCATTAAGTTGCGACGAAGGAGAAGGATTCGTAAAAGTTGAGGGGCTGAAATTACCCGATTTGTTGGATTTTTGGTTGGACAAAAGGATGAGCCTTAAAGAGTGCGAAGAAGCATGCTTGAAGAACTGTTCTTGCACAGCTTATGCGAACACGGATATCCGAAGTGGAGGAAGTGGATGTTTGATGTGGTTCGGCGATCTAATTGATGTCCGAGAATTCAAAGCACAAGGCAGTGAGCTGCCTTTGTATATAAGATTATCTGCCTCCGAAATGAGTAAGTTATTGACCGTACGTTTTTTCATTCTATCGTTCTAGTTTTCGATTTCCTAATGTTATCTTTCATCTATTTTTATTTTCACAGAATCAATCCGTGCTGCGAAGAAGACAAACTTAAAGGTCATCCTACTAGCTTCCATTGTCCCTGGCATGCTCGTGTTGGTTGTCGTATTTTTGTCCGTAATTTGGAGACTAAGAAGAAAAGTAAGAGGTATAAAAATTCTTCACAGCAATTTTTTATTTTTTATTTTTTATTGACGGATTACTAATTCAATTAACTCTGAAATTCAATAGGCAAAGGCATGGATGATGATGTAGAGTTACCTTTGTTTGATCTAGTTGAAATTTCTATGGCGACAAACAATTTCTCTCCTGCAAATATGATCGGAGAAGGTGGCTTCGGTCCTGTTTACAGGGTAACTATTCAACATTTTAAATGCCATTATTAACGTACCGAAAAACGTTACTTTTCTCTCTTATATTTTTAATGATGCAGGGGAATCTCTCAACAGGACGAGAAGCAGCCATTAAGAGGCTGTCAAATGAATCAAGTCAAGGTCTTACCGAGTTTAAGAACGAAGTAAACTTGATTGCAAAACTTCAACACAAGAATCTCGTCACACTTTTAGGCTGCTGCATTCAAGGAAACGAAAAAATGTTGATCTACGAGTATATGCCTAATAAAAGTTTGGACCATTTTATTTTTGGTTCGACTCTCTCGACCTTACGCATATACTTAGCTTCCATTACTTTGTTTCCTTGATTTTTGAGTAATGTTCTGCCCTTTTTTTCCCTTTTTTCCCCTTTTTTTTTTTTTTTTTGGAAATTCAATAGGGCGTGATGACGATGTGTTGGAGCATAGAAGGAGTACAATTTTGTCTTGGAAAAAGAACTTTGAGATTGTCATGGGAGTAGCTAGAGGACTTGTCTACCTCCATCAAGATTCCAAACTTCAAATTGTACACAGGGATCTCAAAGCAAGCAATATTCTACTCGATATCAACATGGTTCCTAAGATTTCTGATTTTGGTTTGGCAAGAATTTTCAATGGCGATGAAAAAGAAACTACAACAAGGAGAGTTGTCGGAACATAGTAAGTTTTGATCACATGCTATCTAAAGCATTCAACAAGTTCAGTTTAAAACTTAGGTGCTAATTCTTTTGGTGCAGTGGCTATATGTCCCCGGAGTACGCAGTGGAGGGAAAATTCTCAATGAAATCTGATGTCTTTAGCTTCGGCGTGCTATTGTTGGAGACAGTGAGCGGAAAGCGGAATACTAGATTCAATCACACAGATCACCATCATAATCTTCTTGGACATGTAAGTCGAAGTAATAATTATTTACCATTTTCTACAATCTCTGATTTTTACAAACTACTAAAGATAATCGATTGAATTGTATTGTAGGCGTGGTTGTTATGGAATCAAGGCAAAGCCATGGAACTAATGGATGCATGTTTTGATGAAGATTCTATAATTGAATCTCAAGTTCTAAGATGCATTCATGTGGGCTTGTTGTGTGTTCAGAAATTTTCCGAAGATAGGCCATCAATGAACTCGGTCGTGCTAATGTTGGCTACCGAGGGAGGAAAATTACCCCCGCCGAAAGAACCTGGGTTTTTCGTGGAAAGAAGCTTAGACAATGTTAACAAAAGCTCAATAACAACAAGTAATGAAGAAATAAATATTTCAGAGAGCAGAGTGACCATCACTCAGCTAGATATATGGTAGATAGGGAGTAAAAATTTCTAGATAAATAAAATAAATTGCAGTAAATTTCTTGATTTTCTAGTACTTCAGTCATATTTCTTGTTAAGTTCTCCTCTTAATGATCAACATTCAATTTACTTCATGAAATTTTCATCAAATTTTCATCAAATTTTCATCTACAAATGTCTTGTTGAGTTCAACATCCGCTTGAAAGCTATGATTTTCTGAAAAGTCTTTGACTACCAAATCTCTTGCCCTAGTGCTATAGGGTTCCATCATGTTGCCACTTTTATATTTCTTCTTTATTTCGTTTTTCTTAGTCACAAGAGTAAATCCTTCATCATTTACTTGAGCAGCCTGGCTTTTAGTACTTACTATGTTCATCTCCTTGCAAGAAATGAATAGAGAAATTTGTGACTCGATAGGAAGATCAATATAGAAATTTGACCTGGATAGAGTGGGAATTATGGGAAGAGCATGCTTATGCGAAATTAGTGGGAATTATGTGAAGGTCGATCGTTAGTGTGCGGGCGGTGGAGACAGATGGCGGCCGTAAGTGGCCGCTGGAGGGCCAGTGAAATTATGACCAAGAAAGTACTGAAGCTTGATAACAACTTCACCCTATACAGCTGAGACGTTGCCCGTACGACATCAATTTATTATTATCCTTTTTTTCCTCTCTATTTTAAAACTGAGTCTACAAGAGGACCACAGTTCAAAGACTTTTCCCGAATTCAATTAAAAAAAAAAAAAAGAAAGACTTTTCATCTTTGGCTAAGAAAGGATTGAGTATATATATATATGCTTCCCCACATGGGTTGAAATTCAAATCTTTGAAGACGAATTCCAATTATTTCTTGTTCAAATGCATTTTTCTAAGTACTTAATTCCTTGTTTGTGGCGGCGCTGGGGGGGGGGGGGGGGGGGGGGGGGGGGGGGGGGGTTGGCGGGGGCACGGAGGGCGCGGGTTTCGTGTTTGAATAAAATAAATTGCTAGTTTTTTTTTCTCCCCTAAAATATGATTATATTACTTCATGTTATTTCTTAATTGATATATTTTGATAAATTATCTGTACAGGATACTCAATAACTACTAGTTAGAGATGGGATTGGACATGACAATGAGACCTCGTTTTCAAACCATATTTGAGGTTAATTACGGTTCACGTCAAACGGGAAACGCCGAGTGTGGCTATTATATTTAAGTAACATTTGGGAATTAGGATATGATTAAGAATTGTTTATTAAACGTACTCTAAAGCACTAAATTTTACACTTTTGAACATATAAGTGAACGGGGAGTTTTCTAGATAGGTACATTCAATATTGTTGATGAACTTATGAAATTTAAAAATAATACTTTTAGAAGTATATATGTGTGGATTTTATATATATATATTAATAAAATTCTTGAAAATTATGTGAAATTTGGAGCTCTGAGTTAATGACTAACACACATGATAGGTGGGAAAACTGGAAAAAATATATATATATATTTTTTGCGTTACGTAAAAATACGGAAATGTTTTTTTTCTTTTTAAACTCAATTTAAAACTTAACTTATACTCATACTTATTTATAGGTGCTCACTCGAGTACCGATCTTTAAAACCACATTTTTACAAATCATACTAGTTATCATATACTAGTACCATTGACTTATCATAACATAATACAAACACATTTTACATAACATATTTTCAAAACCCATGGCGGGGTCCAATCCAAATTTCACAGTTTGTAGTGCCACCTCTCCACAGTCTTGCATTAAGCATGTTGGTAGGTTGCTTACCTATAGCATGAACGTAAGTTATGAGCTTATGCTCAGTAAATACAACTTTCTATTCCGAAAACATAATAGTAAAAGAATGCATGAACCGATTATGCTTTCTTATGAATCAATTATGCTTTCTTATGTTAATCTAGTTTTGGGCCCCCTACATATCATGTGTGCACGTACCGTGACACATTGTCATGGAGTGGTTGTGGTGGCTAGTCCAATCCAACTCAAACCATGAACCTAACCATTTAATATGGAGTGGTTGGGGTAGCTAATCCAATCGAATCCAACTCAAACCATGGACCAATTCGTTTAAACCCGCCCTTGGGGCAAGTCGGTACGACATAAGAAAATTTACTTGTCTTATCTTATAACATGAAAACTTTTTCTTGGTTTATCATACTTGAAAACTTGAATCTTAACTATTTCTTACTTGAAAACTTAATCTTGTTCTTATCATGTGATTTATTATTAGTGAAGGTGGCTTATGACAAGCAGATTTTGAGGAAGAACTTCAAGCCAAATCAGATGGTGCATCTTTATGACTCCCGTCTGCATCTCCCCCTAGGTAAGATGAGGTCACGGTGGACTGGTCCATTTGTACATCATTTCTAAACTCCTCAATTTTCGATAGTTGGAGCTTGCAATGTATACTTGCAGCACTGAGATCAAAGTTAAGGGCTTCGATAGCCCGATAAGCCTTATGTTCAAGCTCTATAGGTAAATGACAGGCTTTTCCAAAGACAAGCCTATAAGGAGATATCCCAAGAGTGGTTTTGTAAGTAGTGCGATATGCCCAAAGTGCATCGAAAAGGCACAAAGACCAATCTTTGCAGTCGGGGTTTACCATCTTCTCCAAGATTTGCTTGATCTCTCGGTTTGCCAGCTCAGCTTGGCCGTTCGTTTTGGGTGATAAGCGGTTGAAACTTTATGGATCACACCATATTTGTGCATCAAGGCATCGAAAGAACGATTCCAGAAATGTGTGCCTTAATCATTGATGATAGCGCGGGGCGTACGAAACCGAGATAACACATTCTCTTTAAGAACTTCACAACTGTTGCATTATCATTGGTTCGACAAGGCATGGCTTCTACCCATTTAGAAATGTAATCCACAGCGAGGAGAATGTAGAGATAACCAGAAGATGATGGAAAAGGTCCCATAAAATCTATCCCCTAACAATCAAATATCTCTATCTGGGCTCAAGCGCATCATATGGGACGGGACAAAGCACCTAACTTTTGGCACCTCAGACAAGAACGAAAAAACTCATTAGTGTCTTTAAAGAAAGTGGGCCAATAAAGACCACACTGTAAGATTTTTGCAACAGCCTTCTTCATGGAGAAGTGACCACCACATGCATCATTATGGCAAAAGTTCAGAACACTATGAATCTCGTCATCGGGAATGCATCGCCTCATGATTTGGTCAGGGCAGTACTCGAATAGGTATGGATCATCCTAATAGAAATTACACACCTCAACCAAAAATTTACCCTTATCTTGAGCACTCCAATTAGCAGGAAGTTCGCCGATTGCCAAGTAGTTGACGATGTGAGCGTACCAAGATAGCTTGTTGATAACGAATAGGTGGTCATCGGGGAAATCATCTCGTATAGCAGGACCGTCAGCGGGGTCACTAAATTCGAGTCGAGAAAGGTGGTCCGCCACAACGTTTTCGACTCCTTTCTTGTCCTTGATTGTGATGTCAAATTCCTGCAACAAGAGGATCCACCTAATCAATCGTGTCTTAGCATCTTTTTTAGAAAGGAGATACTTAAGGGTAGAATGATCTGTGAAGATGGTGATGGGTGAACCAATTAGATATGCACAGAACTTATTAAGTTCAAACATAATAGCGAGCAACTCTTTCTCAGTAGTTGAATAGTTCAATTGAGTACTATTTAGAGTATGGCTTGGTAATACACTACGAAGGACTTCCCCTCTCTTCTTTGACCAAGGACTGCCCCAACAGCATGGTTACTTGCATCACACATAATCTCGAATGGTAAGCTCCAATCCGATGACTGAATGATGGGGACAGAAGTCAACTTCACCACGAGCATTCGGAAGGCATCTTCACACTCTTACGTGTGACGCCCCGACTTCCCAAGCCGGGTCGACACCATACTTACTTGTACTTATCTTACTTGAAAATTTGAGAATAATTTTTTTTTTCTTTAAAACATATTTACATAAGTTATCTTGTAGAGAAGAACTTATCATGTATACATACTATACTGAAGATATCTTCTTAAGTCTTTAAACTTCATACATATTGCATAACATAATTTACTTTTGAGATTCAAAAGCGGTTGCGGAAAATTTTGCGTAGTGGTATCCCACACCGCCCTTCACCCGCCACATCATCCGCATAGCCCACCATTTAAGCTGCAGGCTTTTTACCTACAGTATGAAATATAAGAGTGAGCTTTCGCCCAGCAAGTACAATCATAATCTCACAAAAATAATTTAATCATCTTTAAAACATGTCAATCATCATGTAACTTATGCATGAGCCATTTATGATTAATTGAAAGTCTTATGCTTCATTTTAGACTCAATCTTTAACTTATCTTGTCTCAACATGTGGGCCCATAGTGTACGTACCGAAAGCGCGCAGCCTCCAGACAAAGCTAGGGTTTGCAAGGCCCTAACAGTTCTGAGAATTAAAACGTGACCCTCACGCATCAACGAGAGGTAAATGTCACAACTGGTTTTAAACATGTATCCTCCTCGATCACGGGAGGTTGGTACGACACCTTCCTTGATTATCTTACCATATGATTTAACATTAGTGAACATGCTTCATGATGTCACTATGTCATATTCAAACTTTAACATTTGCCATATCATGGCATTCTTGAAACATGACATTTTTAAAACCATGACATTTTAGAAAACATGGCATAATATGTAACATGTTATAGCATATCATCACATAACATCATTTAACATCATACAACATAGCATGTACATTTTAACATAGCATATATGAAAATAGTATTTACTATTTTCATACTGTAGGTGAGGTTCGATACTTGCCTGACTTATTGTAATCCAGGCTTCGTTGATTTCCACTCTGACCTCGACTGCAGGTTACTTCCTGCTATTAGAAAGAACATAGGATAAGAATCCTATAAAATGTTGGTAACCTTTCCAACATTATGATTATATGTCCTTTTACAAGCTTTGATCAACCATTAGGTTACTAATTGTAACCCTAGAGATTGTGGTTAATTATCTTGACCCATTAGGTTACTTGAGGTAACCTTGGGTATTAAACCCATATGATTAGTATTAAATTACTATTCTTATTATCGAGCCTAAGCCTTAGTAACTCGGTTATCCTTCCCGGTTACCACTCGTCATCTTTTGTTTTTACACTTTAGCTTTTAAATCCAATTTAGAAAATTGGCTAGAAAATCTTTTGTTTTACTTCCCAATTCGAGGTTTTCAAAGTAAAACTTTATAAAACTCATTCAAGGCTGAAAACTTCTTTTGAAATAGTTTTCATAGTCAAAACAGGAAATGTTGATGTAGAAATACAGTTTTTCTGTATGTTTGTAGAAAATCCTGTGCAGGAATTTCTTTTTCTCTGCACAGTTTTTATAGTTCAGGTTGTATTTAAAAATCCAAATGGAATTTGAAAAACTTGTCTTCACGAAAGTTCTTGCTCTTGAGAAATTCTAAAACTTTCATGTTTTAAGAAAAACCCAGTTCTGCTTGGATTCGTACCAGTTTTAATTTGAAACCCACTGGTCGTGTAAACTAGGTCTGGGCAGTTTAGTCTCGGATTTTCGTAAAAACGGAGGCCATTGGAGCCTCATTTTGCAAATCCGTCTGCATTACCCCTTAGGAAAAACTGTTCCGAGAAACTTTTGTGTTTTAAGTTTTTCCAAATTCGGCCTCTAAAGGCCTCAGAATCGGCTTTCCGTAAAACTGGTCAGGATCCACCCGAGCCTGGCAGTTTTTCGGTTTAGAATTCGTTTTACGTCCTAGACGTGGAATCTAGCTCAACCAGCCACCGCGGGAGCCCTAATACACACATGCAGCGATTTTCTAGCGTAAATTTTCTTTAATCACAATTTCTAACATCACCATGCAAACCTAATTGATATTGGATCAACTAAGTTGTATGATTTCGGTTGCACAAAACCTAACAAGCATACTAATTAAATTCTAGCAACCTAGCACAAAATTATCATTCACCAACACTAGGGCAGATTGGGGACATATAATAAACTAGTATTTAGTATGCAAATTAAGAAAATTAAAGCAAGCATGCACATAAAAATCAAACCACCCCTAATTCTAGATCAAGCACAACCCTAGATTCCTAACTTTGGGCACAAAATAAATTGAGCTTATGCTCTTACAATTTCAACTTGAAATACATGTAAATTTCAAATTGAATGCTTAATTGAAAGAGATTAAGGTCTAGAATAGTTTACCTTGATTTATCTCCAAAAATTGGTTAGGGTTTGGCTCACAAAACTTTTCCTCCTAGGACACCACCCAAGGCCGGTTTTGTTGCACCAATTGGCACCAAAATTGGCTGATTCTTGGTGGCTGCTTGCACCTAAACTAAGCTCTCTTAAATCCAAATTTTCTCACTCACTCACCCCCCCTTGGCAGCCGGCTGTTGGCCCCTAAAATGGACACCAAAAACTGTCAAAATTTCTGATTGAACTTGCTAGGGAAAACCGAAGACTACAACATCAAAACCCCTAAGTTTCTCAATTTTTTTCTTCACTCAATCACCCACTTGAGATTGCAGATTTTTGGAGAGGGAAAATGGGCAGAATTTGGCTGCTTTTTCTGATTTTTTTGGACTAAAAACCGACCACCCCCCTTGGCCTATTTATAGGTGAGGTTTTGGATCACATTGCAAATCTTTTTGGTTCACCTTTTGCTCATAAATCCTTGGAGCAAAAATAATTGCACAAAATTTTGCCAAAAGACCCTCCATGTGGCCGGCCATGCATGGTGCTAGGTGGCTAGGTGTGAGTTGTTTCCACCATTTATGATGTCATAAATCAAAAATGGGATGATGTCATAATTCCAAGCTTAGGTGATGTCATCTTAAAGCCTTGTTTGGCTTTTTCTTTAATGTAGTCCACTTTAAATCCAACACAGATATTTCAAATACTGCTTTCACTAATACACAGTACAATTTAGTACTGTTATTTTAAACTGCAGTCCAAAATTCATCTGTGTAGAAATGGACTGTATAAAAATTTTCTTATACAATCAAACTTCTTGGCCAAAGATAACCTAACTAATGTGCTTGATTTTCTATGGTGGTTTTTGAATCTTAAACATACCATTTTATCCGTAAAAATGGTTTTTACACAGTACAATTTTTATACTGAAAAATATTTAACCGTACCTCCTCATTTTCGATTTTTCGGGTCAACCATTGACTTTCTTGTCAATCATTGACTCTCTTGTCAAAATTTGACTATCATGAATTCATGAAATTTCGTCATACCTTTTTACTTAAAAGGCCTATCATGAAGTCTCGTAATTAATTTACCGAGAACTCAATCATATACTGATAAAATCATGAATTTTGTATTAATATTCATAATTTTCATAAAATTGCACATAAACACATAATACGAACTATAAATTTCTTATTTACAAGAAAATTGTGAGTTCGTGAAAATTTCGATTATTACATTACGTCCACTCAAAAACAACATCTTTGGCTAGGAGATTACATAACAGATAAGAAATCGCAGAAAAGTTATGTAAAAACCTACTATAGAAACCAACATGCCTGAGAAATGACCAAATTTCTTTCACTGACTTGGGGGTGGGCACATTAGAGATAAATTCAATCTTAGAGTGATCGACCTCAATCCCTTTCTCATAAACAACATGCCCGAAGACTATGCCAAATGGTACCATGAAATGGTACTTCTCTCAGTTGAGCACGAGACCTTTCTCTTCACATCTTGTTGGAACAGCTTCTAAGTTGAAAAGGCACAAGTCAAAGGAATCGCCGAAGACGGTCAAGTCATCCATGAACACTTCCATACATTTCTCGACCATGTCGCTGCAAATGCTCATCATGCACCTCTCAAAGTTGGTTGACGCATTATACAGTCCGAATAGCATGTGTCAGAAGGCATAAGTACCAAAAAAACAAGTAAAAGTAGTACTCTCTTGATCCTCTAGTGCAATCTCGATTTGATATTAACCTGAGTAGCCATCAGGAAAGTAGTAAAAAGGATGACCAGCCACGTGTTCTAGGATTTGGTCAATGAATGGAAGTGGAAAATGATCCTTGCGGGTGGCAACATTTAGCTTTCGGTAGTCAATGCAAATGCGCCAACCCATAACAGTCCTTGTGGGGACAAGAGCCCCTTTTCTCATTCTCCACCACTGTCACCCCTGATTTCTTGGGCACTACCTGAGTTGGACTGACCCACTTGCTATCAGCGATCAGATAGATGATACCTACATCCAGAAGCTTCAAAACTTCATTCTACATTTCAGTCTCCTTTGGGGATCCTTCGTGGAATAGCCCCGTCTTCCAAATTGATGTGATGGGAGCAAATTAAGGGGCTAATACCCTCAATGTTAGTAATCGTCCAACCTAACGCAACTTTATGCTATCGCAGCATGTCGACTAACCACTACTCTTGTGGTGCATCAAGTTTAGATGAAATGATAATAGGAAAGGTATCACCAACTCCAAGGAAGACATGTTTCAGACCCTCAGGCAGTTTAGCCAGATTAAGTGTTGGGATTTCTTCAGTGGATGGTTTTTTCTTTTCTTTATCTCGAATAAGCTCTTCAAAGCGTGGTTTCCAAGGCTTAGTTCTACTACCTTTTGAGTCTTTATAGATGGTAGCGTTGTTGACTAACACGCAAGGACCAAAACTCTCAGAGTCAGAATTGTGGGGGAGATCATCAAGATTATCGGAATCACTCTATAGTTGAACCTCCTCCGCGATGAGTGTGTCGATCATAAATGTTTGGTGACACTTGTCATCATCATGTGGCTGCTTCACAATGTGGAAAACATTCACCTCCAAGGTCATGTTCTCGAAAGATATCTTCATGAGACCATTCCTACAGTTGATCAAAGTATTGGTTGTAGCAACGAATGGTCTACCGAGGATGATGGGAATCTTGGATTCTATGCTCACCACAGATTGGGTATCTAGGACAAGGAAATCAATGGGGTAATAAAATTTCTCTATTTGAACCAGAACATCCTCAACTATACCCCGAGGCTTCTTGATCGAACGATTGGCCAGCTGCAAAACCACATTTGTGGGCTTAATCTCTCCTAGACTAAGTTGTGAGTAGATAGAGTAAGGCATGAGATTGACACTCGCTCCAAAGCCAAGCAAAGCTTGGCCGAATTCCTGAGTCCCAATTTGGCGTGAGATGGTGGGACAACCATGATCTTTGTACCCAGACGACGCCTTCTGCTTGATCACCGCACTCACGTGTTCCATCAAGAAGGCAGTCTTCTTAACATGGTGCTTCCTTTTGATGGTGCACAGATCCTTGATAATCTTGGCATAAGCTGGCACTTGCTGGATCACATGAAGCAAAGGAAGATTAATGTTCACTTGAGTCAAATGCTCTAGGATCTCACTTTGACTATCCAGCACTTTCCCAGCAAATCGCAGAGCTTGGGGGGAGGCACCTTTACTGGAAGTTTAGTTGGCTCATCTTTCTTGGAGGCGACTTCTTGGCTACTTGAAGTGACGGTAGTTCTTGATGGTTCATCCAAAATCTTGGCACTACGAGTGGTGATGGCATTGACCTCCTTGATGTTTTGTCCTTCAGAGTTGGAAGTTTGTGCCATGTGTTGCCCCGTGGGAAGGAAACTTACCTCATTCTTGAATAGCCTAGGCATCAGTCAGCTTTGTGATTTGGCTCTTCATCTCTTTACTTCTTCCACCATTTGTGTGAAAAGTGATTCGAACTTTTGGTTCATCCTATTCTGTGCCTCCATGAAAGATTGCAAAGTATTCTCGAGAGAACTCCTCGGTGGTTGTGTATGGTACTGAGGTGCAGAATTCACCTTTGGTGCTTGTGGCTGTTGCTCCGTTCTCAATTGTCCATCTGATGGTTGTGCACTACTACAGAATGTCGCTTCCACGACTGAGATTGGACGACCGTTTTTTAAAAACCGTCGTGAAAACGATGGCAAAAACACGGAACAGAATAGCGGCATCCGAAAACCGTCGTGGAATTTTAGATTTCCACCACGGTTAACAGAAACCGTCGTGGAATATTGTATTTCCACGTCGGTTGTGTAAAACCATCATGGAAGTATATATTCCACGACGGTTTATGGGAACCGTCGTGGAATATCTCGATTATTACACGACGGTTCTATACAACCGTCGTGGTAGTGCCGTGGATTACACGATGGTTGTCTAAAAACCGTCGTTTAATCTCGTTCTTACACGACGGTTTCCATAAAACCGTGGTGGAAACATCGTACTTTTTTTCAGTCTTGTATAAAAGGTATTGCCATGTTTTTTCCACATTGGTAGAGCTGCTGCCGTGAACCAAAATCATATCAGATCGCTCCTTCAACAGTTCCATACACCGCAAAGGATTCTAACCACCGCCTCTACTGCTCTCCCGTCGTTTTTGTAAGTGATGATGACACAAATTAACTAAACAAGGAAGGTATTTTCCTCTGTATTATATTTTTATTTACGAACCCGGCCATATTATGTAAATTTTAATTTGAAATTTGTTGGATTGCTTTTGATAAGTTATATACTGCAAAGTGTTTAATTAATTAAGTGATCTCATGACGATCAATGTATTTTTAATTTGGTTTTATTTAAATTAGTTTGGATTTTTCAGTTAAATAATTAAAAAAAATTATTTATATATAAATCCTATATATTACCATGTATTTATAGTTTGTTTTTTTAAGCTAAATAACCCGGGCCGGTTTTTAATTTATAATATGGTACTTTTAGTTTTGTTATGTTTTTTGGAGTTTTAATTTAGTAAATATATTGTTGATTTAAGTAATGCATGAGCAGGGGTCTTTATATATAACTAGCTATGAATTAAGTGTATGCAATTAATGATATTCATGCCAAAAATTAAAAAAGATGCACACCTTATATTGACTTATCGAGAACTTTTATTGATTGATTTAGGATTTGCGCGCTAATCATTGATAGGAAATGGATGTAGTTTGATAGATTGTCTAAAGCATATGAAGATGGTGTCGAAGAATTTTTGTCATTTGCCAAAGCTCATACGCAAGACGATAAGATTCGGTGTCCGTGTCAAGCTTGTGTTAATCATAGATCCCATTCAATTGATGATGTTAGAGGCCATTTGCTTGCTTATGGGATTATTTGTTCTTACCAAACATGGTATTTACATGGTGAAGATTTCGTCGGTTTTAAGTATAGTCAAACTAGTACTAAAGATAAGGATCCGATTGTGGAGGAAGACGGTGGTGAATCTATATACAATATGATAAATAATTTGGAAGAAAACTTTGTGTACCGTCCGGAGTTATTTGAGGAAATGATTAATGATGCCGAAATGCCCTTGTATGTCGGGTGTACAAAATATACAAAATTAGGGGCATTGGTTAAATTATGGAATATGAAAGCGTCGGGAGGGTGGACGAATTCTAGTTTCATGACTCTTTTAGCTTTTCTAAAAGATGTTCTACCGGCGGATAACAAAGTGCCACTTAGTATGTACGAGGCGAAAAAGACTTTGATCACGTTGGGAATGGAATACGAAAAGATACATGCTTGTCCAAACGATTGCGTACTTTATCGGAAAGAAAATGAAGATTTAGATGAATCTCCGGTTTGTAATGAGTCAAGATGGAAGAAGGGCAAGATTCCATCGAATGGTAGTAAAGGAGTGCCGGTGAAGGTGTTATGGTACATTCCACCAGCTCCATGTTTCCGCCGTTTATTCCGTAATGCAAAACATGCTAAGAGTTTGACATGGCATCACGATACACGTGTAGACGATGGCAAGCTTAGGCATCCGGCCGATGCACCGCAATGGAAGACCTTCGATGACAATCATCCAGACTTTAGTGCAGAACCAAGGAATTTACGTCTCGGTTTGTCGACAGATGGAATAAACCCGCACAGTAACATGAGTACTCGGCATAGTACCTGGCCAGTCATACTTGTCAACTACAATCTCCCTCCAGACGTTTGCATGAAGCGAAAGTTCTTGATGTTGACATTATTGATATCAGGCCCTCAACAACCAGGGAATGATATTGATGTTTACTTGGCACCATTAATCGATGATCTAAACAGGTTGTGGGATGATGGTTTACAAGTAAGAGATTCTTACCGTCAAGATACGTTCAATCTTCGCGCAATGTCGATTTGGTCAATTAATGACTTTCCTGCACTTGGCAACCTCTCTGGTTATCCTGTGAAGAGTTCTATAGGTTGTCTCGTTTGTATGAAGGAAACATCTTCCATCAGGTTGAAATACGGTAGGAAAACCGTTTACCTTGGTCATCGGAGGTTCTTGCAGAAAAATCATCGCTATCGTAAACAGAAGAAGGCTTTTGATGGTAATACCGAAGAAAGAATCGCTCCTCGGATTTTGACTGGCGAAGATGTTTTTGAGATGGTTAAAGATGTCAAGGTAGTTTTGGGAAAGAGAAAACATAAGGATCCAGCTGTCGATGGCCCTTGGAAGAAGAAGTCAATTTTCTATGAACTTCCATATTGGAAGTCACTTTACGTTCGACATTGCTTAGACATTATGCATATTGAGAAAAACGTCTGTGAGTCGATAGTGGGCACGTTGCTTGACATTCCAAATAAGACTAAAGATGGTGAAAAGGCACGGTTGGACCTTAAAGAGATGAAGATTAGACTGAATTTGCTCCCCGATAAAAGATCAAACGGCACTTACTTACCACCGGCGAAGCACACATTATCTAGGCATGAAAAGAGAAAGCTTTGTGAGTGGCTTGCTTCCGTGAAAGTGCCAAGTGGGTACTCTTCTAACTTCAAAAGGTTGGTTTCGATAAAAGATTTGCGGCTCGTTGGAATGAAATCACATGATTGTCATATCTTGATGCAACAATTATTACCACTTGCTTTGCGGGGAGTTCTAACAAAAGATGTGAGATACGCAATTACAAAGTTATGCTCATTCTTCAATTCGATATGCTCCAAGGTAATTGATCCAATGATGTTAGATTCGCTACAATCGGAATTGGTTATGACCTTGTGCCTGCTTGAGAAGTATTTTCCACGATCCTTTTTTGATATAATGATCCATCTTTGTGTGCACTTAGTTCGGGAAGTTAAGTTATGTGGCCCGGTGTATTTGAGGTGGATGTATCCTTTTGAAAGGTACATGAAGGTTTTGAAAGGATATGTGAAGAACCGAAATAGGCCGAAGGGTTGTATAGTGGAAAACTACATATCCGAGGAAGCTGTTGAATTTTGTTCTGAGTATTTGTCCAACACGGACCCAATAGGGTTGCCAACGAGCGGGCCATTTATATCGAAAGGACTCTCTGCGGCCGTTCATTCACCGGTAAATCAAGATGAATGGGAAAAAGCATGTTTGTATGTTCTTTCAAGTCCATATGGCGGAATTAAGAGTTGCGAATCCAAGAAAAGGAAGAAGTGAGAAGTGGTTTCAAGAAGAGCAGAATCGGTCATTTCGGGAGTGGATAAGAAAATACTTGCATATGAAGCAAGGCGTTTCACAGGACGTAATGAAGCTATCCAAAGGTCCATCATCGATAGTCACAAGATATACATCGTATTTGGTGAATGGCCACTCCTTCTACACTCGGGCAAGAGATGAGAAGCATCCCGTACAGAATAGTGGTGTCACACTTCGGGCCGAGTCTATGCATATTTCATCCGCAAAGGACAAGAATCCGGTATATAGTTCCATGAATTACTTTGGATTCATTGAAGATATTTGGGAACTTGATTATTGTGGCTTGCGAATAGCCCTATTTAAATGCAAGTGGGCTGACAATAATTATGTTAAGGTTGATAGTGACGGCGTGACAGTAGTGGACTTTAGGCGATTGGGCTACAAAAATGATCCTTTCATCGTGGCGTCACAAGCGGTACAAGTATTTTATACAACGAATCCTACAAATTTAGAGTTATCTTTGGTTGTGCCAATGAAGCCAAGATCAATCCGGGATGGCCAATAAGATATTGAAGATTGCACCGAGATTCCACCTTTTACAAAGGGTTTGCCACCGGTGGATGAGATTGATGATTTTGACGACGTCGTTTCACACTTACTTCGATTGGACGTCGAGTGAACATGTGTCGAGAAGCCCAAAAAAAAGAAGGGAAAAATTGCTTAACATACAAGTTCACGTTTCTTACGTTGTAAACATTTCGATACGGGTTTTTATTTACGCGATAAATATGTATCATTGATTATTTATACATGCAAAAGTGTATGGAAGCATATAGCAACAGTGGTGAATAATTGCACAACTATCAGGATTGGCCGCTTATCTGGATTACAGTATAAAGTTGAATACAAATTTTGCATTTCGAAAAATACCACGACGGCTCTCCTCAAAGACCGTCGTGGTATCAATACCACGACGGTCTTTTTAAAAGACCGTCGTGGTATCTCATTTACCACGACGGTCTTCATTAGGACCGTCATAATATATTGATATACCACGATGGTCTTTGTTAGGACCGTCGTAATATATTGATATACCACGACGGTTTTATTAACAGACCGTCGTGGTATATTCACAGACCTTTTCGATTTAGCCGGCCCCTTAATTCTATACCACGACGGTCAATTAGAAAACCGTCGTGGAATCCGTCCATGAAGTCTACCACGACGGTCGAACCAAAAGACCGTCGTGGTAGGCTTCGAAATTTGAATTCTTTCCACGACGGTTTTTTAAAGACCGTCGTGGTAGGCTTAAGGCGGCTCTTTTAAAATTTTTGGGCATAGGTTAAATTTTTCCCGCATTTAATAAAACCCAAACAGACACCATTTTTCCCCAACCCATTTCATTCGAAACCTCTACTCATCTTTTCACTCACTGCTCAAATCGCAAGTTTGTCCAAAAAATTTTCTCTCATCCGACTCCATCGACTGTCTTTTACAATCTTCTGACACTCCATTCCTCGCTCAATCCTCTACCAACGCCAAGGTTTTTCGGTCATTTCCAAGTTTCTCTTGCCGCCCACAACCCGTGTTGGCCCAGACTAGAAACAAATCTGCCCGTGCCCACGCTCTACACGCCGGTAAGTTGAACTCTATATTGCTTGTCTAAATTTCAAGTTCGGGGAATGAAATTTCTGTTTGTTACAACATAAAGCATATGAATGTGGTTTGAGAAAATATTCATTTCTTGCTGTTGATTGTCTCAGTCATTTAGGTTTATTTTAAATAGTTGGGTAAGGCTTAGGTTGATAACACGTTTGATTAAATGCCTCTTAATTTGTTTGATATTTAGTTTTAGAGTTCCTTAAATTGGATGTGTTTGGCTCGGCTTTGGGCATTTTAATGTTAAAAGGTCATGATTTTGGTTCGTTAAATGTTTTTGTTCGTTATATGTTTGGATAGTAATGTGTTTCAGAACAAAGGCTTTTGTAATGATTTAATGTCAATGATGCTTTGTTTATAACGGTTCGTGGTGCAGTTTTTTTTTCAGATTGATTAACAATGTCAAACTCTCACGAGGAGGATTGCTCAACCCAAACTCAAGCTTCGAAACCACGACGAACGAACGCACCAAGATTCAATGCTGATGAAGATGGAAAAAGACGAGCAACTCTCCTTAAAAGAGTGCACGTTGTTAGGACGAGGGGAGAACGAATTCCGGTTTCCTTTGACGCGAAAGGGCAACCATTAGGCAAGGGAGGTGATGAATTACAGAGTTGGGTTGGAGTGCTTGCTCGGGAGCACATTCCCATTTGGATTGCTGACTTCAGAAGTGCTGATTTGGAAACGAGGAAAGAACGAGTGTGGTTGGAAGTAGTCACTTCATTCACTGTTGACGAATCGCACAAAAAACAGGTTTTGAAGTCATGTGGGGAGTCGGCGAAGGGTTTCAGATATGATCTGTACCAAGCCTTTGTTAGGGATCATATCCACGAAGAAACCGTTTGGCAACGACCGGCCAAAGTGGTTCGAAATTACCCAACCATCAGCCAGGACGATTGGGAAAGGTTTATTACATATCGACAGACGGCTGATTTCAAGCGGCTTTCCCAACAAGGAACTGAGATCAGGAAAAAGAGCATATACGGATCTACGACAGGCCGTGACGGATATAGGAAACGTGATAAAGAAATCGTACGTTAATTACTTTGCCAAACAACTTCAACTCAATAATTGGTTAATTCACATTACGTGTTTTATGTATGTTTCTTATGTTTAATTGCTAAATTGTAGTTCGAGAAGACGGGGGAATATGCTGCCCGACATGTTATTTGGCGGGACACGCGTCTCAAACCCGATGGACAGTACAAGAATCCGTCGGTTAAAATTATTGGCGAAACAATAGTAAGTATACGAAATGTTTTTGATATTCGGCCATGATCGTCTCCATTATGTTTACGGGCTCAATAACATATTGTGTATTTGTTATAGGACGATTTAACACAACAACAGACGCAAGGCAGCTTCGAATACGTGGGTACGGAGGACATTTTGACCAAGTCTTTGGGCAATGCCGAGCATTCCGGTCGTATTCATGGGCAGTCAAAATTTGTCACGCAGACGCAATACTACAATGCCATGAATGTATCGAGGGAGAATCCTGAAGTCTCCAACATGAAACGACAGTTGGCTGCCTTGGAAAGAACGGTGCAGGAACTTTGTGCAAAGCACGGTATCGACCGTGAGACGATGGCTGAGGAAGCATCCCAACCTGCTGTTGATCAACACAACAGTGTCAAGGCTAGTTGCACCGTCAATGAGAAGGAAGCCGGCCCGTCGGATCAGCAGCCCATGCCTAATGAAAGTAAGGAATGCCAGCTTTTCTTGACTGATGTCATTAATGGTGGAGAAGTTCTGGTTGTAATTGGCAGGGCATACATGGACTGTGTTCCAACCGACACAGTCCATGGGGTTCCATTAGGCGAGGGGAATATGCGTGTGACAATCAGCGTCCCAAAAATTAAACGTGCACTCCTTCCGATTCCGACGGATGAAGCCACCTATATTGAAGAGGCCATCGGGGGGTTTGTTGCGTGGCCCAAAAAAAACATCGTCCTGCAGGACAGTTTAAGCCAGGCCAGCCGAGGTCCCAGTCAAGCTCCCGAGCCAAGTGCCAAGCGAACCAAATTTATAAAGAAGAGAGCCGGGAGGAAGAAACTACACTCAGAACCGGAGGTACAACAGCAAACCGGTGAAGAAGAACTGATGTTTGACTTTGATACCATTCCGGTTGATATGAGACGCTTGGCGAACTACGCACAACGGTCCTTGACTGACGGTACCCAGATCGCGTGCCCACAACAACAATCTGTCAATGCTGATGACATGCCCATATATATTGGGTATGAAGATGTATACCATTTCATTTCTTTTCAAGAAATTAGTGCAAGCAGTATAATGGTTTACATCAGGTAATGTCATTTTTCTTGTTCCAATTAGTACCGTGATACTGTATTACAATTATTTTCGGGCTGCAAGTTTGACTTAATTATTTTGCAGCTATTTAGCGGATTGTTGTGCAAAAGCCGGAATGGAGCAGCGTTACGACTTTGTTTCTCCATTCCTTGTCTCGCCAGTGCAACAGAATGTAGATCGCGTAGCGTACATTAGAGAGAGAGCCGACAATATCATCCGGATCATAACAAACACACCAAGGGGAAGGCTTGTTCTCATGCCATATAACAGCGGCCAACATTGGATATTGGCTGTTATTAATCCATGGGATGACTCGGTCCTTTATTTTAATCCTCTTTGAAACGATCCGGGTGAAGATTTTCAACAGCTAATTACGTTGTAAGTATTCTTTGATGTTGGTATTAATGATTAGATTGATATTCTTGTTGTTGTAGTTCTGGATGTATTTATATTTGTTGGTTTGTTAGGGCACTAAACGATTAGAAGTTGCTGGTGGGACGAGGAATAACAAAGCGATGCAACTTACAGACGTTGATTCAGACTGCTCGCTGCCCAATACAACAAGGAAATGTGCAATGCGGCTACTTTGTATTGGGGTTCATGCGAGAAATATGCTTGACCGTCGATGGCCTTGCCCTACTTCAAAAGAAGACGTCTTATACCGAAGCTGATTTGAATTTGGTTAGGCAGGAGTGGACACAATACAATATTGAGCACATTAGCATGTTGTTGAATTTTGTATAGGCGCTATATTTAATTTTTTTGTACATTGTGACATTTTATTTAAGATATCAGTTTTGTTATTTTTTTTTCTTGGCTGTGTAATTAATCCGTGGGATGAATGAATGAACTGGTATTCAAAATGAACGATTTGTAATTTGTTTTGTTCACTTGACAACATACCACGACGGTTTTCAACAGAAACCGTCGTGGAATTATAAATAACACGACGGTTTAGAAAAGCACCGTCGTGGTATACAATATACCACGACGGTTTTATTATACAATAAAGCCACTGTCGTTACAATATACCACGACGGTTTTATTATACAATAAAGCCACTGTCGTTGTAAGGAGAACTACCACGACGGTGGATGTTTAGAACCGTCGTGGTATATTGGTCTACCACCACGGTTTCTAACAAATCACCGTCGTGGTATGTAGTAATACGACGACGGTGACATGAAAAAACCGTCGTGGTATAATGAATACCACAACGGTGACTTGATAAAACCCATCGTCGTAGACCAATCAACCACGACGGTGGCTCATAAGAACCGTCATGGTATATTAATTTCCACGACGGTTTTTTCCATCAAAAACCGTCGTGGTATGGTTCTAAATAGTCCATTTTTTGGCCCTATTTTACATATTCCACGACGGTAAAAAGACCGTCGTGGAATATTAAAAGATTCCACGACTCTGGATTCCACGACGGTTGGAGAATCGTCGTGGATTTCTTCCACGACGGTTAAAAACCGTCGTGGAATCCACATTCTGTAGTAGTGGTGTTTGGTTGGAATCTCTCCAACTGAAGTTTGGATGGTTCCTCCAGCTAGGATTGTATGTGTTAAAGAAAGGCTTGTTGTATGCCTCTAAGGCATTACATTGCTCCTCGTAATCCCCTCTCATTTCATTATAAGCAGGGCAATCCTTAGCTAAATGTTCCACCCCTCCACAAACGAAGCATGGCTCCTGTGACTCTGCCCTTGCGACCATGTGGATTCCTCTACTTTCCTTGGTTTTTAGGGCTTCAATATGTCATCTCAAAGACTCGATTTGGGCCTTGAGATTATCCTCGTCCCTTTGTTAGTAGACTCCAGCATGTCGGGTTCGATTGAAGCTGTCAGTAGCACTTGGTCCAGTCCATGTACGGGCTTTCTCAGCTAGCTCATTGAGATACTCAAAAGCCTCTTAGGGATCATTCTAGAGAAACTCACCATTGCACATCATCTCCATAAATTGACACTCTCGGATTGTGAGTCCTTCGTAGAAATAACTGACGAGGTGCCAACTCTCGTAACCATGGTGGGGACATTGATTCAACAAATCTTTAAATCGCTCCCAGACATGATAGAGAGCTTCATTGTCCTTTTGAGTAAAAGTCGAGATTTGTCATATAAGACCATTAGTCTTATGGTGTGGGAAATACTTGTTCAAGAACGCAGTTGTCATCTCTTCTCATGTTCCAATAGACCTAGGTCGCAAAGAATACAACTAGCTTTTGGTCTTGTCCTTCAAAGAGAAGAGGAAAAACTTTAATTGCACAGAATCTCCAGTCTCAGCTCGGTTGTGGAAAGTGGCCACCACCTCTTCAGGCTCCCGAATATGCACGTATGGATTTTCACTTTCTAACCTGTGAAAAGTCGGCAAAAGTTGAATCATACTCGGCTTGAAATCCAAATTTGGCTTGTTAGGTGGAAACATTATGCATGATGGTGTGGCAGTACGCATAGGGTGAAGGTAGTCGTTCAACGTCTTGTGTTGGACCTCCTCGATTTGAGCCATCGCAAATGGATTTGGAATTGCTAAAGCGTTTGGAGATGGAGGAAGGCTAGACATAGAAGAAGAAACTTCACTAGGGTCTTCAGGTCTTCTTACAAATCTCCCTAGTTCGTTTCTATAATGATTCATTCACCTTGAGCGTTTTATATATTTTTTTATTTTTTTTAAATGAAATTAATTTACAAAAAGAATAATCATATAGATTCACGAATTGTAACCCCTAAGAGTGCTCCCAGGAAAAATTGGTAGGGCGAGTCCTCCTTAAAAACCAATCTCCTAGATAGAACTCTCTTAGTTTGTATTTTCCAACATTTCCACACAATTGCTTGCGAAAAAATTATTAAATTTTATGGTGTGTTTTACGAAATATTAGATGTTAGATATTAGTATGCTAAAATAATGCTACTCTAAAACCTAAGGCTACACAAATTATGAGACCTAAATCATTAACACTAAATTAGTAACTTAAACAATTAAAACCTTAAATTATTACAAGGAATTAAAACAAACTATAAAATGGAAATTAAATGAAAATTAATAAAAACAAAAACAGAAGAGAAAAAAAATGAAAAACTAGCAAATTGATTAAAAGGGTACTACGAAACTAATTAAAACTAATAATAATAATAATAAGCGGAAAGAAAAGAACAGTAAATTTTTTTAGAACGTAAAAAAAATAAATAATAATAAATAAACTAAAAAAAACTGACAGTAAATTAATATGAAAATAATAGAAAATAAAAAATAATAAAAATAAAAACTGAAAAAAAAAAAGAAAAATAAAAGAATATGAAATCAGTAAATTAAAAACTGACAATGGTCAAAATAAAAACAATGAACATTTACTTTTAACAAAACGTCAAAATAAATAATCGTAATATAAAAAGGAAAAAAAAAAACTAACGTGCAAAAAGGAAGAATAAAAAAATAAAATAAATAAATATATATATATATACACACACTAACACAACCTAACCTATAAAGAAAAACGTAACCAATGCAATTTAACTAATAACCAAAAGAACCAGTGAACTATACAAACGTAAACACAATTTTTCGGCTTAAAGAAATTTTTTTTTTTTTTTTGTGATTTTGAAATAAATTTAAAGATAACGTAATTTAAAATGAATTAAATTCAATATTCAAAAGGTGGTAAAACATCAAGAATCCATCACATGTATTATTTTCAATTTTAGTTTTGATTTAACAAAAATATTCAAATGAATTAAACTTCTCATGTTAAGACCAAAAAGATTATTATTATAAATTATATAAAATCGACAATATTTCAAATTGACAATATTGAAGTAAAAGATCAACTCATAAAATAATCCTAGTTACAAAAATTATATGACAAAATTTACATACAAAAAACATGACTGAATCTATATAAAAACTTAGCACATAATATTTTGCATTAAAAAAAATTAGAAAATGGAGAAAAATAATTCACTCAAAGATATATGCATTATAAAACCAAACAAACAAAATCTCAATTGGAATACTCAACACATGAGTTCATCTCTAGGTTCACCGAGAGAAATTAGCCTAACATGCTTAACATTCTCTCAAAAACTCTCAAGAAAATAGGAGAAGAAAAGATAAAAATATGACTATATCTTGGCTCTAAACTCCGCCAACAATTGGGTAGAAAAAAAAACACCCTCGCCCTCTTGAGGAACCCCATTATATAGCCGCTAGAGAGGATTTTTGGCACAACAAATCCACCACCCATGCTAGTAAATCAGCCGGAAACTCGCGGTAAACCAGCTGGGGTTGAGGATCAGGGAAGCTGGATGCAAGGTCTGTGAAGTGCTGTAATACCCGAAATTTTGATGAACTTATAATTTCCTTTTAGACAAGGAAAATTTCAAGTTTGAATCTTGTATGTCGATATGAAACTCACGATCTGAGTTAAATATCAGTATATGTTTGAGTTCTCGTTTAATTAGTTATGAGACTCAATAAGCAGTTTGCTTAGTTATTAATGCTACCCTTGAGTAAAAAGAGAAGGAAAATTCTATGATTTCATGCTGGTAAAATTTTGACCGAAAAAGTCAAAAGGTTGACCAGGAAGGTCAAATAGATGAAGGTGCTGAGATATGGCAAAGCAGTATGGAATTATACTGCGGCAAACCTTCATTATGGACAATGTAGCAAGCATAAGCTATGAGACCACCGTAGAAAAATCAAGCACACTAAGTATAGTATGAAGGGCAAGAAAGGTTCCAAGAAATAAGAAAAATTTTATACTGTTCATTTTTACACAGATAAATTTTGGACTGTAGTACAGTGTAAAATACTGTTATTAGTTAATAACAGTATTAGAAATATATGTGTAGCATAAAAATGGACTGCATTTTAAAGGAAAGGCCAAACAAGGCCTTATGGTGACATCACCTTGATGACATCACCTTATCTTGGAGTTATGACATCATAATTGATTAAAGAAAAATTGGAAAATTCCTAGGATGACACCTAGCTAGATGGCCGGCCATTTTGGAGGGTATTTGTGCAAAAATTTGTGCAAATACTTGCTTCTTGAAGGACTATTTTACAATTTTGAAAAGTTTCAAAAACCTCTATAAATAGGGGTGCATTTTATTCAAAAAAATCAGAAAATTGGGAGAGGTTCTGCCCATTTTCCAGCCCCAAAAACTGTCCTTGATCAGCCAAGAAAAACAAAACCGAAACCCAAAGGAAAGAATTGGAATGGCCGGATTTTGTGAGGAAGAAAAGAAAGAGTGGAAAAAAATTGGAAACCCATATTTTTCTGGCTTGAATGGCCGGCTGTGGGTTAGCAAGAAAAAGCAGAAAAAGTGAGCTAGAGTGTTTGGATTTTCAAGTAGGAAATCAAAGAAAAAGTTGAGAAAAAATTGGTACCCATTGGAGGCCAAGTGGCCGGCCATGGGAGAGGAAGAGAAAGGAAAATAGAAAAGTGCAGAAAATGGTTTAGGGACAGCCGGATTTTTGAGGGAAGATCCACCAAATGACCAACAAGTTTTTGTGCTCATTGGAGGAGCCAAAACCGGATTTAGGCAGCCAAGGAGATAGGGCAGAAAAATGCACCAAACCTCTAGCCTAGCCTTGTGTGCATCGAGGTAATCTCCGTTGATCTTAAGCTTTTCGATTAAGCTTTAAATTTGGGAAATTTAAGTGTATTTCCAGCATTGAATGTAAGAGCATAAGCTCGCCTATTTTATGTATATGCTCTAGTTAAGTGCTTGATTATGCTTGATTTCGGTTGGTGGTCTCTAGTTTACATTTTTGATGCATGTTTATGGGTTTTTGAGTTTGCCTACTAAGTGTTTGTTGTATGTTCCCATAGGTTGAGATTGAATGTATGATTATGTGATTGTGGAATGGAACGTTAGAAACGATTGCATGTGTGACCTTAGGCTCCCGCTGTGGTCGGTTGAGGTAGCGTGCACGTTTTAGGACGTAAAACGAAATTAAGAACCGAAACTGCCAGTCTCGGGTCAAGACTGGGCAGTGTTCTGGAAATGGTATTTTGAGGCCCTTAGAGGCCGAATTTGAATAAACTCAAAACTACAAAGTTGTAGATAAGGGTTTTTCCTAGAGGGCAACGCGGACCGTTTTTCAAAATGAGGCTCCAATGGCCTCCGTTTTTACGAAAATCCGAGACTAATCTGCCCAGACCTAGTCTACACGTCCAGTAAGTTTCAAATTAAAACTGACAAGAATCCAAGCAGAACTGGGTTTTCCTCAAAACATGAAAGTTGTAGTATTATCCAAGATCTATAACTTTTATGAAGAAATTTTTATCAAATTACGAACAGATTTTAAAGTACAATTTGATTCCCAAAACTGTGCAGGAAACAGAAATTCCAGCACAGGAATTTCAGAAAAACAGTGCATAAGAAGGAAATTCTTACACATGCACTGATAACCTGAGTTTAAGAAACTGTTTTCAAAGATTGTTTTTAGAGCTTGACAGTTTTTAACTGTCTTTGCTTAAATGTTAAGATTTGATGAAAATGCGGTTTTCATTAAGATTGTTAAAGAAAACTTGACAACGGTTTGTCAAGAAATAATTGAAATACGCAGGGTCCTATGGTAAACAACTATAGGACAAATAGAATAGTAACCGGGAAGGTTACCTAATTTTATTGGGCCAATAAGTTAGGTTACTCATAGTAACCACTTGAGATACCCGAGATAGCGGGTTGGGCCTTAACAACATTAGCAACCTAATATTATTCATGTATGGTTGGGCTTAGTACCCAAGGTTACCTGAAGTAACCTAATTAGTTATTGTTTAAGTATGTTGGGCCTTGGGCCCTAGGGTTACGGAAAGTAACCGAGCAAGTTATCATGTGATGTTTTAGGGGGAACATATAATATAACCAAGGCTACTCATAAATGTTGGTTAGGACACCAACATTTAACGATTATGATTTATGGTATGATAGAATGTGTATAGCTCTTATCTTACGTCCTGTTTGGAAACAGGAGTAGGAACTGTTGTCGTGCCACGTTTGGACGATAAACCAAGAGCATAGGACGACAAGTAAGTACAACTCCGCCTACAGCATGGGCAAAATGTTTTTAAAACATGTTTTTCATACGTTGATACGCATGATTTATGTTATGGTACTTACGTTATGAAGTTTATGTTATGATGCGATGATGTTATGTTATGAGGTTATGTTTAAGCTATGATGTTATGTTATGAGGTTATGTTTAAGCTATGATGTTATGTTATGAGGTTATGTTTAAGCTATGATGTTATGTTATGAGGTTATGTTTATGCTATGATGCTATGTTATGAGGTTATGTTATGATGTTATGATACTATGTTATGAGGTTCATGTTACTATGTTTATGTATGGTTTATGTTAAGTTATGTTATACGTTTAATATAGTGACATCACGTAGCATGTTCACTAATATTTAACTACATGGTAAGAATACATTTTAAGACAAACTAATGTCATTGTGTCGTACCGACTTGCTACGATGGCGGGTTTAAACGGTTTAGTCTATGGTTTGGGTTGAATTGGATTGGCTGCCCCAATTACTCCATGTTAAACAGTTTGTTTCATGGTTTGAGTTGGATTGGATTGCCTGCCTTCAACCACTCCATAGCTATGGACCACGATACGTGCACACATGACATGTAAGCAAATAGAATCAAGATAATGTTAGAAAAGTTTAATTGATTCACAAGAAAGCATAATTGGTTCATGCATTCTCTTATGAAAATGTTTTGCGGATTGAACGTTGTGCTTACTGAGCATTAGCTCATTACTTACGTTCATGCTGTAGGTTAGTTACCTACCGGCAATCCTTGATGCAAGGCTGTGAAGGCTGGCTCTACAGACTGTGAAACGTGGGATGGACACCGCCACGAGTTTTGAATTTCCGCTATGTAAAATATATTTTGAAAAATATATTTTAAAGATGTGTTTTATGTTATGTGAGAGTATGGATAAGAAAACGTTTTCAAGAAGAAAACTATTTTTAAGAAATTGTTTTCAAGAACGAGTTAAAGAATGGTTTTCAAGGATGATGGCAACAAGTTGCCTCGTGTTGTACCGAACCGCATTAGGTCGGATTGGTCCACGGTATACTTATGATTAGCTTTCAATATGATTATGAAAGCTCGGTACTCGAGTGAGTACATATGATTATGTATGAAGATAAGTTATGTTCAAGGTAGAGTAATAAAGAAAAGAAAAAAAAATTTTACTCAGAATTTTCCGCAACTTTAAAGTTATTTTTAAAGTAAGAATTAAGTTAAGCAAGTAATGTAACGGCCCACGTCTGCGCAGTAGGACGGCCCTACGCGTGACGTTAGTCGGGGCGTTACAAGTGCGGGATTGAGTTTCGGCCCAGGAATTATGCTACCAAGCTGGAGGGAATTTCTGGCGAGCTTGGCTGAGGACACAGGCCTAGGATCATGCTGGCTACGGATTCACGTGCTTGAGCTAGCACACGTAGGGATTAAACCACAATAGTGGCTATACCTGCAGAAGAAAGGAGAGAAAATGGAAAATAAAGGGAAAAAAAGAGGAAAGAAAAAAAACAATATAAATCAAAATAAATAAACTAATAAATATGTCCAAAATAAAATATTATGAATTATTATTATGGAAATACTCATTTAAAATGTAAATTATCTAATAAATTATATAAACAAAAGTGTGTTTTTGTGCATTTATCAGTGGTTCATATCTTGGAGTGATTAGGGCTCCAAAGTTCGTTCTAGTTTTGTTAGGAAAAACCATTTAGGAACCTCATCTCAAGGTCTCCTATGCCAAGGCACCATGCACGAGCTTCCCTAACCAGGCATCGGCTAGCAAGCACAACCTAAAGATATGCCCCTATATGACATAATCTGAAGAGGATCTCCATACCGTGCAGCCACTTAGCTAATGCAGCCGCTCCCTGAGTCCCATCGAAGATGCGTGGCTTCATTCCCGAGAATGCCAATGAAGCCTTGCGGTCCTCTTCAATTAGACCCAAGTTTGATACTAGGTTCATGTATTTATCATTATAACCTCACATAATTAATATACATGAAATAGAGTAAGAAAACAATCTTACAAAAACTGTAGCGCTAGCAACAGAACTGTGAAACTAGATGGTAAGAAACCCACTTTGATACCATCTTTGTCACGACCTGACCTACGTAGGGCCGTAACTTCGTACTTACTTAACTTGAATACCAACTTTGCAACGACCCGATTTCGTAGAGCCGTTACCTTACCATGCTTACTTAAACATACTTTATCTTAAAACTTATTTTTGCTTTACATAAAAATACGAAAATATTTTTTTTAACATAATTTTAAATTTAACTTATACTCATACTTATTTATAGGTACTCACTCGAGTATCGAGCTTTAAAACCACATTTTTACAAATCATACTAGTTATCATATACTAGTACCATCGACTTATCATAGCATAATACAAACACATTTTACATTAACATATGTTCAAAACTCGTGGTAATTTCCAACCCAAATTTCACAGTCTGCAATGCCACCTCTCCTCAGTCTTGCATCAAGCATGCCTGCTAGGTTGCTTACCTACAGCATAAACGTAAGTTATAAGCTTATGCTCAGTAAGTACAACTTTCTATTCCGCAAAACATTTATAGTAAAAGAATGCATGAACTGATTATGCTTTCTTATAAATCAATTACGATTTTTTATGTTAATCTGGTTTTGGGCCCCCAACATATCATGTGTGCATGTATCGTGATGCATAGCCATGGAGTGATTATGGCGGCCAGTCCAATCCAAATCAAACCATGAACCTAACCATTTAACATGGAGTGGTTGGGGCAGCCAATCCAATCCAACTCAAACCATGGACTAATTCGTTTAAACCCGCTCTTAGGGCAAGTCGGTATGACACAAGAAAACTTACTTATCTTATCTTATACCTGAAAACTTGTTCTTGGTTGATCATACTTGAAAACTTGAATCTTGACTATTTCTTACTTGAAAACTTAATCTTGTTCTTATCATGTGATTTATTATTAGTGAACATACTTTCATAATGTCACAATAATAAAACATAAAATATATGTATATCATGTAAATCAATGTATGAATTTTTGAAAAACATGCAATGCAATAAAAATATTTTGCCCATATTGTAGGCGAAGTTATACTTACAAATTATCATACCTTCTTGGTCTATTGTTCCATCAAGGCACGACAATAGGTCATATTCTTATTTCAAACAGGGCATAAATTAAGAGTCGTTTTATCTTACTATATGCCATAACATATTAGATCGGTATCCAATCTGATTACCTTTAGTAATCATAGATACAAATCCTATTATAATAAAACGGTATCCTATCCGATTACCATAAGGACCTTAACATAGGAAACTGATATCCTGTCCGGTTACCATTGGTAATCATGGATATAGACCCTAACATAACAAATTGGTATCCCATCCGATGACCATGGGTCATATATACTTGTTACCATATTCTTATGTTTTGAAAATATAATAACTTTGTAAACCAAGTATTTCTTACCATAATACTTGAAATTCTCTTTCATAAAATATAGTACGTTTTTAATTATCACTTGGGAAATTCTATTAGATAAAATCTCAGTCTCTTTTTAAAGAGTTCATAAAACCTTAAAAACTGTTTTTAAAAACAGCCTTGTAGTTTGACTGAAGGTGTATGTGCAGGAATTTCCTATACCATGCATAGTTTTAAAAATCCTTGCACACTACATCAAATAGTTTAAACCGTGAGCCTGCATCAAAATGCAGCGCGTCGGATTCGTATTTAACATTCAACCATACACTTGTTCATTTTCATGAAAAACACAATATTTAATAAACTTTTACTAGTTTACTAAGTTGGGTTTTTTAGGTTAATTTTCTTAATCTACATATACATAATCATCATCGTCTTCATCATTCATCATCATCATCATCATCATCATAAATAACTTTTTCCTACTTAAACATGTGAAGGCATATTCACAAACACTTGGTAGGCACATACAACCCTAAAACTCATTCTAGAAAAAAAGTCAAACCCATGCTTAGATCTAGAAATCAAATTATCCTAAGCATAGATATAGGCATAACCAATCATATAAAATCATAACATAGAGCAAAATAAGAGACATGAGCTTATGCTCTTACAACCCAAGCTTGAAATACACATAAATCTCATAAATAAAATTCTTAGTTAGAGGGTTGAGATTATACCTCTAAAGCTTTGGAAAAGTGGTTCTAGATCCTTGCATGAGCAAAATTTCTTGCTCTACTCTCCACCATAGCAACCAGCCATCTCTCTCTCTTTCTCTCTCTCTCTCTATTTTCCTTTTTTTTTTTTCGGTTCCCAAGGGCTAGAGGAGAAGTTGGAAAAGAACCAAAAGTTTTGAGGCTCAACTAAATGGTTTACCAACAAACCAACATCACCTATTTATAGGTGAAAAATACCTAACTCCCAACAATTATTTTTATTCTTAAAATTGCATATTGGCCCTTAAAAAGACAAAATATTTGCCTTCTAGTCCCCATGAGTCGGCCGGCCATGAGAAGCTTGAACCAACAAAAATATTTCCATACTTATCTTCAATTACTTGGCCTCCAAGGAGGGCCATGTTTGGCATTCCCCCCTAATACGCAGTATATTTTCTTAATAACCCATATAGTACCAATACTATTTTACCTATCAACAGTATAGTATTGATAGACTGCAGTCCAGAATTTATCTGCACTTAACTGGATCACATATAGGTTTTTCTTAGGACTTGAAGCTACATAGTCCTTATTGCTCTAAATATTATTCCTGATTTTCTGGAGTGATCCCATTCCTTATTCTTCACTTTGTATCCGTAATGATGGTCAAACACAGTATAATTCCTATACTGCTTACTACACTACAGTACCGTCCTATTCAAGTCATAATTTCTCCTAATCATTCATTGGTCCGAAAAAAAATCATAATTCATGGTTCGGTCTTTTTCATCAAAATGCCTTATCCTTGACGTAATAAATTATCATTAAGTCTTATAATACCTATAAGAACTCAAACATACTATGATAATCAAATCAGATCATGAGCTTCATATTGACATACATGATTCAGATTTAGATTTTCCTTGCATCTAAGGAAATCATGAGTTCGTCAAAATTCTGAGTTGTTACAAATTCAATCTAATCAAATTCACATTCACCAACAAAACAACAAATTCGAACATACTACACTAAATCTAGATTATTAAAACACCACTTTTTTGCTTGTATATTAAATAATCAAATAAATAATCCTTCCAATTCAATCTAATCAAATTCACATTCACCAAGAAATGACAAATTCAAGCATACTATACTAAATCTATGTAATTAAAACACCACATTTTTGCTTGTATATTAAATAATTCTGCAAATTGCCCCCTAAAAATGTAATAACCAAAATTTTAGAACTCATGATTTTCTTGTAAATAAGAAATTCAAAGTTCGTACTATGTGTTTATGTGTAATTTTATGAAAATTATGAATACTAATACAAAATTCATAATTTTACAGTATATGATTGAGTTCTCAGTAAATTAATTACAAGACTTCATGATAGACCTTTTAAGGAAAAAGGTATGATGAAATTTCATAAATTTATGTTGGTCAAAGTTTGGCCAGAAAAGTCAATGTTTGACCAGAGCGATCAAATATAAGACGGTACTGTGAAATGTTAAGCAGTATGGGAAATATACTACGAAAACCGTCCTTACAGACAAGATAGCATAATTAAAGTTTAAAACCACCATAGAAAAATCAAGCACCTAAAATAGGATATTAAAGGCCAAATGGCTTTAAATAAAAAGAAAAAGTTTTATACAGTCCAACTACACACAGATAAATTTTGGACTGCAGTTCAGTATAACAGTACTGAATTGTACTGTGTATTAGTGAACACAGTATTAGAAATATCTGTGTTGGTTTTAAAGTGGACTACATTAAGGAAAATAGCCAAACAAGCCTTAACTAGGCTTAGGTCATCACCTTTTGATTTATGACATCATTAAGGCTTTAAAAAAAAAAATTATTAGAAGATTATGAAGTGTTCTAGAACCACAAGGATGGCCGGCCACTTGGAGGGTTCTTTGGCAAAATTTTGTGCAATTATTTTTATTCCAAGGATTTTTGAGCAAAGTTGAACCAAGAATAATTGCAAAGAAACCCATTTTTTTCACCTATAAATAGGCCAAGGGGGTGGGCGGATTTTGAGCCAAAAATTGGTGAAAACTAGCCAAACTCTTGCCATTTTCTCTCTCAAGAAATCCGAACTTCCAAGGGTGAGAAAGAGCAAAGAAAAATTCGGAAAACTTAGGGGTTTTAGTGCTAGGGTAGTCGGTTTTTCTCTAGTGACTTCAAGTTAGGTTTTCGAAATTTTTGGTGCCCATTTTTGGGGCCAACAGCCAGCTGCCAAGGGGGAGTGAGTGAGTGATAAAATTTGGATTTAAGAGTGTTTAGTTTAGGTGCAAGCAGCCACCAAGAATCAGCCAATTTTGGTGCCAATTGGTGCAACAAAACCGGCCTTGGGTGGTGTCCTAGGAGGAAAATTTTGTGAGCCAAACCCTAGCCAATTTTCGGAGATAAACCAAGGTAAACCATTCTAGACCTTAATCTCTTTCAATTAAGCATTCGATTTGAAATTTACATGTATTTCAAGTTGAAATTGTAAGAGCATAAGCTCAATTTATTGAAAATAAGGCTCCAAAGGCCTTATTTTTGAAAATAAGGCTCCAAAGGCCTTCGTTTTTACAAAAACCCGAGCCTGACCGTGCCCAGGATTTATGCACGGCCAGGTGAGATCAAACGGTAATATGGACATGTTTGAATCCGAATTAAATTTTTCGTAAAACATGAAAGTTTTAGAATTTTTCGAGAGCTAAAACTTTTGTGAAGACAACTTTTTCAAATTCAAATTGGATCTTTAAACTGACACGGATTTTTAAAGACTGTGCAAAGAATAGGAAATTCCTGCACAGGATTTTCTAAAACAATACAGAAAAACTGTATTTTCGTACCAACAACCCTATTTTAACTATGGAAACTGTTTCAAAGGCAGTTTTCAGCCTTTAATGATTTTTATAAAGTTACAATTTGAAAACCACGAAATTTTAAAGAGATTTTTGGCAAATTTTTCCAAAATTGGATTTTAATAGCCAAAGTGTAGTAACAAGTTGTTAACGGATGATAACCGGGAAAGATACCCGAGTTACTAAAGATTAGGCCCAATAATAGGAATAGTAACTTGATACTATTCATACATACATGAGTTTAATACCCGAGGTTACCTCAAGTAACCTAACAAGTAATGGATCAAGTTTGGTTAACCACAAACTCTAGGGTTACGATTAGTAACCTAGTAATGATCAAGACCGGTGTGGGGGGGGGCATATAATTAGAATATTGAACAGGTTACCAATATTTTATAGGATCCTTATCCTATGTTCTTTTTAATAGCAGGAGGTAACCTGCAGTTGCAATCTGAGTTAAAGCAACGAAACCCCAGACATAGTATCTCAGGCAAGTATCGAACCTCACCTGCAGTATGAAAATAGTAAATACTATTTTCAAATGTGTTATGTTATGCTATGCTATTTACACTATATTTTCAAGTGTACCTGCTATGATATGTGATGCCATGCGATGATATATTCTATGACATGTTATGCCATGTTGATAAGAATGCCATGTTTTTAAAAGTGTCATGGTTTACAAAAATACCATAAATGCCATGTTTTCAAAAGTGTCATGGTTTACAAAAATGCCATAAATGACATGTTTTTCAAGAATGCTATGTTATGGCAAGTGTTAAGTATGATATAACATAGTGACATCATGAAGCATGTTCACTAATGTTAAACCATATGGTAAGATAAATCAAGAAATGTGTCGTACCAACCTCCCGTGATCGAGGAGGCTACAGGTTTCAGTTGTGACATTTACCTTCCGTGATCGAGAAGGGTCAAGTTATAATTCCCAGAACTGTTAGGGCCTTGTAAACCCTAGCTTTATCTGGAGGCTGCGCGCTTTCGGTACGTACACTATGGGCCCACATGTTGAGACAAGATAATAAGTTAAAGGATTGAGTCTATAATAAAGCATAAGACATTCAATCAATCATAAATGGTTCATGCATATGTTATATGATGAATGACATGTTTTTGAGATGTTCTAAATGTTTTGTGAGATTATGTTCATACTTGCTGGGCGAAAGCTCACTCTTGTATTCCATACTGTAGGTAAGAAGCCTGCAGCTTAAATGGTGGGCTATGCGGACGATGCGGCGGGTGAAGGGCGGTGTGGGATACCACTACGCAAAATTTTCCGCAACCGCTTTTGAATCTCAAAAGTAAATTATGTTATGCAATATGTATGAAGTTTAAAGACTTAAGAAGATATCTTCAGTATAGTATGTATACATGATAAGTTTTTCTCTACAAGATAACTTATGTAAATATGTTTTAAAGAAAAAAAAAATTATTCTCAAATTTTCAAGTAAGATAAGTACAAGTAAGTATGGTGTCGACCCGGCTTGGGAAGTCGGGGCGTCACAAGTTGGTATCAGAGCGGTATCCTGCCAGCCTACTTCACTTCGCCTCACATCGCTTCTGCAACGGCCCAAGTAAGTTATATTATTTTCTTACGATTAGAATGAGTTAAGATCTTATATGCGTAGTAAGTATCTTTCTTCGACGGCCATGCTGGAAGATGTTGGATACAGGGATGACGTTGGGTGGTGTCTTAGCTTGGTGGTGGCAACTAGGTGACGTACGGAAATGATGGGAAAGTTTTATATCTTCCCCAAATGTTATGGTTAGGTACTCCTGTTGTGAAGGAGATACGAACGAGAACATGATGAATTCAGATATGTTCATGTTATGCTTTTATATGGAATGAAGATTATGGTTCTATATAAAAGGCATGATTTCAAGAAGCTGAATTTATTTCCTTATTTCCGTATAGAACCATGCCACCAAAGCGTAGAAGAGTACCGACCCAAGACATTGACCTTGCGGCTCAGCTGAATGAGCTAAGACAGATGATGTTAGCCCAACAGCAAGAGATAGGGGGGCTTAGAGCTCAGATAGCTCAACAGAATCAGGGACCTCCTGATGCTGAGGTACCACCAGCACCTATGAATCAGCCTGCTGCACCGGAAATTCCTGATGATGTTCCGGTGATCCCAGAGAACCCCATAGCCCCTGAAGTACCTGTTGCGCATGTAGCTGTTCCACCAGCACCTCTGGTTCAAACTCCAGAAGAACTTTATGACAGATTTCGGCGCATGAAGGCACCGGAATTCGAGGGGTCTACAAACCCGATTGAGGCCGACAACTGGTTGATTGACCTCCAGGTCGCCTTAAATTTCCTCAGACTTAATGATCAGGAGAAAGTCCTCTGTGCAACTTTTATGCTACGGAAAGATGCTCGCCTCTAGTGGGAAACAGTTCAGATCCAGCGAGATGTTACTCAGATGACTTGGGAGGACTTTGTGGAGGAATTTAAGGAAAATTACTTCAATACTGAGGTCATGGAAGCTCAACAAGACGAGTTTGACAAGTTTCGCCAAGGAAATCTGTCGGTAGCCGAAGCTGTCAAAAAGTTTGAGCAGCTAGCACGTCTCTGCCCTCACCTCATCAGTTCTGAAAGGGACAAAGTAAGAAGAATGATGAGGATGTTCCGCTCGGACTTAGCAGTGGTAATCAGCAGTGGCCCCCATCCACCACTCACTGTTGCTGAATGTGTCAGCAGGGCAATTCGAGCTGAGTACTGGGTAGGGCAAAACAAGGAGCAACGGGCTAAGTTTTTCCAGGAAAAGAGGGAAGAGAAGGCCCAAGTTAAACAGATTCAGGCAAGACCAAGCCAAACTCTGCAACAGAAAGGTCAAGGAGGACCTTCGGGCCAGAACAACAACAACAACAGGCAGTACGGCAACAACCAGCAGAAGAGGAAGTGGAATGCAAGAGGTCAGGGGAATCAACAGAATTTTCCTCAGAAGAAGAATACCCCTGATAACAACAGCTATTCCACTTGTCAGAAATGTGGGAAAAGGCACCCGGGAGATTGTCGTGCTGGAAACAATCGCTGTTTTCTATGTGGCAAGGAAGGCCACTATGCTAGAAGCTGCAATCTTAATCCCCAGAGTCCGCAGAATCAACAGAGAGGATAGGGATCTCAACTTCACGCTGCACAGATGAAGATCGAGGGACCCGAAATCTCCCAAGGCAGGCTGGAAGCTCCGGAACCTCAGAGACGTATTTACGCCTATACAAAGGAGGATGTTCAAGCTGGACCTTCCACAGTGGTGACAGGTCAGCTTCCTTTTGCTCAACAAGATGCCTATGTGTTAATTGATTCTGGAGCTACGCATTCATTCACATCACCTAGATTCGCTAAGAAACTAGGTAGAGCAACTGATAGGATCGGAAAAACATTTAGGACTGCATTACCCTCCGGGGAGATTCTGTTGTCTGATTATTGGGTACGTCATGTTCCAATAATTATATGTGGTAGGGAAATGTATGTCAATTTGATCATCATTGACCTATTCGACTACGACGTCATCTTGGGAATGGATTTCTTGGGGAAGTACAACGCAATTATTGACTGTCCACGGCGTACTGTCACGTTCAAGCCAATTGGAGGCGAGGAGTTTATTTTTAGAGGATCAACTCCAAAACAGCCGAAAATGTTCATTTCTGCGTTACAGGCTAGGAAATTGTTGACAGAAGGATGTATGGGATTTCTAGCCAACATGGTGGACAAGACGCAAGAGACCAAAAGCAGGCCGGAAGAAGTACCGATAGTCAAGGAATTTATAGAGGTTTTTCCTGAAGAGTTGCCAGGACTGCCACCAGAATGAGAGATCTCCTTTGAGATTGAGTTACTTCCTGGATCAGCACCAGTATCCAAGGCTCCGTATAGGATGGCGCCTGCCGAACTTAAGGAACTGCAGATTCAGTTATAAGAGCTTCTGGATCGAGGATTCATTCGTCAGAGCTACTCGTCATGGGGAGCTCCAGTTCTGTTTGTTAAAAAGAAGGACAGCACTCTTAGGATGTGCATTGACTATCGGGAATTGAACAAGATAACTATCAAGAACAAGTATCCCTTGCTCGGATCGACGATCTGTTTGATCAGCTGAGAGGAGCTTCAATCTTCTCGAAGATTGACCTGCGATCCGGATATCACCAGCTCCGAATTAGGGAAGGAGACGTTCCCAAGACAGCCTTTCGTACGCGATATGGACATTACGAGTTCCTCGTTATGCCATTCGGGTTGACAAATGCTCCAGCAGCCTTTATGGACCTGATGAATCGAGTATTCAAGGATTACTTAGATAAGTTTGTTATCGTCTTTATAGATGATATCTTGATTTATTCAAGATCAAAGGAGGAGCATGAGGAGCATTTAAGGATTGCTTTACGAATTCTAAAGCAAAACCAGCTCTACGCTAAATTCACAAAGTGTGAATTTTGGTTGGAAAAGGTCCATTTCTTAGGACATGTGGTCTCCAAGAACGGCATATCTATAGATCCGGCCAAGATTGAGGCAGTAAGTGAATGGCCAGCTCCGAAAAATGTCACCGAAGTACGTAGTTTCCTCGGCTTGGCGGGCTACTACCGACGTTTCGTCGAAGGATTTGCTAAAATTGCAGCGCCACTCACTGCACTTACACGGAAAGGAAAGAAGTACGAATGGACTGCAAAGTGTGAAGAGCACTTCCATGAGCTGAAAAAAAGGCTGACTCGCGCTCCGATTCTCATAATTCCGAATGTGGAAGAAGGAAATTTCGTGATATACAGCGATGCTTCTAAAATAGGATTGGGAGCCGTGCTCATGCAAAATGGAAAGGTGATCGCTTATGCTTCACGCCAGCTAAAGGATCATGAGAAGAACTACCCGACGCATGATTTGGAACTTGCGGCGGTAGTATTTGCGCTCAAAATCTGGAGGCACTACCTTTACGGCAGTAAGTGTGAAGTCTACACAGATCATCAGAGTTTGAAGTATATCTTCACACAAAAGGAGCTTAACATGAGGCAAAGAAGATGGCTTGAATTGGTGAAGGATTATGACATAGACATCTGTTACCATCCAGGGAAGGCTAACAAAGTAGCTGATGCCCTCAGTCGGAAGTCGTCTTCTTCGTTAATGTCCATGCAGTCGTTAATCGAACCTCTTCAGAAGGAGCTAGTGGAAGCTGGGATAGAGCTCATCACAAGAAGTTTAGCTGCCCTAACTTTCCAACCTACTATTTTGGATAGCATGAAGGAGCGACAAGAAGGAGATGCCTCACTGCTCAGGACAAGGAACGAGGTCTTAGAAGGAAAGGAGTCGGACTTCAACATATCAGATGAGGGCATACTCTATCGGAAAAATAGATTATGCATCCCTAACGAGGATAAGTTGAAGGAGCAGATCATGAAGGAGGCTCATGAGACTCCATATTCCGTTCATCCAGGAGCCACAAAGATGTACCAAGACTTGAAGGAAAGCTTTTGGTGGCCCAGAATGAAGAATGACGTCGCTACATTCGTCAGTAAATGCCTTACATGTCAAAGGGTGAAGGCATAACACCAACGTCCAGGGGGAGAATTGCAGAAAATTTCCATTCCAGAATGGAAATGGGACCAAGTGACGATGGATTTCGTGGTTGGACTACCCCCGAACTTCCAACGGCAACGACGCTATTTGGGTGATTGTTGATCGTTTGACGAAGTCTGCACACTTTATCGCCATCAAGCTTAGTTTTTTCGGTGGAACAGCTGGCGGAACTATACGTCGCGCAGATTGTTCGCTACCATGGGATTCCAAAGACAATCATCTCTGATCGTGATGGTCGTTTCACTTCTAAGTTCTGGAGAAGTGTACATCAAGCCATGGGTACCAAGCTTACCTTTAGTACAGCTTTTCATCCTCAAACGGACGGGCAATCCGAGAGGACCATTCAGACCTTAGAAGACATGTTGCGAGCGGTGCGTGATGGACTTCAAAGGAACTTGGGATAAAAAGCTTCCTTTGATTGAAATTCTCGTACAACAACAGTTTCCAAGCTTCAATTGGAATGGCTCCTTACGAAGCTCTGTACGGAAGAAGGTGCAGATCTCCATCCATTGGTACGAGACCAGGGAAAAGGAACTTGTGTCCACAGATTTCAAAAACCACTGATGCCGTCAAACTTATACGCCGACGAATGGAGACTGCATTTAGTCGACAAAAGAGCTATGCCGACAAACGCAGAAGGCCTCTAGAATTCCAAGTAGGAGACTTGGTCTTTCTCAAAGTTGCTCCATTCAAAGGGGTTATGAGATTCGGAAAGAAGGGGAAATTAAGTCCACGATACATAGGCCATTCGAAATACTGGAAAGAATTGGTAATGTGGCCTACATTGGCTTTGCCTCAAGAATTAGCATAT
>CM046374.1:19188024-19215136 GCA_025413025.1 Ficus hispida
TATTAGGGCTCCCGCGGTGGCTGGTGAGCTAGATTCCACGTCTAGGACGTAAAACGAATTCTAAAACCGAAAAACTGCCAGGCTCGGGTGGATCCTGACCAGTTTTACGGAAGCCGATTCTGAGGCCTTTAGAGGCCGAATTTGGAAAACTTAAAACACAAAAGTTTCTCGGAACAGTTTTTCCTAAGGGGTAATGCAGACGGATTTGCAAAATGAGGCTCCAATGGCCTCCGTTTTTACGAAAATCCGAGACTAAACTGCCCAGACCTAGTTTACACGACCAGTGGGTTTCAAATTAAAACTGGTACGAATCCAAGCAGAACTGGGTTTTTCTTAAAACATGAAAGTTTTAGAATTTCTCAAGAGCAAGAACTTTCGTGAAGACAAGTTTTTCAAATTCCATTTGGATTTTTAAATACAACCTGAACTATAAAAACTGTGCAGAGAAAAAGAAATTCCTGCACAGGATTTTCTACAAACATACAGAAAAACTGTATTTTACATCAACATTTCCTGTTTTGACTATGAAAACTATTTCAAAAGCAGTTTTCAGCCTTAAATGAGTTTTATAAAGTTTTACTTTGAAAACCTCGAATTGAAGTAAAACAAAAGATTTTCTAGCCAATTTTCCAAATTGGATTTAAAAGCTAAAGTGTAAAAACAAAAGATGACGAGTGGTAACCGGGAAGGATAACCGAGTTACTAAGGCTTAGGCTCGATAATAAGAATAGTAATTTAATACTAATCATATGGGTTTAATACCCAAGGTTACCTCAAGTAACCTAATGGGTCAAGATAATTAACCACAATCTCTAGGGTTACAATTAGTAACCTAATGTTGATCAAAGCTTGTAAAAGGACATATAATCATAATGTTGGAAAGGTTACCAACATTTTATAGGATTCTTATCCTATGTTCTTTCTAATAGAGGAAGTAACCTGCAGTCGAGGTCAGAGTGGAAATCAACGAAGCCTGGATTACAATAAGTCAGGCAAGTATCGAACCTCACCTACAGTATGAAAATAGTAATACTATTTTCATATATGCTATGTTAAAATGTACATGCTATGTTGTATGATGTTAATGATGTATGTGATGATATGCTATAACATGTTACATATTATGCCATGTTTTCTAAATGTCATGGTTTTAAAAATGTCATGTTTCAAGAATGCATGATATGGCAAATGTTAAAGTTTGAATATGACATAGTGACATCATGAAGCATGTTCACTAATGTTAAATCATATGGTAAGATAATCAAGGAAGGTGTCGTACCAACCTCCCGTGATCGAGGAGGATACATGTTTAAACCAGTTGTGACATTTACCTCTCGTTGATGCGTGAGGGTCACGTTTTAATTCTCAGAACTGTTAGGGCCTTGCAAACCCTAGCTTTGTCTGGAGGCTGCGCGCTTTCGGTACGTACACTATGGGCCCACATGTGAGACAAGATAAGTTAAAGATTGAGTCTAAAATGAAGCATAAGACTTTCAATTAATCATAAATGGCTCATGCATAAGTTACATGATGATTGACATGTTTTAAAGATGATTAAATTATTTTTGTGAGATTATGTTTGTACTTGCTGGGCGAAAGCTCACTCTTATATTTCATACTGTAGGTAAAAAGCCTGCAGCTTAAATGGTGGGCTATGCGGATGATGTGGCGGGTGAAGGGCGGTGTGGGATACCACTACGCAAAATTTTCCGCAACCGCTTTTGAATCTCAAAAGTAAATTATGTTATGCAATATGTATGAAGTTTAAAGACTTAAGAAGATATCTTCAGTATAGTATGTATACATGATAAGTTCTTCTCTACAAGATAACTTATGTAAATATGTTTTTAAAGAAAAAAAAAATTATTTCTCAAATTTTCAAGTAAGATAAGTACAAGTAAGTATGGTGTCGACCCGGCTTGGGAAGTCGGGGCGTCACACGTAAGAGTGTGAAGATGCCTTCCGAATGCTCGTGGTGAAGTTGACTTCTGTCCCCATCATTCAGTCATCGGATTGGAGCTTACCATTCGAGATTATGTGTGATGCAAGTAACCATGCTGTTGGGGCAGTCCTTGGTCAAAGAAGAGAGGGGAAGTCCTTCGTAGTGTATTACCAAGCCATACTCTAAATAGTACTCAATTGAACTATTCAACTACTGAGAAAGAGTTGCTCGCTATTATGTTTGAACTTAATAAGTTCTGTGCATATCTAATTGGTTCACCCATCACCATCTTCACAGATCATTCTACCCTTAAGTATCTCCTTTCTAAAAAAGATGCTAAGACACGATTGATTAGGTGGATCCTCTTGTTGCAGGAATTTGACATCACAATCAAGGACAAGAAAGGAGTCGAAAACGTTGTGGCGGACCACCTTTCTCGACTCGAATTTAGTGACCCCGCTGACGGTCCTGCTATACGAGATGATTTCCCCGATGACCACCTATTCGTTATCAACAAGCTATCTTGGTACGCTCACATCGTCAACTACTTGGCAATCGGCGAACTTCCTGCTAATTGGAGTGCTCAAGATAAGGGTAAATTTTTGGTTGAGGTGTGTAATTTCTATTAGGATGATCCATACCTATTCGAGTACTGCCCTGACCAAATCATGAGGCGATGCATTCCCGATGACGAGATTCATAGTGTTCTGAACTTTTGCCATAATGATGCATGTGGTGGTCACTTCTCCATGAAGAAGGCTGTTGCAAAAATCTTACAGTGTGGTCTTTATTGGCCCACTTTCTTTAAAGACACTAATGAGTTTTTTCGTTCTTGTCTGAGGTGCCAAAAGTTAGGTGCTTTGTCCCGTCGCCATATGATGCGCTTGAGCCCAGATAGAGATATTTGATTGTTAGGGGATAGATTTTATGGGACCTTTTCCATCATCTTCTGGTTATCTCTACATTCTCCTCGCTGTGGATTACATTTCTAAATGGGTAGAAGCCATGCCTTGTCGAACCAATGATAATGCAACAGTTGTGAAGTTCTTAAAAGAGAATGTGTTATCTCGGTTTCGTACGCCCCGCGCTATCATCAATGATTAAGGCACACATTTCTGGAATCGTTCTTTCGATGCCTTGATGCACAAATATGGTGTGATCCATAAAGTTTCAACCGCTTATCACCCATAAACGAACGGCCAAGCTGAGCTGGCAAACCGAGAGATCAAGCAAATCTTGGAGAAGATGGTAAACCCCGACTGCAAAGATTGGTCTTTGTGCCTTTTCGATGCACTTTGGGCATATCGCACTACTTACAAAACCACTCTTGGGATATCTCCTTATAGGCTTGTCTTTGGAAAAGCCTGTCATTTACCTATAGAGCTTGAACATAAGGCTTATCGGGCCATCGAAGCCCTTAACTTTGATCTCAGTGCTGCAAATATACATTGCAAGCTCCAACTATCGAAAATTGAGGAGTTTAGAAATGATGTACAAATGGACCAGTCCACCGTGACCTCATCTTACCTAGGTGGAGATGCAGACGGGAGTCATAAAGATGCACCCTCTGATTTGGCTTGAAGTTCTTCCTCAAAATCTGCTTGTCATAAGCCACCTTCACTAATAATAAATCACATGATAAGAACAAGATTAAGTTTTCAAGTAAGAAATAGTTAAGATTCAAGTTTTCAAGTATGATAAACCAAGAACAAGTTTTCATGTTATAAGATAAGACAAGTAAATTTTCTTATGTCGTACCGACTTGCCCCAAGGGCGGGTTTAAACGAATTGGTCCATGGTTTGAGTTGGATTCGATTGGATTAGCTATCCCAACCACTCCATATTAAATGGTTAGGTTCATGGTTTGAGTTGGATTGGACTAGCCACCACAACCACTCCATGACAATGTGTCACGGTACGTGCACACATGATATGTAGGGGGCCCAAAACCAGATTAACATAAGAAAGCATAATTGATTCATAAGAAAACATAATCGGTTCATGCATTCTTTTACTATAATGTTTTCGGAATAGAAAGTTGTATTTACTGAGCATAAGCTCATAACTTACGTTCATGCTATAGGTAAGCAACCTACCAATCATGCTTAATGCAAGACTGTGGAGAGGTGGCACTACAAACTGTGAAATTTGGATTGGACCCCGCCATGGGTTTTGAAAATATGTTATGTAAAATGTGTTTGTATTATGTTATGATAAGTCAATGGTACTAGTATATGATAACTAGTATGATTTGTAAAAATGTGGTTTTAAAGATCGGTACTCGAGTGAGCACCTATAAATAAGTATGAGTATAAGTTAAGTTTTAAATTGAGTTTAAAAAGAAAAAAAAAATTTCCGTATTTTTATGTAACGCAAAAAATATATATATATATATATATTTTCCAGTTTTCCCACCTATCATGTGTGTTAGTCATTAACTCAGAGCTCCAAATTTCACATAATTTTCAAGAATTTTATTAACATATATATATAAAATCCACACATATATACTTCTAAAAGTATTATTTTTAAATTTCATAAGTTCATCAACAATATTGAATGTACCTATCTAGAAAACTCCCCGTTCACTTATATGTTCAAAAGTGTAAAATTTAGTGCTTTAGAGTACGTTTAATAAACAATTCTTAATCATATCCTAATTCCCAAATGTTACTTAAATATAATAGCCACACTCGGCGTTTCCCGTTTGACGTGAACCGTAATTAACCTCAAATATGGTTTGAAAACGAGGTCTCATTGTCATGTCCAATCCCATCTCTAACTAGTAGTTATTGAGTATCCTGTACAGATAATTTATCAAAATATATCAATTAAGAAATAACATGAAGTAATATAATCACATTTTAGGGGGAGAAAAAAAAACTAGCAATTTATTTTATTCAAACACGAAACCCGCGCCCTCCGTGCCCCCGCCAACCCCCCCCCCCCCCCCCCCCCCCACCCAAGCGCCGCCACAAACAAGGAATTAAGTACTTAGAAAAATGCATTTGAACAAGAAATAATTGGAATTCGTCTTCAAAGATTTGAATTTCAACCCATGTGGGGAAGCATATATATATACTTAATCCTTTCTTAGCCAAAGATGAAAAGTCTTTCTTTTTTTTTTTTTTAATTGAATTCGGGAAAAGTCTTTGAACGGTGGTCCTCTTGTAGACTCAGTTTTAAAATAGAGAGGAAAAAAAGGATAATAATAAATTGATGTCGTACGGGCAACGTCTCAGCTGTATCGGGTGAAGTTGTTATCAAGCTTCAGTACTTTCTTGGTCATAATTTCACTGGCCCTCCAGCGGCCACTTACGGCCGCCATCTGTCTCCACCGCCCGCACACTAACGATCGACCTTCACATAATTCCCACTAATTTCGCATAAGCATGCTCTTCCCATAATTCCCACTCTATCCAGGTCAAATTTCTATATTGATCTTCCTATCGAGTCACAAATTTCTCTATTCATTTCTTGCAAGGAGATGAACATAGTAAGTACTAAAAGCCAGGCTGCTCAAGTAAATGATGAAGGATTTACTCTTGTGACTAAGAAAAACGAAATAAAGAAGAAATATAAGTGGCAACATGATGGAACCCTATAGCACTAGGGCAAGAGATTTGGTAGTCAAAGACTTTTCAGAACATCATAGCTTTCAAGCGGATGTTGAACTCAACAAGACATTTGTAGATGAAAATTTGATGAAAATTTGATGAAAATTTCATGAAGTAAATTGAATGTTGATCATTAAGAGGAGAACTTAACAAGAAATATGACTGAAGTACTAGAAAATCAAGAAATTTACTGCAATTTATTTTATTTATGTAGAAATTTTTACTCCCTATCTACCATCTAGCTGAGTGATGGTCACTTTGCTCTCTGAAATATTTATTTCTTCATTACTTGTTGTTATTGAGCTTTTGTTAACATTGTCTAAGCTTCTTTCCACGAAAAACCCAGGTTCTTTCGGCGGGGGTAATTTTCCTCGCTCGGTAGCCAACATTAGCACGACCGAGTTCATTGATGGCCTATCTTCGGAAAATTTCTGAACACACAACAAGCCCACATGAATGCATCGTAGAACTTGAGATTCAATTATAGAATCTTCATCAAAACATGCATCCATTAGTTCCATGGCTTTGCCTTGATTCCATAACCACCACGCCTACAATACAATTCAATCGATTATCTTTAGTAGTTTGTAAATATCAGAGATTGTAGAAAATGGTAAATAATTATTACTTCGACTTACATGTCCAAGAAGATTATGATGGTGATCTGTGTGATTGAATCTAGTATTCCGCTTTCCGCTCACTGTCTCCAACAATAGCACGCCGAAGCTAAAGACATCAGATTTCATTGAGAATTTTCCCTCCACTGCGTACTCCGGGGACATATAGCCACTGCACCAAAAGAATTAGCACCTAAGTTTTAAACTGAACTTGTTGAATGCTTTAGATAGCATGTGATCAAAACTTACTATGTTCCGACAACTCTCCTTGTTGTAGTTTCTTTTTCATCGCCATTGAAAATTCTTGCCAATCCAAAATCAGAAATCTTAGGAACCATGTTGATATCGAGTAGAATATTGCTTGCTTTGAGATCCCTGTGTACAATTTGAAGTTTGGAATCTTGATGGAGGTAGACAAGTCCTCTAGCTACTCCCATGACAATCTCAAAGTTCTTTTTCCAAGACAAAATTGTACTCCTTCTATGCTCCAACACATCGTCATCACGCCCTATTGAATTTCCCAAAAAAAAAAAAAAAAAAAGGGGAAAAAAGGGAAAAAAAAGGGCAGAACATTACTCAAAAATCAAGGAAACAAAGTAATGGAAGCTAAGTATATGCGTAAGGTCGAGAGAGTCGAACCAAAAATAAAATGGTCCAAACTTTTATTAGGCATATACTCGTAGATCAACATTTTTTCGTTTCCTTGAATGCAGCAGCCTAAAAGTGTGACGAGATTCTTGTGTTGAAGTTTTGCAATCAAGTTTACTTCGTTCTTAAACTCGGTAAGACCTTGACTTGATTCATTTGACAGCCTCTTAATGGCTGCTTCTCGTCCTGTTGAGAGATTCCCCTGCATCATTAAAAATATAAGAGGGAAAAGTAACGTTTTTCGGTACGTTAATAATGGCATTTAAAATGTTGAATAGGTACCCTGTAAACAGGACCGAAGCCACCTTCTCCGATCATATTTGCAGGAGAGAAATTGTTTGTCGCCATAGAAATTTCAACTAGATCAAACAAAGGTAACTCTACATCATCATCCATGCCTTTGCCTATTGAATTTCAGAGTTAATTGAATTAGTAATCCGTCAATAAAAAAATAAAAAATAAAAAATTGGTGTGAAGAATTTTTATACCTCTTACTTTTCTTCTTAGTCTCCAAATTACGGACAAAAATACGACAACCAACACAAGCATGCCAGGGACAATGGAAGCTAGTAGGATGACCTTTAAGTTTGTCTTCTTCGCAGCACGGATTGATTCTGTGAAAATAAAAATAGATGAAAGATAACATTAGGAAATCGAAAACTAGAACGATAGAATGAAAAAACGTACGGTCAATAACTTACTCATTTCGGAGGCAGATAATCTTATATACAAAGGCAGCTCACTGCCTTGTGCTTTGAATTCTCTGACATCAATTAGATCGCCGAACCACATCAAACATCCACTTCCTCCACTTCGGATATCCGTGTTCGCATAAGCTGTGCAAGAACAGTTCTTCAAGCATGCTTCTTCGCACTCTTTAAGGCTCATCCTTTTGTCCAACCAAAAATCCAACAAATCGGGTAATTTCAGCCCCTCAACTTTTACGAATCCTTCTCCTTCGTCGCAACTTAATGGAATCTTCCTCTTGCACCCTTTGGATAAATATATCACATTCCAATCTTTCTCCGAGATCGGAGTAAACCCTTCCAAACAATCACAGATCGAAATTCCATTTATTCTACAGACACCATTAACACCACAGTAACCGTAGTTATCACAAGGTTCGTATGGCCTTGAAAACAAAATAGTCCATTCTGTGCTCCTCTTCTCCAGTACAAAATGTTGATAAATCCCTGAATGGTTCAAATTCAAGCGTGAAATGATCTCCGAGGTAGCCGAGGACTCTAACGTAAAAGACGACTCGTTCTCGCTGAAAATGATTTTGAAACTAAAGCTCGAAGTATTAGTCCACACCGCGTTAACACCACTAAATCGAAATCCATTCCACATTCCGGTCCGATACTTTTTGGTCGATCCCATGGCGAGGACTAATTGAGGTAATCCATTGATACTCATTCGGTAAGAGTATTCTCCAGTTGATGGATCATCATAGCTTTTCCACGACGTTAGATACCGTTCAAAACCGGTGTTTAAGTCCCATCCGAGCTTCATGCCTGTTAAAAGTGTGTCGGTCGGATAATCAAAACTCTGCCACAAAAAGAGTTCAGAGCTCAAACCATCGTTCTCTCTGAGAACAAGATTTCCAGTGTCCAAAAGATGAACCACCGGATTTTTCAAGAGAACTCTTGATGATGAATTCGATGACCAAATGACGTTCTTCGTTCGGTTGAGAAGAGCAAGGTTTCCATCTCCGGTGATTAAGAACTCCCCGAGTGAATCAGTGAGTGGATTGTTTCTGTTTGCGACCCACACAACTACACGGGGAGTACTTTTGTACCATATTCCGACGTAACGATTCTCGGATTTTCCGGGAGAGAAGAAACCTAACTCAAAGGTTTGGCTGGAGGAAACTAAAGTTGTTTTGTTTATATCTGTCAAGGACTGGCTTGAAGTTATGGTGTCAATATGAGCAGCAAATGATAAATATTTCATGTAGATTGGGAGAGACAGGAGCGCACAGAATAGTAAAGTGGAACTTTGGTGGATTTCCATTTGCATTTTGTTGGAGAAAATGAGTAATTAGTGGTAAGTACCGAGACTCGAGACTTTTGTAGCATTTTCATGTAAAGTTTTCAGATGAAGTTTTCTAAAACAATCAAATCTATATCTCACTTTCTTTCTCTTTTATTTTCATAAAATGTAAACTCCAAAAATACATAACGTTATTATTTCAAGTCGAAATGCGATGATTTTTTTTTTCAAATCACAAAAAAAAAAAAAAAAAAAAACGAAACAAGATCCATATTATATGATTTTTTCAAATACATTTCAAATTTTTACATACTATTTTTTAATAACAATTTATTTTCAATTCACATTTCAATCAAATATATATTTTTAAATTAACCTCTAAAATTTTGTCTCTAATTGTCACCCAAACAACCTCTAAATATAGAAAATAATAGTATATATGCATACATTTTTTAAAAATAGGATTGCATCTAACTTTAAAAATATGCTTACATAAGAGTTAAACACTAAAAATATTAAACTATTCACTGATATGTAAAAATTTAATTAAAAAGACAATCAACTAGACATGAAAATAAAACAGTTTATACGAACTTGTGAGGTCTCCTTCTTACTCCATTTTATATCTTTTTAATTATATATCAATTAAAAAGTTAAATTAATTAAATTTTTGAAATGATGCCGTTTGATATCTCTTATCTATCTTTAAAAGAGTCAATGACTCTTTTAATCATGACTTCTTTCATCATATCATCATGACGTGGTGATCATATCACCACCACATAGATTTTTATTTTCTTTATTATTATTATTTTGTTTTTTCTTTACTTGATTAGTCTATTCTGCACTTGCAATCATGCAACTAGTAAAACAAAAAAACAAAAAAAAAATAGATGTAAGGATACAGGATTGAGAGAACATGTGAGACGAATTACATTTATTGCTTTTTGGACCATTGAATGAGTCCAACCAACATAACTAAGAACTCATGAGGAGAAATTGGTGGAGATGCATGCATTGATTAGTTGAGTGTAAACCGACAGAAAATGGCAAAAGAAATCAAATAAAAAGTGCTGGCACGTGATATTCTCTCTTTGAAAATTTTGGTTGACAAATGGGTGATGAGTTTGGAAGGTGATTAGTGTAAACTTGACTCGTGTCCATTGACAATTCAAGCTCAAAATCAACATATTCCAGATGTAAGAGACAAAAATTGAAAAGGATGTTATTAAATGGATGGATGTCCACGTTAGGAGCGGAGTCATAATTTTAGTTTAATAACGAGTTTAATACCCGACGGGAATGTAAGAGAAAAAAATAAAAGAAAATAATTAAATATTATACAAAAAAAGTAATTAGTTAGGATAAATAATATAAATATGATCAGTATATTTTTATAGCATTAATTATTATAATATTAAAATATTTACATTCAAGTTTATATAAAAATGTTGTATTTATATATATAGACAAACATACATAGATATATGTTTATAAACAAAATTATTGTAAATGGAACATCTTCCGCTGAAAATATCATCAACCGTGTTTAATTTTCTTTGCTTTTTCCTCCGATCTGTCATCAAAAAAAGAATAATTATTTTATGTTTATAAATAAAATAGAAATTACTATAATTTTATAATATGTTATTATATATAAAAGATAATTATACCTTCATTCTTTTCGTTTTTTGGATGGATCAACAGAAGATGTTTGAATTTCTGTTGAGGAAGGATGTTACTGAGGGCTGAAATAATGATGTGTATAATTATATAATTGTTCGTAATTGTGTATATATATTTGTAGTAAAAAAATACAAAAATTTTGAAACAAATTATGAATAGTAATGTACCTTGATTGAAGCTCTTCTGTTATAGGTTCGGTGAAGAAAAGCTGTTTTTTCAAACTTTTTTTTGTTTCTAACAGTGGTGTTTCTGGATCTAAAGATGTTAATGGTGCAGGGATATCTTTTGGGGATTCGGTTGGTGGTGTAGGCAATAACATTTGTGATTCATCGTTGTCAAAAGTTTTAATAACTGTTGCATCTATAAATACACCTCTTGGACGAAATTGAATTGAAAATATTTTTGATATTTTGCATCAATATAATTATTTATTATATTTATTGATATTTTTTCTTGCTTGAATTTTTTTGGACGGAATATTTTGGCATTTTTGTAAATTGGTTTACTTTTATTATAACTATAAGTTAATTGTATTAATTTGGTTTTGTTTTCGTTGAGGTTTCTTTTTCCAATGTTTTATTATTTTCGTTTATTATTTAAAATATTGCGTAAAAAAATTTGATCATTTTATTTTACACTTCAATGGTAAGTTATTTATAGGCAGAGAACTTTAACTTTTTGATATACTTATCTTTTTTTGCTGTTATTAATATTTTGAAACAATTTTAGTTTTTTATATAAGTATGAAATTGTGAATCCAAATAGTTTGTCAAAACTGTTAAACAAATTTGATAACTCTTAATAAGGTAAAAATTTGTTGATCTACTACAACATAACATAATATAAAAAGTGAACCATAGAATAAAAATTACAGAAATTAAAAAATATTAAAAACTAAATTGTACATTAAAAATTACAAATATTTGTAATTATAAAGACTACATACATTCTGCTAATAAATCTAAATATTCAACAATCTGGGAAAAAAAAAAAAAGAAAGAAATTCCCCTCAGCCAATAAAAATGATGGGAAAAACTTATATGAAATTAGAAAGGAAAATAATGAGCAAAAATAATAATAATATGGCAAGATAATGGAAGGGATAAATAAACATACAGTATATACAATAAATATATAGACACTAATGTAAATAAATAAATCAATATATTGATATCATGAAAAATATTGAAAAGTTTATAGATATTGTTTTTTAGAAAAATAAAACAAAATTAAAATTTATTACACTAAGCTCAGATCTCTTATATCATAAGATTACTTATGAAGAATAACTAAAATGTTATTCAACTCGTCTTCACTAGCTACCAGGTGAGATATTTGGGAATATGTATATTGTGAAAAAAAATTAAGAAAAAGAAAGGAGAAATAACATAAAGGAAAAAAATAGTAAGAAAAGAGTAAACAGTAAGAACAGTAAGGAGATGGAATAACAGGTAAAGACAGAAAAGAGGACCAAAAACTGAACTTTGAAAAACATAAATAGAAAAAATAAGAGATAGAAAACAGTAAGAATAGAAAACTGCAAAGATAGGAAAGATAAGAACATACTAAAGAGTAAAGAAAATAACTTAAACAGTAATATATTCAATATGATTTTATTATCAAAAGAACATAGATATTGTAATTCCCAAACATTTACAGCAGCAATAAAGACTATCAAATAACATATAACAGTTCTTCAACATAGACTTTGAATAATATTAAATTCAGCAACATATACCAAATTAAGTAATATATTTGGTATATGGATTATAATATATATAAATAGAGATCATCATAGCATGTTACAATTTTTGGCCGAAAATCTTGTAAAAAAATATTTAAAATATCAAGAAAAGAAAAGAAAGACAGAAAAGGGAGGGAAAAACAAAAACAAACATTCATCACAACAACAATAACATTCACAGCAGTTAAAAAAATTGGCAAATCATATAATATAATCATCTAACTTATAGTAAGAATAATAATAAAAAAATATATAAAAAAATAAGATTAATATTTTAGTCAGAGAGGGGAGGGGAAGGAGAGAGACAGAAACGGAGGGGGAAAAAACACTAAACACAATAACAAAACTATTGCTGCTATAGTATCATTATAATGGTAATAACAATGAGTAAAAAGCGGGTAATTATAATATAACAAAGGAAGAATAAATTCTAATTAACAGTCATGAATATGAATAGTATGTGATTAAAAGCAGAAGTTTTGCACAGACATGAAGATGTGAAGATGATCAGGAAATAGCAAAGTAAAAGATTTCGGGTAACAATTAAGGAAGGTTTAAATGAGAGCAATTAAGAAGCTATTATAGAGACAGTAATGGTAATATATGAAAATAAGGTAATAAATGAGGAAAAAAGTTTTTACACGAGGAAATCTACAAAAAAAAATTTATTTCCAAAAAGTTTCATAAAAAAAGTCGGTCAAAAAGAGAAATAATAAATTTTTTATAGATATAAAGATAAAAATACATTAACTCACAATAAATCACAAAAATAAACAAAATTAAAAACATTAATGACAGATTTAAATATATGAAAAATCTCAGTCAAAATAATTATCACGCTGTAAATAATAGAGGTAAAACAAATAGCAATATTCCAACCAAAGCAAAATGATATAGAAGCATCAAATGCCCATGACAGATAGCAAAGACAGAAGATAATATTAAAAGACAGAAACTACATGAATAATATATAAAATTGAGTAATCAGAAAATTTAACAATCCATTAAAACCTAACTAAATCATAAAATTGAAACATCAAATATGAGAGAAATCAGAAACGGGAAACAAATTTGGAGTCAAAATCAATAGACCATAGCCAATGGGAAAAACCAAAAAAATAAACAAATACAAACATTACAGAAACAAAATCTTCAATATCTTGCTTCGTATTCCCAATTAGCCATGTCAATATCTTTATGACTGCAATCTACAGGAAAAAAATAACACAAATCAAAAACTCAAAATTAAGTAATATATGAAAAAAAAGGAGGAAAAATTACTAAAATAAATACAACAAAATGAAAAACATACCTAAATTTTTTATTTCGATCAGGATAAAGCAACAATGAACAGTTCACAGAAATAATGAATAAAATGGATTAAAGAGGGAAATAAGAAAAAAAATATCAAAACCTAGAATTCTAAATACATAAATCCAAACAATGATAGAAGAAAGAAACCGGCACAATAGTCAAAAAACTGAAAGAAACAAAACAAAACCAAAATGTTTGTTTTTTTTTTTTTCTACATACATACAGCAGTAGAAGGGAAAAAAGCCCAAAAACCCAAAAAAAATCATACCACAAATGACAATAGCAGAGGGGAACAAATAAATTCCAACAACACAATAAAAATAAAATGCTAAAGTTTTAAAACAAAAATACATGAACAATAGAGGACAAAAAAATATTACACAACCTAACTTGAAAATACCCAAACAAAGCCCAAAAGCAAAACCTAGATTTTAACAAAAATTATTCATACCTGGACATAAATAAAAAGAAAACCCATCAACAGTAGATCCACAAACTTAAAAATGAAAAAAAAAAATCAAGAAAGGGGGATAAACGAGTGAATAAGGAATCGGAAAATGAAATTTGAAAAACCAAATATCCAAAAAAAAAAAAAAGGGAAAACACAATCAAAGAGCAAATAAAAACATAATAAACATCAAAGAGAGACAACGAAAAATGAGAGGAGAGTAGTCGAAAGGGTAAGAGCAAGCAAAAATAGGGTTTGGAAAACAATGAAAATAAAATGGTAGACTTCTAAAACAAAAATGGATGAACAATAAAGAAGGAAAAAATATTATACAACCTAACTGAAAAATACCCAAAAAAACTCCAAAATCAAAACCTAGGGTTTAAAAAAATTGAATCATATTCCGCCAAAAAAAAAATCCGAACAACATTAGATGCACATACTGGAATATGATGAAAGATCAAGGGAGGGGGGGGGGGGGGGGGAAGGAGAGAAGAATAAGATATCAAAATATAAGATTTGAAAAATCAAAAATCCAAAAAAAAAAAAAAAAACCGATCAACATTAGATGCACATACTGGAAAATGATGAAAGATCAAGGGAGGAAGAGGGGGAGGAGAGAAGAATAAGAAATCGGAAAAGAAGATTTGGAAAACCGAAAATCCAAAAAAAAAAAAACCGAAAACACTAAACAAAGAACAAACAAAAACACTAAGAACATCAAAAATATACAACAAAAAATTAGAAGAGAGCTGTGGATAGAGCAAGAGCAAGCAAAAATAGGGTTTGGAGACCAAAAACCCAAGAACTGAGAAGAAAGAAAGAGAAGAATAGAGAGAGCGAGAAAGAGAGAGAAGAAAATGAAAAATTAAGAGAGAATAGAACAAATGAGAGGGAGGCGGCAAGCAACCCCAGGGTGTAACGCCCCGACCCGTCCACGCAGGGGCGTACTACGTAAACGTGGGCCGTTACCATACTTGCTTAACTTAAATCTTAGTCTTAGATACTTTACTTTATAGAAAATTTCAGAATAATTTTTTTTTTCTTTCTTTAAACTTTATTTTTAAAAATCACTACTTAAAAACATTACATAGGTAACATGGTACATATTCCTTAAAACATATACATACAACTTGATAATTTAAACCATTTGCGGAAAATCTTGCGTAGTAGTATCCCATACCGCCCTTCACTTGCTTCATCGTCTCCATAGCCTACCAAGTAAAGCTGTAGGCATCTACCTACAGTATGGAATATACTGATGAGCTTTCGCCCAGCAAGTACAAACATAATCTCACAAAACACAAGAAATATTGCACAACTTATGCATGAACCAATTATGTCCAATTATGAATCTTTTATGCACTTGAACTTATTATCTTGCTTAACATGTGGGCCCTTAGTGTACGTACCAAAAGCGCGCATCCTCAGAACGTCAGGGTTTGCAAGGCCCTTAACAATTCTGGAAAACATGAACATGACCCTTCACGCATCAACGGAAGGTTGATTATCACTTTACCCTCACGCATCAACGAGAGGTTGATAATCAAAAACTTGAACTTGTAACATACATGATCCTCCTGCATCAACAGGAGGTTGGTACGACACCTTACTTGACTTGGTTTAGTCTTAGTCTTGTTATTATTTTTTTCAAGACTAAGAATCTTTACGTGTGATCTTAATAATCATGATGCACATGAGACTAGACATGGCATAACTTAGCATCATAACATAGCATGACATTGCATAACTTAGCATCATAACATAGCATGACATTGCATAGCATAACATGGCATTGCATAACATAACATGGCATCAAGTCATATATTTGAAAATAGCTTTACTATTTTCCATACTGTAGGTGAGGTTTGTACTTACCTGGTTTCCTATGCTCTTGAAACTTGATCTAATATTCCGTCAAGGTATATCGACAGGTTCTATACCTGTTTCAATTAGGGTGTAAGATAAGGATTAGCCTATCTTACCGTAAATCTTTTCATGCAATGTTGGTATCCATAACCAACCTTTAATAGTAACTCTAGTCATATGTCCCTCCTATATTAATTTTATTACCTCATGATAACTTGTTTGGTTACTTAGAGTAACCTAAGGGCATCCGGCCCAATACAAACATGAATAGTGTTAGGTTATCATCCTAACCTATGCCTTGTCATTTTTATTCATAATCTTTTGGGTTTTAGGATCAACACAAATTTTTTTTTTTTTTCTTTGGGTTCGGTTTCTAGGGAGGTTTTGGAGAAAATTGGGCAGAGTTTTGGGATGATTTTGGCTGCCAAAAACCGCCCCCTCCTTGCTCTATTTATAGGTGAAAATTATAAATTTTCACCATTTATTTTTATTTCCAAAATTGCACATTAGGACCTAAAAAATAAAATATTTGCTAACTAGTCCCTAACACATGGCCGGCCATTTGGAGTCCTTGGAGGCCAAGTTTTGCTTACCTCATCATGATGACATCATCTTGATGACATCATGTGCTTACCTCATGCTTACATCATCATTTTTCTCCAAAATTACACTTTTGCCCCCAAAAGACAAAATATTTACAATTTGACCTTCCAAGTGGCATGTTGGCCGGCCATCACCTTGTTCTCCAAGCAAATGATGACATCATCTTGCTTACATCACCTATTTTTCAGAAATTGCATTTTGGCCCCGAAAGTTAAAATTCTTGCATTTATGCCCTCTAGGTGGCCGGCCCCTTACTTGGAGATCAAGCCAAACTTATCTCAGCTTGATGACATCATCTTGATGACATCACTTTGCTTACATCATCAATTTTCCAAAATATTCACTTTAACCCCTAAAGGTAAAATTTTGGCATTTTTGCCCCTGAGGTGGCCGGCCATGTCATCTCTTCTAGAGCCTTCCTTACTTTCTTTCCAAGCTTATTTAATCCAATTATGATGTCATAAATTAAGGATAGGATGATGTCATCCATATTAAGCCCTGTTTGGCTTTTCCTCAATATTCAGTCCATTTTTCTGCTGCACAGATATTTCTAATATTGTGTTTGCTTAAACACAATATTTTTATACTGTACTACAGTCCAAAATTCATCTGTGTAAAAATGGACTGTATAAAATTTTTTCTTATTTCTTAAAGCCATATGGCCCTTGATATCCAACTTAGTGTGCTTGATTTTTCTAGGGTGATCTCATAGCTTATTCTAGCTATCTTATCCGAAAAGATAATTTTCGCAGTATATTTCCAATACTACTTTTCCTATTACTGTACAGTCATACATTTGACTGTTCTTAGTCAATCCATTGACTTTTTGGTCAATTTTGACTTTCTTGGTCAAACTTTGACCAACATGAAATTATGAAATTTCATCACGCCATTTTCCTTAAAACGCCTTATACTTGGCTAAATAGTCTATTGTTGAGTCTCGTTACTAGTTAAATGAGAACTCAAACTTATACTGTTATTCCATTCCAATCTTGATCCAGACTTAGGTTTTCCTTGTTTCTAAGGAAATCTAGAGTCATTAAAATTTCGGATATTACACAGGGAACCTCCAAATTTAGGGTTTCGGGGGCAAAAAAGGAAGAACACTGTGGACAATGCTACCATTAGAGACAATTAGGAGGGCAAAAGCAAAAAAACACTGAAAATAGGGTAAAATTGTCATTTTAATGTGCAGCCGAAGGGACAAAGCTGATCTGGAGGGATAAAAGCATAATTTTGCTGTGCATTTACTGTATACAATAGTAAATCAGTCCATTTTTTTAGTATATGTATAATGAGTCGCATTTGAGGAAAAAAAAAAGTATTTTCTTGAGGATAATTTTGAAAAACTTGTTTTATTGTGGATAATTTTGAAAAACTAAGTAAACTTATAGATTACAATTATGAATTTTAAAAATTGAGTAAGTGCCCTTGAAAAACTAAGTAAACTTATAGATTAAAATTATGAATTTTAAAAATTGAGTAGGTGCCCCAGTATCTCCACCTTACTCCATGCATGATCCACATGAGGTAGGCTTGATGTCACTTGCCAAAGCTTTGGTAACATAAAGGGTAAGGTTCATGCAGAAATTCTTGGGAAAGTTGCCTATGGAAAAAGACGGAGCTGGGCTTCAATTTTGGTGCGGTGTATACAAATTTTCTTTATCAAAAATAAAAGAAATAGAAAATAAAAATAATTGTATTGCAGCAAAAATTACTATAAGCTTTGTGAGAATTTTAAACGGCGGAATAATATCATACTAGTAGGGTTTCATATTTAATCGTCTCATTTATTACAAAAGTTGTTTGTTTTACATTCTTCATTATTTCATATGATCTTGACCAAATCTAATATTTAGTACTCGTTTGGGCTCAACTTTTGGAGATGGTGTTTTGGAGGTTGGAGATTGCTGGAGTTTTGAAAATGTACATTTGGTGAAAATGAACTGTTTGGAGTGAAGAAGTGCAAAAACTTAAAATATGTAAAGAAAAAAAATTAGCAATATGGTTCTTGTTTCGTTTTCTCGAAATTCTGTGCAATTTTTAAAAGACAAATCATCTCATTTGAACTTAAAATGATAAAGTTACGGACTTTTAAAGTTTACGTTTTTTGAAAATATTTAGAAAAGTGAATAGTAAAATAGGAGAAAAAGGACTAAAAAAAAATTGGAAACATTTGTTTCTAAATATAGACCCCAAACAGGCCCTTATGAAAGTGCACTACTACCCAAGTTGAGGTTTGGATTCGAGACCCAAGTCAGCGTTAGGATTTGGGAATTGGGTCGGGATTGGGATTTGGGACCAGGGTTAAGGTCAGGTCACGAATCCCAACCCTGACCAAAAAACCAAATCCCAAATCCCATATCATGACCTTGACACCAATCTCGAAACCATACACTAACCCAGGCTTGAATCGTATCAAAAGAAAGCATTTAAAAATGCATGATTATGCATATATTTTTCAATAGAAAAATAAAAAAAGCGACAAGTATTGAATCATGAAAACAAAACAACAACAAAAAAAAGTAATTAAAGAGAAAAATTTTTGAACTAAAATTGCAAGTTTTCTTTAAAAAAATAGAAAAGAAAAGAAAGAAAAAAAAAAAAGAGCAAGCATCGAAATACAAAACTGATCAATATTAACATTGAACATCTCCCAATGATCTTACTTTCTTTTGGCAGTGGAAAAAGTGTATCGGGTGGTGTGATATTATTTTCAGGTTTTTCAGCCCCATAAGCAGGAACACTTTCCTAAATATGGCAGAGTCAGGTCGTTTACTAGTTTCTCTTAGTCAACCACTTGAGACCTATCATGCCATCATCAACTCAAGCTTTAACAAACAAAATTGGATCGGGGTCTAAAGGGAAGATAATGGGACTTGAACTAGATGGATGAAGGCGAGATGACTAGTAATGATATTAAGACTCTTTGTCATCCCATCCATCCCTATGAGTGTCCCAATCGTAATACCCAAAATTTTGGTAAGGAATTATTATGAATTAATAAGTAAATTCATCAAAATTCATTATTTAAATTAAAGCTTGGTGACGTGAAGGTTCAGGTTCATGCAGCTATTGATGGGCAAGTTGTAACAACCGCCCATTTTGTTGATTCATGATTTCCTTATTAAGGAACATGAAGATTTTTGTGAAATGTCTGATTTGATTTTATCAAAATATAGCTGAGTTCTTATAGTCTCATAAGACTCAATAATAGTTTGCTTAGTTAAGCATAAGGCCTTTTGAGGAAAAAGGACAAGGCAAAAATTTATGATTTTCTACTGGTCAAAGTTTGACCAAGGTTGACTTTAGGTTGACCAAAGTTTGACCAGGACGGTACAGCAGTATAATAAGCAGTATGAAAATTATACTGTGAAAACCATCATCACAGATGAAATTGTAAGCATAAGTTACGAGACCACCTTAGAAAAATCAAGCGTAATATTTAGGGCAATAAGGACTAAGTGGCTTCAAGTCCTAAGAAAAACCCACCGCAGTCTAGTTAAATGTAGATAAATTGTGGACTGTAGTCCAGTACAATGATACTGTTGTTAGTTGAAAACAATATTAGCACTATCTAAGTTATTAAGAAAATAGACTGCATATTAAGGAAAGTGCCAAACATGGTCTTAGTGGGGGGTCACCTTATCTAAGGCAAAATAATATATTTTTGAATAAAGATTTATTAATAATTAAGCATTTATTGCATGAAAAATGGCCCCATGTTGGCCGGCCACCTCATGGGACATTATAGCAAAAATAAAATTTTTGGGGTTAGATATGCAATTTAAGGAATAAAAATAATTTCAAAAATAAATTATTTTTCACCTATAAATAGATGAAAGGAGGAGGAGGGGGGGGGGGGGGGGGGGGGGGGGGGGGGGGGGGCGGAGGGGGGCTCATTTTGTTCAAAAAAATAAGAAAACACCCCAAAACCATGCCAAAATCTCTCCTCACTCTCTCCCCTTAAATCTGAAATACTAGTGGAAGGAAAAAAAAAAGAGAGAGAGAGAGAGAAAGAGTTAGGTGGTGGTCGGATTTGGAGAATCACCAAGTAAGTGGTGGCTGAAATTTGGGAGACCTCCAAGCTAGGGGAAAATGGGTTTTTTTTTTTTTTTTTGGTAGAAAGCAAAAGGGAAAAGTTTGGATCAAAACCTAGCACCAATCTTTGTGTTGATTAAGGTAATCCTCCTTGGTTCCCTAAGCTTTTCAAATTGAGCTTTAATTTGAGATTTATATGTATTTCCAATGTTGGAATGTAAGAGCATAAGCTCAATTTATTTCCTTATGCCCTAGTTTAGATTTTTAGATTTGTGCTTGTGACGCCCCGACTTCCCAAGCCAGGTCGACACCATACTTACTTGTACTTATCTTACTTGAAAATTTGAGAATAATTTTTTTTTTTCCTTAAACATATTTACACAAGTTATCTTGTAGAGAAAAACTTATCATGTATACATACTATACTGAAGATATCTTCTTAAGTCTTTAAACTTCATACATATTGCATAACATAATTTACTTTTGAGATTCAAAAGCGGTTGCGGAAAATTTTTTTGCGTAGTGGTATCCCACACCGCCCTTCACCCGCCGCATCGTCCGCATAGCCCACCATTTAAGCTGCAGGCTTCTTACCTACAGTATGGAATACAAGAGTGAGCTTTCGCCCAGCAAGTACAAACATAATCTCACAAAACATTTAGAACATCTCAAAAACATGTCATTCATCATATAACATATGCATGAACCATTTATGATTGATTGAATGTCTTATGCTTTATTATAGACTCAATCCTTTAACTTATTATCTTGTCTCAACATGTGGGCCCATAGTGTACGTACCGAAAGCGCGCAGCCTCCAGACAAAGCTAGGGTTTGCAAGGCCCTAACAGTTCTGGGAATTATAACTTGACCCTTCTCGATCACGGAAGGTAAATGTCACAACTGAAACCTCTAGCCTCCTCGATCACGGGAGGTTGGTACGACACCTTTCTCGATTTATCTTACCATATGGTTTAACATTAGTGAACATGCTTCATGATGTCACTATGTTATATCATACTTAACACTTGCCATAACATAGCATTCTTGAAAAACATGTCATTTATGGCATTTTTGTAAACCATGACACTTTTAAAAACATGGCATTCTTATCAACATGGCATAACATGTCATAGAATATATCATCGCATGGCATCACATATCATAGTATGTACACTTGAAAATATAGTGTAAATAGCATAGCATAACATAGCACATTTGAAAATAGTATTTACTATTTCCATACTGCAGGTGAGGTTCGATACTTGCCTGAGATACTATGTCTGGGGTTTCGTTGCCTTAACTCAGATTGCAACTGCAGGTTACCTCCTGCTATTAAAAGAACATAGGATAAGGATCCTATAAAATATTGGTAACCTGTTCAATATTCTAATTATATGCCCCCCCCCCACACCGGTCTTGATCATTACTAGGTTACTAATCGTAACCCTAGAGTTTGTGGTTAACCAACTTGATCCATTACTTGTTAGGTTACTTGAGGTAACCTCGGGTATTAAACTCATGTACGTATGAATAGTATCAAGTTACTATTCCTATTATTGGGCCTAATCTTTAGTAACTCGGGTATCTTTCCCGGTTATCATCCGTTAACAACTTGTTACTACACTTTAGCTTTTAAATCCAATTTGGAAAATTGGCTAGAAAATCTTTTGTTTTACTTCAAAATTCGAGGTTTTCAAAGTAAAACTTTATAAAACTCATTTAAGGCTGAAAACTGCTTTTGAAATAGTTTTCATAGTCAAAATAGGAAATGTTGATGTAAAAATACAGTTTTTCTGTATGTTTGTAGAAAATCCTGTACAGGAATTTCTTGTTCTCTGCACAGTTTTTATAGTTCAGGTTGTATTTAAAAATCCAAATGGAATTTGAAAAACTTGTCTTCATGAAAGTTCTTGCTCTTGAGAAATTCTAAAACTTTCATGTTTTAAGAAAAACGCAGTTCTGCTTGGATTCGTACCAGTTTTAATTTGAAACCCACTGGTCGTGTAAACTAGGTCTGGGCAGTTTAGTCTCGGATTTTCATAAAAACGGAGGCCATTGGAGCCTCATTTTGCAAATCCGTCCGCGTTGCCCTCTAGGAAAAACTGTTCTGAACAACTTTTGTGTTTTAAGTTTTGCCTAATTCGGCCTCAAAAGGCCTCAAAATCGGCTTGCCGTAAAACTGGTCAGGATCCACCCGAGCCTGGCAGTTTTTCGGTTTAGAATTCGTTTTACGTCCTAGACGTGGAATCTAGCTCGACCAGCCACCGCGGGAGCCTAATATCAATCATGCAGCGGTTTCTAACGTTCAATATTCAACATGCAAGCCAATTTGAACAACATTCATAACCATGCAAAACCCTAAGCATTCAATCAAACACAAAGCATGCATATAAAACCACCAACCATAAAACCTAATCAATCAAGCACATAATCTATAATTCTAAGCTATGGCAGAGAATGAAGTGAGCTTATGCTCAATACAACCAATAGCCAAAATACATTTAAATTTCTCCAAATGAAATTTAAATGAAAAGCTTAGGGGTTCAAGGAATTATACCTCAATTTGGTTCAAGATTTGGCTTGGTTTTTCCTCCCTTTCTCTTCCTCCAACAGCCGGCCTTTGGCTTGAGTTGGTTTCCAAAATTTCAGCCTTCCTTGCCCTAAAATCCGGCTACCAAATTGCTCAAAATTTCCGGCCACACGAGCTAAAAAATCCGGTTACCACTTGGCTTTCCCCTTGGTTCCTACAACCGGCCCTAGTTCAAGAAATGGGTAACCAAAATTTTTCCAACTTTTTCTTGCTTGCTCTCCACACAAAATCCGACCACCCTAAGCTCTAATCACTCTTGGTTTTGGCAAAATTTCCTTTCTCTCCTTCCTTCTCACTCTCGGTTTTTGGTGAAGAAAAATTGGCAAGGGTTTGGTTGCTTTTCTCCAATTTTTTTGAATTATGGCTTCACCTATTTATAGGCATTTGAAACTTTGCAAAATTGCTAGTTTAGTCCTTCAAAACTAACATTTTTGCACAAAATGGAGGTGAGGTGGCCGGCCAAAGCCTTGTGGAACAAGGGAAAAATTTTGGCAATTTACTTAAATGGAAGAAATGATGTCATTTTTAAAAAGTAAGGTGATGTCATCCACCTTTAGGCCTTGTTTGGCTCTTTTGCTATTGTACAGTCCATTTTTAAGTTAACACAGGTATTTCCAATACTGGATTCACTAATACACAGTACAATTTAGTACTGTTATTTTAAACTGCAGTACAAAATTCATCTGTGTAGAAATGGACTGTATAAAAATTTTCTTATACAATCAAACTTCTTGGCCAAAGATAACCTAACTAATGTGCTTGATTTTCTATGGTGGTTTTTGAATCTTAAACATACCATTTTATCCGTAAAAATGGCTTTTACACGGTACAATTTTTATACTGAAAAATATTTAACCGTACCGCCTCATTTTCGATTTTTCGGGTCAACCATTGACTTTCTTGTCAATCCTTGACTCTCTTGTCAAAATTTGACTATCATGAATTCATGAAATTTCGTCATACCTTTTTACTTAAAAGGCCTATCATGAAGTCTCGTAATTAATTTACCGAGAACTCAATCATATACTGATAAAATCATGAATTTTGTATTAATATTCATAATTTTCATAAAATTGCACATAACACATAATACGAACTATAAATTTCTTATTTACAAGAAAATTGTGAGTTCGTGAAAATTTCGATTATTACAATCTACCCTCCTTAAAGAATTTTCGTCCTCGAAAATCAGAACAATTCGGGGTAGCTTTTCTTCATCTCATCTTCGCGTTCCCAGGTTGCCTCCTCAATCTCATGATTTCGCCATAGGACCTTAACTAAAGGTATAACCTTGTTCCTTAGCACCTTTTCTTCTCGTGCCAAAATTCGAACCGGTTTCTCCTCATATGTCAGATCTTCGTGAACCTCAATTGGTTCGTGGTCCAATACATGGGATGGATCCGAGATGTACTTCTTTAGCATCGACACATGAAATACATTGTGTACATATGCTAATTCCTGGGGCAAAGCCAACCTATAGGCCACGTTGCCAATTCTTTCCAATATTTCGAATGGCCCTATGTATCGTGGACTCAATTTCCCCTTCTTTCCGAATCTCATAACTCCCTTGAATGGAGCAATTTTTAGAAAAACCAAGTCTCCTACTTGGAATTCTAGAGGCCTTCTGCGCTTGTCGGCATAGCTCTTTTGTCGACTAAATGCAGTCTCCATTCGTCGGCGTATAAGTTTGACGGCATCAGTTGTTTTCCGAATGAAATCTGTGGACACAAGTTCCTTTTCCCTGGTCTCGTACCAATGGATTGGAGATCTGCATCTTCTCCCATACAGGGCTTCATAAGGAGCCATTCCAATTGAAGCTTGGAAACTGTTGTTGTACGAGAATTCAATCAAAGGAAGCTTCTTATCCCAAGTTCCCTTGAAATCCATCACAGACGCTCGCAACATGTCTTCCAGGGTCTGAATGGTCCTCTCGGATTGCCCGTCCGTTTGAGGATGAAAAGCTGTACTAAAGGTAAGCTTGGTACCCATGGCTTGATGTACACTTCTCCAGAACTTAGAAGTGAAACGACCATCACGATCAGAGATGATTGTCTTTGGAATCCCATGGTAGCGAACAATCTGCGCGACGTATAGTTCCGCCAGCTGTTCCACCGAAAAACTAAGCTTGATGGCGATAAAGTGTGCAGACTTCGTCAAACGATCAACAATCACCCAAATAGCGTCGTTGCCCGTGGGAGTTCGGGGTAGTCCAACCACGAAATCCATCGTCACTTGGTCCCATTTCCATTCTGGAATGGAAATTTTCTGCAATTCTCCCCCTGGACGTTGGTGTTCTGCCTTCACCCTTTGACATGTAAGGCATTTACTGACGAATGTAGCGACGTCATTCTTCATTCTGGGCCACCAAAAGCTTTCCTTCAAGTCTTGGTACATCTTTGTGGCTCCTGGATGGACGGAATACGGAGTCTCATGAGCTTCCTTCATGATTTGTTCCTTCAACTTGTCGTCGTTAGGGATGCATAATCTATTTTTCCGATAGAGTATGCCCTCATCCGATATGTTGAAGTCTGACTCATTTTCTTCCAGGACTTCGTTCCTTATTCTGAGCAGCGAGGCATCTCCTTCTTGTCGCTCTTTCATACCATCTAAAATGGTAGGTTGGAAGGTTAGGGCAGCTAAACTTCCCGTAATAAGCTCTATTCCAGCTTCTATTAGCTCCTTCTGAAGAGGTTTGGTCAATGGCTGTATTGACATCAACGAGGAAGACGACTTCCGACTAAGGGCATCAGCTACTTTGTTAGCCTTCCCTGGATGGTAACGGATGTCTATGTCATAATCCTTCACCAATTCGAGCCATCTTCTTTGCCTCATGTTAAGCTCCTTTTGTGTGAAGATATACTTCAAACTCTGATGATCCGTGTAGACTTCACACTTACTGCCGTAAAGGTAGGCCTCCAGATTTTGAGCGCAATACTACCGCCGCAAGTTCCAAATCATGCGTCGGGTAGTTCTTCTCATGGTCCTTTAGCTGGCGTGAAGCATAAGCAATCACCTTTCCATTTTGCATGAGCACGGCTCCCAATCCTATTTTAGAAGCATCGCTGTATATCACGAAGTTTCCTTCTTCCACATTTGGAATTGTGAGAATCGGAGCGCGAGTCAGCCTGTTTTCAGCTCTTGGAAGTGCTCTTCACACTTTGCAGTCCATTCGTACTTCTTTCTTTCCGTGTAAGTGCAGTGAGTGGCGCTGCAATTTTAGCAAATCCTTCGACGAAACGTCGGTAGTAGCCCGCCAAGCGAGGAAACTACATACTTCGGTGACATTTTTCGGAGCTGGCCATTCACTTACTGCCTCACTCTTGCCGGATCTACAGATATGCCGTTCTTGGAGACCACATGTCCTAAGAAATGGACCTTTTTCAACCAAAATTCACACTTTGTGAATTTAGCGTAGAGCTGGTTTTGCTTTAAAATTCGTAAAGCAATCCTTAAATGCTCCTCATGCTCCTCCTTTGATCTTGAATAAATCAAGATATCATCTATAAAGACAATAACAAATTTATCCAAGTAATCCTTGAATACTCGATTCATCAGGTCCATAAAGGCTGCTGGAGCATTTGTCAGTCCGAATGGCATAACGAGGAACTCGTAATGTCCATATCGTGTTCGAAAAGCTGTCTTGGGAACGTCTCCTTCCCTAATTCGAAGCTGGTGATATCCGGATCGCAGGTCAATCTTCGAGAAAATTGAAGCTCCTCTCAGCTGATCAAACAGATCGTCGATCCGAGGCAAGGGATACTTGTTCTTGATAGTTATCTTGTTCAATTCCCGATAGTCAATGCACATCCTAAGAGTGCCGTCCTTCTTTTAACAAACAGAACTGGAGCTCCCATGGCGAGTAGCTCTGACGAATGAATCCTCGATCCAGAAGCTCTTGTAACTGAATCTGCAGTTCCTTAAGTTCGGCAGGCGCCATCCTATACGGAGCCTTGGATACTGGTGCTGATCCAGGAAGTAACTCAATCTCAAAGGATCTC
>CM046374.1:19215236-19292379 GCA_025413025.1 Ficus hispida
GCGAGGAGTTTATTTTTAGAGGATCAACTCCAAAACAGCCGAAAATGTTCATTTCTGCGTTAAGGCTAGGAAATTGTTGGCAGAAGGATGTATGGGATTTCTAGCCAACATGGTGGACAAGACGCAAGAGACAAAGCAGGCCGGAAGAAGTACCGATAGTCAAGGAATTTATAGAGGTTTTTCCTGAAGAGTTGCCAGGACTGCCACCAGAACGAGAGATCTCCTTTGAGATTGAGTTACTTCCTGGATCAGCACCAGTATCCAAGGCTCCGTATAGGATGGCGCCTGCCGAACTTAAGGAACTGCAGATTCAGTTATAAGAGCTCTGGATCGAGGATTCATTCGTCAGAGCTACTCGTCATGGGGAGCTCCAGTTCTGTTTGTTAAAAAGAAGGACAGCACTCTTAGGATGTGCATTGACTATCGGGAATTGAACAAGATAACTATCAAGAACAAGTATCCCTTGCCTCGGATCGACGATCTGTTTGATCAGCTGAGAGGAGCTTCAATCTTCTCGAAGATTGACCTGCGATCCGGATATCACCAGCTCCGAATTAGGGAAGGAGACGTTCCCAAGACAGCCTTTCGTACGCGATATGGACATTACGAGTTCCTCGTTATGCCATTCGGGTTGACAAATGCTCCAGCAGCCTTTATGGACCTGATGAATCGAGTATTCAAGGATTACTTAGATAAGTTTGTTATCGTCTTTATAGATGATATCTTGATTTATTCAAGATCAAAGGAGGAGCATGAGGAGCATTTAAGGATTGCTTTACGAATTCTAAAGCAAAACCAGCTCTACGCTAAATTCACAAAGTGTGAATTTTGGTTGGAAAAGGTCCATTTCTTAGGACATGTGGTCTCCAAGAACGGCATATCTATAGATCCGGCCAAGATTGAGGCAGTAAGTGAATGGCCAGCTCCGAAAAATGTCACCGAAGTACGTAGTTTCCTCGGCTTGGCGGGCTACTACCGACGTTTCGTCGAAGGATTTGCTAAAATTGCAGCGCCACTCACTGCACTTACACGGAAAGGAAAGAGTACGAATGGACTGCAAAGTGTGAAGAGCACTTCCATGAGCTGAAAAAAGGCTGACTCGCGCTCCGATTCTCATAATTCCGAATGTGGAAGAAGGAAATTTCGTGATATACAGCGATGCTTCTAAATAGGATTGGGAGCCGTGCTCATGCAAAATGGAAAGGTGATCGCTTATGCTTCACGCCAGCTAAAGGATCATGAGAAGAACTACCCGACGCATGATTTGGAACTTGCGGCGGTAGTATTTGCGCTCAAAATCTGGAGGCACTACCTTTACGGCAGTAAGTGTGAAGTCTACACAGATCATCAGAGTTTGAAGTATATCTTCACACAAAAGGAGCTTAACATGAGGCAAAGAAGATGGCTTGAATTGGTGAAGGATTATGACATAGACATCTGTTACCATCCAGGGAAGGCTAACAAAGTAGCTGATGCCCTCAGTCGGAAGTCGTCTTCTTCGTTAATGTCCATGCAGTCGTTAATCGAACCTCTTCAGAAGGAGCTAGTGGAAGCTGGGATAGAGCTCATCACAAGAAGTTTAGCTGCCCTAACTTTCCAACCTACTATTTTGGATAGCATGAAGGAGCGACAAGAAGGAGATGCCTCACTGCTCAGGACAAGGAACGAGGTCTTAGAAGGAAAGGAGTCGGACTTCAACATATCAGATGAGGGCATACTCTATCGGAAAAATAGATTATGCATCCCTAACGAGGATAAGTTGAAGGAGCAGATCATGAAGGAGGCTCATGAGACTCCATATTCCGTTCATCCAGGAGCCACAAAGATGTACCAAGACTTGAAGGAAAGCTTTTGGTGGCCCAGAATGAAGAATGACGTCGCTACATTCGTCAGTAAATGCCTTACATGTCAAAGGGTGAAGGCATAACACCAACGTCCAGGGGGAGAATTGCAGAAAATTTCCATTCCAGAATGGAAATGGGACCAAGTGACGATGGATTTCGTGGTTGGACTACCCCGAACTTCCAACGGCAACGACGCTATTTGGGTGATTGTTGATCGTTTGACGAAGTCTGCACACTTTATCGCCATCAAGCTTAGTTTTTCGGTGGAACAGCTGGCGGAACTATACGTCGCGCAGATTGTTCGCTACCATGGGATTCCAAAGACAATCATCTCTGATCGTGATGGTCGTTTCACTTCTAAGTTCTGGAGAAGTGTACATCAAGCCATGGGTACCAAGCTTACCTTTAGTACAGCTTTTCATCCTCAAACGGACGGGCAATCCGAGAGGACCATTCAGACCTTAGAAGACATGTTGCGAGCGTGCGTGATGGACTTCAAAGGAACTTGGGATAAAAAGCTTCCTTTGATTGAATTCTCGTACAACAACAGTTTCCAAGCTTCAATTGGAATGGCTCCTTACGAAGCTCTGTACGGAAGAAGGTGCAGATCTCCAGTCCATTGGTACGAAACCAGGGAAAAGGAACTTGTGTCCACAGATTTCATTCGGAAAACCACTGATGCCGTCAAACTTATACGCCGACGAATGGAGACTGCATTTAGTCGACAAAAGAGCTATGCCGACAAACGCAGAAGGCCTCTAGAATTCCAAGTAGGAGACTTGGTCTTTCTCAAAGTTGCTCCATTCAAAGGGGTTATGAGATTCGGAAAGAAGGGGAAATTAAGTCCACGATACATAGGGCCATTCGAAATACTGGAAAGAATTGGTAATGTGGCCTACAGGTTGGCTTTGCCTCAAGAATTAGCATATGTACACAATGTATTTCATGTGTCAATGCGAAAGAAGTACATCTCGGACCCATTGCATGTATTGGACCCCGAACCAATTGAGGTCCACGAAGATCTGACATATGAGGAGAAACCGGTTCGAATTTTGGCACGAGAAGAAAAGGTGCTAAGGAACAAGGTTATACCATTAGTCAAGGTCCTATGGCGAAATCATGAGATTGAGGAGGCAACCTGGGAACGCGAGGAAGAAATGAAGAAAAGCTACCCCGAATTGTTTTGATTTTCGAGGACGAAAATTCTTTAAGGAGGGTAGATTGTAATAACCAAAATTTTAGAACTCATGATTTTCTTGTAAATAAGAAATTCAAAGTTCGTACTATGTGTTTATGTGTAATTTTATGAAAATTATGAATACTAATACAAAATTCATAATTTTACAGTATATGATTGAGTTCTCAGTAAATTAATTACGAGACTTCATGATAGACCTTTTAAGGAAAAAGGTATGATGAAATTTCATAAATTTATGTTGGTCAAAGTTTGGCCAGAAAAGTCAATGTTTGACCAGAGCGGTCAAATATAAGACGGTACTGTGAAATGTTAAGCAGTATGGGAAATATACTACGAAAACCGTCCTTACAGACAAGATAGCATAATTAAAGTTTAAAACCACCATAGAAAAATCAAGCACCTAAAATAGGATATTAAAGGCCAAATGGCTTTAAATAAAAAGAAAAAGTTTTATACAGTCCAACTACACACAGATAAATTTTGGACTGCAGTTCAGTATAATAGTACTGAATTATACTGTGTATTAGTGAACACAGTATTAGAAATATCTGTGTTGGTTTTAAAGTGGACTACATTAAGGAAAATAGCCAAACAAGCCTTAACTAGGCTTAGGTCATCACCTTTTGATTTATGACATCATTAAGGCTTTAAAAAAAAAAATTATTAGAAGATTATGAAGTGTTCTAGAACCACAAGGATGGCCGGCCACTTGGAGGGTTCTTTGGCAAAATTTTGTGCAATTATTTTTATTCCAAGGATTTTTGAGCAAAGTTGAACCAAGAATAATTGCAAAGAAACCCATTTTTTTCACCTATAAATAGGCCAAGGGGGTGGGCGGATTTTGAGCCAAAAATTGGTGAAAACTAGCCAAACTCTTGCCATTTTCTCTCTCAAGAAATCCAAACTTCCAAGGGTGAGAAAGAGCAAAGAAAAATTCGGAAAACTTAGGGGTTTTAGTGCTAGGGTAGTCGGTTTTTCTCTAGTGACTTCAAGTTAGGTTTTCGAAATTTTTGGGGCCCATTTTTGGGGCCAACAGCCAGCTGCCAAGGGGGAGTGAGTGAGTGATAAAATTTGGATTTAAGAGTGTTTAGTTTAGGTGCAAGCAGCCACCAAGAATCAGCCAATTTTGGTGCCAATTGGTGCAACAAAACCGGCCTTGGGTGGTGTCCTAGGAGGAAAATTTTGTGAGCCAAACCCTAGCCAATTTTCGGAGATAAACCAAGGTAAACCATTCTAGACCTTAATCTCTTTCAATTAAGCATTCAATTTGAAATTTACATGTATTTCAAGTTGAAATTGTAAGAGCATAAGCTCAATTTATTTTGTGCCCAAAGTTAGGATTTTAGGGTTGTGCTTGATTAGGTATTAATGGTGGTTTGGTTTAATGGCTTTGATTGGTTATGTTTATGCTTGTTTGAATGATTAGATGGATGATGAATTGTATGTCCCCTGTTTTATGTGTAAGCCGGTTCTAGAATTACATGCTAGGTTGTTAGTTTCAATTATGGAATGGTGAGACAACCTAGAACCATGCAAACCTAGGCTAGGCAGTTCGGTTTTTGGTTTGCATGGGTGCATTTGAGTGGCATGATTGTTCATGTGGGATGTTAGAAAACACTGCATGTGTGCTATCTAGGCTCCCGCGTGTTCGGTTGAGGTAGTATGCACGTAATAGGACGTAAATTATTGTTAAGAACAAATCTGCCAGTTTTCGGGAAAAACTGGTCAGTTTTCGGGAAAAAGCGATTTTTAGGCCCTTAGAGGCCGAATTTGGCAAAACTTAAAACATAAAAGTTATTCAGAAGGGATTTTCCAAGAGGACAGCGCAGACAGTTTTTGAAAATAAGGCTCCAAAGGCCTTCGTTTTTACAAAAACCCGAGCCTGACCGTGCCCAGGATTTATGCACGGCCAGGTGAGTTCAAACGGTAATATGGACATGTTTGAATCCGAATTAAATTTTTCGTAAAACACGAAAGTTTTAGAATTTTTCGAGAGCTAAAACTTTTGTGAAGACAACTTTTTCAAATTCAAATTGGATCTTTAAACTGACACGGATTTTTAAAGACTGTGCAAAGAATAGGAAATTCCTGCACAGGATTTTCTAAAACAATACAGAAAAACTTCATTTTCGCACCAACAACCCTATTTTAACTATGGAAACTGTTTCAAAGGCAGTTTTCAGCCTTTAATGATTTTTATAAAGTTACAATTTGAAAACCACGAAATTTTAAAGAGATTTTTGGCAAATTTTTCCAAAATTGGATTTTAATAGCCAAAGTGTAGTAACAAGTTGTTAACGGATGATAACCGGGAAAGATACCCGAGTTACTAAAGATTAGGCCCAATAATAGGAATAGTAACTTGATATTATTCATACATACATGAGTTTAATACCCGAGGTTACCTCAAGTAACCTAACAAGTAATGGATCAAGTTTGGTTAACCACAAACTCTAGGGTTACGATTAGTAACCTAGTAATGATCAAGACCGGTGTGGGGGGGCATATAATTAGAATATTGAACAGGTTACCAATATTTTATAGGATCCTTATCCTATGTTCTTTTTAATAGCAGGAGGTAACCTGCAGTTGCAATCTGAGTTAAAGCAACGAAACCCCAGACATAGTATCTCAGGCAAGTATCGAACCTCACCTGCAGTATGGAAATAGTAAATACTATTTTCAAATGTGCTATGTTATGCTATGCTATTTACACTATATTTTCAAGTGTACCTGCTATGATATGTGATGCCATGCGATGATATATTCTATGACATGTTATGCCATGTTGATAAGAATGCCATGTTTTTAAAAGTGTCATGGTTTACAAAAATACCATAAATGCCATGTTTTCAAAAGTGTCATGGTTTACAAAAATGCCATAAATGACATGTTTTTCAAGAATGCTATGTTATGGCAAGTGTTAAGTATGATATAACATAGTGACATCATGAAGCATGTTCACTAATGTTAAACCATATGGTAAGATAAATCAAGAAAGGTGTCGTACCAACCTCCCGTGATCGAGGAGGCTACAGGTTTCAGTTGTGACATTTACCTTCCGTGATCGAGAAGGGTCAAGTTATAATTCCCAGAACTGTTAGGGCCTTGTAAACCCTAGCTTTATCTGGAGGCTGCGCGCTTTCGGTACGTACACTATGGGCCCACATGTTGAGACAAGATAATAAGTTAAAGGATTGAGTCTATAATAAAGCATAAGACATTCAATCAATCATAAATGGTTCATGCATATGTTATATGATGAATGACATGTTTTTGAGATGTTCTAAATGTTTTGTGAGATTATGTTCGTACTTGCTAGGCGAAAGCTCACTCTTGTATTCCATACTGTAGGTAAGAAGCCTGCAGCTTAAATGGTGGGCTATGCGGACGATGCGGCGGGTGAAGGGCGGTGTGGGATATCACTACGCAAAATTTTCCGCAACCGCTTTTGAATCTCAAAAGTAAATTATGTTATGCAATATGTATGAAGTTTAAAGACTTAAGAAGATATCTTCAGTATAGTATGTATACATGATAAGTTTTTCTCTACAAGATAACTTATGTAAATATGTTTTAAAGAAAAAAAAAATTATTCTCAAATTTTCAAGTAAGATAAGTACAAGTAAGTATGGTGTCGACCCGGCTTGGGAAGTCGGGGCGTCACAAAAAATGCAAGATTGTCCTAAAAAATTTCATATAAGACACGAGAAACAAATTCAATATAGTTAACCAACGAAATTTCATTTTGAGATTTCATCGAGCATATGGTGGGCGAAAAAAAAAATGCATAGAGCATAGTCTACAAAGATCTTAAACTGTTAGTCCTCAACATAATATAGTATACAAAAAGTAACAAAAAAAATAATTTACAACAGTAAATACACAAATTACACTCCAAGAAAGTTACTAAAAATTGTGTGTTTGTATTTTAACTCATCAATTCCTGTTTCTTCCTCCAAAATTTTTCAGCAACCAAACATTCCACAAAATCTCTTGACCAAATTATCTCAAACTCCAACTTTCTCTATACCAGACAATATTTAGACATTGAAAGACAACATTTTCGTTTAAGAAAACAAGAAATTGAGTAATAGAATTACTTGCTTTGCTCAAAACAAAATTAGTCACATCTTTTTCCATACAACCTTGTCGGGAAGAGAGGGCGGCGATAGTGGGAGAAGGAGAGAGAGGGGAAGGCAATGGCCTTGCTGGGAGGAGAGGGCAGCAACGGTGGTGGCATCGCAAGAGAAAGAGAGAGATGGGAGGGCGGAGGTGAGGGCAGCTGGAGAAGGAGAGAGAATGAGGGGCAGCGGCGGCGGCGACGACGTCGTTAGCAGGAAAAGGAGAGAGGGGGTAGTGTAGCATGGTTGTTGGGAGGAAAGGGCAGCGGCGGCAATGAGAGAGAAGAGAAACCGTCATGTGGGCAAGAGGGAGAGAAAGGGGAGGGCAGCAGCTATGAGAGGGAGGACAAAGGAGAGATGAAAATGAGAAAGGGTGAGGGAGGGCACGAGGAAAATGAGTTTAGTATAGGGTTTACACATGGATTTCATTGTCCAAATTCAAATTTTAATTTTTTTTTCCTAAAAGTTTACACGACGGTTTCCTGTAGAAACTTTCATGTTATGTTGAGATTACACGACAATTTAAGAAAACTATCATTGAAAGATTTTTGTAAAACCATTGTGTAATATCCGTCGTCTATTCCTACTCTTGTAGTAGTGATGAAAATTTGTAAAAGCCCTTATCTCTGGGACAATAGGATAGATTGATCTTCACATTTAACGGTACCAAACTGTTGAAAACTGTTTTTAAAAAAGATATCAGGGAATCAAGATAGTTAGACCACTTGATAGTTTTATCAGTTGAAGTAGGACCAAGAGCTCGGTTTTAGCTTAAGAGTCCCAAAAGATATTGGTCAATGCTTAACTGGAGATTTTTATGTATGAATTTCCATAGTCAAATGGGCTTGTAGGCCCAATGCTCTCAGACCAGACAACCTAATGATTTAATCAATCATTTAATAGAGATAAATAGCTAAATGATTTTCTAAGGTAGAACTCTAATTAGCTAAATTAAATTCTTACACTCATTATGGGTGTTTAAAATACGACATGGACATCTTATTTTGCAAAAGATCATGACGAGAAAAATACTATGGCGTGAAAATAGGTAAGAACAAACCTCGCCTATAGTATGAAAACTACGGTTTTCAATCTTTAATGTTTTATTTTTTAATAAAATGTTAATGAAATGTACTCCATGATTAATGTGATGTATGTTTGAACAATTTTATAAGATGCCAGTTTTGAATGGTTTGATTCAATACAAGTTTTGAACTATTTTAAGAATGATATGTTTAAAGTAAGTCTTTAAGATGTGTTTTAAATACATGATTTATGATATGTTTTAAAAACACATGTTTTATGAAGATGTGTTCCATGCTGATATGTTCAAGTTCTATGTCTTAGATTTATGCTGAAATATGACATATTACATACTTTCATGCTTGATATCATGACTTACATGTTTTAAAGCTATCATGATACATGTCTCAGTTTTATAGCTTTAAAAATTTATGTTGAAGTACGACATACTGCATACTCACCATAAAATAATTAACAAGAGGAGGATCAATTCAGTTAATTTCAGTTGATTTAGAGTAAGTCCAGTCTATGATGTCAGTGATGTTGGGGATCTTGCAAACCCTCATAACCTGATGATCACACGCATCCATTACGTACATCAGGGCCCACAGATAATGTAATACCCAAAAATTTATATGGACTCATGATTTCCTCGTACATAAGAAATCTAAGTTCGTATTATGTGTTTTTGTAATGTTTCTTGAAAATTGTGAATCTCAATGCGAAATTCATAATTTTATAAGTAAATGTTTGAGTTCTCATTTAATTAAGCTATGAGACTCAATAAGCAGTTTGCTTAGCCAAGCAAGTGACCTTTGAGCAAAAAGAGAAGAAAAATCCTATGATTTCATGTTGATCAAAGTTTGACTGAAAAAGTTAAAGGTTGACCAGAAATGTCAAATAGATGAAGGTACTGAGATATGATAAGCAGTATAGGAAATATACTGCGAAAACCGTCTTTACAGACAAGATAGCATGAGTAAGATTTAAAACCACCATAGAAAAATCAAGCACACCAAGTAGGATATTAAGGGCAAGAAAGGTTTCAAGAAATAAGAAAAATTTTATACAGTTCATTTTTACACAGATAAATTTTGGACTACAACACAGTATAAAATACTGTTATTAGTTAATAACAGTATTGGAAATATCTGTGTTAGCATAAAAGTGGACTGCATATTAAGAGACAAGCCAAACAAGGCCTTAAGATGACATCACCTTATCTTGGATTTATGACATCATTCTTGATTAAAGAAAATTGGAAAAATCTTTGGATGCCACCTAGCATCAATATGGCCGGCCACATGGGGGACTTTTGTGCAAATTTTTGTGCAATAATTTTTGTCCCAAGGGTATCTAAGCAAATTTTGGATTAAAAATAAATCCAAAATTAAATTAATTTTCAGCTATAAATAGGACCTTGGGGGGGGGGGTTTGGCTTCAAAAAAATTGGAAAACTCCCCAAAACCATGCCTAAAAATTTCTCCACCCATTTTCTCAAAAAATCCGAACCCTAGGAAGAAAAAAAAAAGTAGAGCAAGAGAATTGGTGCAACGGGGTGGTCGGATTTTGAGCTAGAACCACAAGCAAAGGTTCAAAAAAATTTTGGAGCCCCATTGGAGGAGAGGGCCGGTTGTGGAAGTGCTAGGAAAAAGGGGAAAAGTTGAGCCAATCTTTTGAATTGAGCAAGGTAAGCCTCTTTGGATTCTAGGCTTTTCAATTCAAGTTTCAATTTGGAATTTAAGTGTATTTCAAGCCGTGGTTTGTAAAGCTTAAGCTCAATTTAATTTTCATGCCCTAGTTTAGAAATTTTAGGGTTGTGCTTGATATTGGTGCTTAGGTGGTTTTAAATTTCAAGGTATGTGTAACGCCCCAACCTACGTAGGGCAGTTACCATACATACTTGGACTTATAACACTGCTTAAACTTTCTTGAAAAATCGAGAATAAATTTTTTTTTTCAAACTTACATATAAAATAGAGTTACTCATATGGAAACTTATCATACATACATTCTAAGATAAAAACATACATACTTCTTACAACTTGTTCAAGTATTTAAATCCTTATATTTTTATACAACGAGTCTTTCTTTAAAATATATATATTTAAACTTAACATAACTTGCGGAAAATTTTGCGTAGTGGTATCCCACACCGCCCTTCACCCGCCGCATCATCCACCTGGTCCACCATTTAAGCTGCAGGCCTCTTACCTACAGTATGAAATATACTGATGAGCTTTCGCTCAGCAAGTACAAACATAATCTCACAAAACGCATCAAATATCGTGCAACTTATGCATGAATCAATTATGAATCTTTTATAACCAATTATTGACTTGAACTTATTATCTTGCTTAACATGTGGGCCCCTAGTGTACGTACCAAAAGCGCGCAAGCCTCAGAACGTTAGGGTTTGCAAGGCCCTTAACCATTCTGGAAAACATGAACATGACCTTCACGTATCAACGGAAGGTTGATAATTATAAACTTGAAACATACATGATCCTCCTGCATCAACAGGAGGTTGGTACGACACCTTACTTGTCTTGGTTTAGTCTTAGTCTTATTATATTTCTAAGACTAAGAATCTTTACATGTGATCTTAATAATCATGATGCACATGAAACTAGACATGGCATAACTTGATGTATCATTACTTAACATGATTTAACATGGCTTATTGTATCATAACATGGTATCACATGGCATAACATAACATGGCATAACATAACCTAGCATAACTTGGAATAACATGTAATCATGTCATATACTTGAAAATAGATTACTATTTTCCATACTGTAGGTGAGGTTTGTACTTACCTCGTACACTATGTCCAAAGATGTTCTGATCCAAGTCAGGATACCGCAGCAGGCGATCTCCTGCTATACCAAAGGGCATAGGGTAAGAATTCTGTTCTTATAGAATGTTGGTAACCAAACCAACATTCATACTTAATTATGCTTATATGTCCCCCCCCTAAAACATTGTTTGATACTTACTGAGTATCATTGATAACCCTAAGACTTTGTAACGACCTGCCTAGCACAGGCCGTTACCATACATACATACTTATCTTCTCGTACATACTTACATACTTATGAAACACAGCGGAAAATTTTTTTTTTTTTTTTTTATATGGCATACGAGTGCAACATATAAAAGTGTCTTTATCAAAATATTTACCATAACATAATTACGTAAAGGACAAAACGCGTAGCGGCTACATATCCCACATTTCACAGTTTACCCCGCCATGCCTTTCCATCTTGCATCAACCATTGCTGACGGTTGCTTACCTACAACATAAACGTAAGACAGTGAGCTTTCGCTCAGCAAGTACAACCTCCTATACCGCGACATAAACAAACATGATCTAATCATTCACATACTAACTTAACTTACCATAGCATATCGTACATATCATAACTTCATTTATCATAGCATAGCATACATCATCATATGATGACTTCCTTTTCATAGCATAACATACATCATAATGCATGGTCCATTTATGCTTATTTTATGCTCAATTCATGCTTAACTTACTTTCATTTCTTATCTTACTTATGGGCCCCTTACTTGTGTGTATGTACCGGGCGCGCGACTATGGAGTGGTTGGGGCGGCCAACCATTTCCAACTCAAACCATAGTCCAACCCGACCTTACTCGGGTCGGTACAACACAGGCGACTTGCTCGCCATCTTACTTTCCTTTCATCTTATCATGTCATACTTGATCTTATTTTATAAGATTTTGTAAACATGCTTCGTGCTCTCATACTTCCATGATTCATGTAATCATAACATAATATTCATCATAAATATACCTTAACTTATCATACTACATAACCTAGCATACAACATATGACATATTGCATAGCATATCAATAACATAACATAACAACAATAACATTACTTAGCACTAACAATATAAAATAGCAGCAACAACAACATAACATAGCATCAATAACAACATAGCATAGCATCAACAACCGCATAGCATACATCCCTAGCATACATCTAACATACTTGGGCAAGTACCACAACAAAGCCTATGCTGTAGGCGGTGGTTGTACTTACCTCTCTTGCTATGTCCTGCGTTATGCTGCGTCTTCTCTGAGTACAGCTGCAGGTTCTCTCCTGCTCCTTGAAGGACATAGGTGAGGTTCTTAGTTAGTGTTGCAGAATGTTGATACTCTAATCAACATGCTTACATAATCCTAATTGTATGTCCCTGATACTAGATGTCTTACTGGGTTATAGATAGTAACCATATTATTAATAGAACCCAATATGAATTAATTCTTTAAGAGGTTACGTTGGATAACCTCATGTGCTAAACCCTATACATACTGTCAGGGTTCGATTACTTTCCTAACCTTGGGCTTTATCATAATTATTGGATTTCCTTAATTAACCCTATATCTTAGCCCAATTTTTACTCTTGGTATCCTTTAGGGTTATCTTGATTAACCCTTAAGGTTAATAACAGTTGAACTCTTAATTAACTAAAGTTAACCCTATATGGCTTAATCTTGAGCTTTAGGCTTTGGCCTAGTAACTCGGATATTACATCCGGTTATTAACCGTAATCATTTTGCTTACCCAATTTGGTTTAAAAATCCATTTTCCATTTCTTTGGAAACTTGGGTAATTTTAACTTCAAAAATCGTTTACTTAACTCGTAAAAATTCATATCCTTAAGATAGGTTTTTGTAAAATCATTTAGGACTGGAAACTGCCTTTGGAACAGTTTACCTAGTCAAAACAGTGGTTTTGGAAAAGATACAATTTTTCTGTACTGTTTTTAGAAAATCCTATGCAGGAATTTCCTATTCCCTGCACAGTCTTTATAAAACCGTGTCAGTTTAAAGATCCACTCTGATTTTGAAAACGTTGTCTTCACGAAAGTTCTAGCTCTCGAAAAATCCTAAAACTTTTCGTGTTTGGAGAAAAATCCAGTTCTGCTTGTATTTGCGTCAGTTTTTGTTTGAAACTGGCTGATCCTGTAAACTGGGTCTGGGCAGACCAGCCACGGAGTTTTGTAAAAACAGAGACCATTGGAGTCTCATTTTGGGATTCTGCCCACGATGTCCTCTAGGAAAAACCCTTCTGAACAACTTTCATGTTTTAAGTTTTACCCAGTTCTACCTCTAAAGGCCTTAAATTTCCACTTTCCCGAAACTGGCCAGTTTGGAATCCGAATTGGCAGTTTCGGTTGTTATGTTCGGTTTACGTCCTATTTCGCGGATTCTAACTCGACCGACCACTTCGGCAGCTTACACAGCAAACATGCAGTGTTTCTAACGTCCCACATATTCAATCATGCTAACCCAACGTGTCCATGCAGCCCTAAACCGAATCTCCTAATCTAGGGTTGCATGGTTCTATCTTTGCATCACATTCATACATACACCAAAACATTCAAACTTAAACTAGCAACCTAACATGAACTGTCTAGGGCTGATTTGTTCAAAATCAGGGGACATACCATTCATTCATCATCTAGCATGCAACCTATCAATCAACAAACATAATCAAGAAACAATTAACATAATTGAACCAACCACCCTTAAACCCTAAATCAAGCATTACCTAACTAATCTAGAGCATGGAATTTAAATTGAGCTTATGCTCTTACAAATTTCAACTTGAAATACAACTAATTCCAAATTGAAAGCTCAATTGAAAAAGGTTAGAGCTAAAGAAAATACCTTGGCTCAAGGCTAGGGTTTGGGTACCAAAAATTTCTCCTTCCCCCTAGGTCAACACAACCGGCCTCACCACTCACCTAGAGGCACCAAAAATTCTTTTGGTCACTTGGTTGGTTCACCACAAATCCGGCCACACCACCAAGGCTTTCTACCTCAAATTTTTCTCTTCCTTTCCTTTCTCCCACAACCGGCCACTAGGCCAATGGGTCTCTAAAAATTTTCTAAACTTTTTTTTTTCTTGGCTTTCCACTCAAAATCCGAACATTCCCTAAGCAAAACCCCTTTGGAAATTTTTATTTTTCTCTCATCTTTCTCTCTTCCTTGGCTGCTGATTTTCAAGAAGAAAAATGGCAAGAACCTCCCCAAATTTTTTAATAAAATGAATAGCAACCACCCCTATTTATAGAGGTTGAGAAACTTTGCTAAATTGCTAAAAAAGTCCCTAAAGAAGCAAAAATTTGCACAAAAGGGAGGTGAGGTGGCCGGCCACATACTTGGTGATCAAGCCAAAAATTGTTCTAGAACAATACACTTGTCATTCAAGGCTTGGTTCATGGAATTATGATGTCATAATTCCAAATAAGGATGATGTCATAAATATGATATCATCCTAAGGCCTTGTTTGGCTACTTTTCTCTAAAATAATTCATTTTTGTGTTGCACAGATATTTCTAATACTGTGTTCACTAATACACAGTACAATTCAGTACTGTTTTACTCGACTGCAGTCCAAAATTTATCTGCGTAAAAATGGACTGTAAAAACTTTTTCTTATTTTTCTGAGCCTTATTGGTCTTTAATTCCCACTAGGTGTGCTTGATTTTCTAAGGTGGTTTCATAGCTTATTTTAGCTATCTCAACCGTAAAGACGGTTTTCGCAGTATACTTTATTTTAAAATACTGCAAAGTAACTCCTTTGACCATTCTTGGTCAAACTTTGACTTTCTTGGTCAAAGTCGACTTTTTTTGGTCAAAGTTTGACTTTCATAAAATCATATACTTTTCGTCCCTTTTTACTCAAAAGGTCTGTTTCTAATCTACATAGTCCATTTTGAGTTTTATTGATACTGAAAACTCATAAAATGTAAGAAAACTCTTAACTGAGTTTCTCTTCCAATAATACCTTGATGGTATACATTTAATTCCTTTGAAAGGAAATAATAACATCGGGAAAATCTAGGTATTACAGACTTAGGGCTTATCATACTTAAAATCATAACTTGATAGGTTACTTAAAGTAACATTGGCTACTTAAGCCTTCCATAACAGTTTTAGGTTACTAATCCTGATCTTGGGCCTAAGCTTTTCCTAAAAAAATACATCCTATTAGGTTACTCTTAAGTAACCCTGGTTTTTAGGCCCAACTAGTCATACTTAATATTTTATTGGGTTACGTTGGATAACCCTTGGGCTTCGGGCTCAATCCGATAACTCGGTGCCTTCCTGGTTATTGCTCATCAAAACTTGTTCAAAACCTTTTCTTTACTTTTGGAAAAACTTAGGGTTTTAACTTCATTTTTCCTCAAAATCTTTTCAAAACTCGAAATCTTATGAGTGGATCTTTGTAAAAACCATTAAAAACAGAAACTGTATTTGGAACAGTTTCTTACTGTGAATTAATCAGTGTAGGTGCAAAAATGTCCTTTTTCTGCACTGTTTTAGAAAACCCGGTGCAGGATTTTCCTGTTCACTGCACAGTTTTGAAATCCAATTTTCTATTTAAAAATCAAAGCCGAATTTGAAAAAGTTTTCTTCATAAAAGTTTTAAAGCTTGAAAAACCCTAAAACTTTTTTGTTTAACTCGAGACTCAAATCGGTCTCTAACCCACTCATTTGCCCTGTTGAACTCACCTGGCCGTGCATAGGGTCTGGGCACAATCAGGCTCAGGTTTTCATAAAAACGAAGGCCATTGGAGCCTTATTTTTGAAAAATGTCCACGTTGTCCTCTAGGAAAAACCCTACTCTACAACTTTCATGTTTTAGGTTTTCCCAAAATCAGCCTCTAAGGGCCTCAAAACTGGCTTCCCAGAAAACTGGCCAGATTGAACCCGAATTGGCAGTTTTCTGATTTTAACTTGATTTTACGTCCTAATCGCGCAAACTAACTCAACCAGCCACCGCGGGAGCCTAGGATCAACATGCATGTTTTCTAACGTCCCAATTTAACTTACATGATACCCAAACATGTCCATGCAAGTCAATCAACAAAATTGCATCATTCAAGGTTAGGGTTTGCATTGGTTTTGGCTTTTCATCAAACCATTGCATACATAATTAATTCTAACACCCTAACATACCATTTAATATCTGTTGGACAGATTTGGGGGACATACTCTTTAATCAAGCATCTAGCATGCAACCTATTAATCACATAACATAAGCATATAAAAATTCATAATCAAACCATAAATCAAAACCACCCTTAACTAATCAAGCACATAACCCTATAAACTAATCTAGGCTTGAAATTTAAATTGAGCTTATGCTCATACAAACTAACTTGGAAATACACTTAAATCTTCAATTTAAAGCTTGAATTGAAAGCTTAGGGTCCAAGAGAATTTTACCTCTACCAATTCAAGGAATGGGTTTGCTTGACTCCAAACCTTTTCCTCCCTTTCTCCTTGGTACCACAACCGGCCTTGCTCTACCAAATGAGCACCAAAATTTTTCCAGCTCACTTAGGGGCTGCTCCAACAGATTTCCGGCCACCCCCCTGTAACGCCCCCAAAATCTACGTAGGGCCGACTACGTCACGTAGGGCCGAATACGTAAACATGGGCCGTTACCAAACTTGCTAAACTTAAATCTTTGTTTTATCGAAAAATTTCAGGATAAATTTTTTTTTTCTTTAAACTTTAAAACTTTAAATTTTATTTTAAAAATCATAACTCGAAACTAAACTTGAATTAACTTGTACTGACGGGTAAACTTCATCATGTCTACCCCTTTTACTTGTTATGCCGACTATAAGGTTACCATGACCTTTTAAATCGGACCTTGGAAACATTACATCACATCCATATACAACATCATACTTAAAAACATTTGCGGAAAATATTGCGTAGTGGTATCCCACACCGCCCTTCACTCGCTGCATCGTCTCCATGGCCCATCAAGTAATGCTGCAGGCGTCTTACCTACAGTATGAAATATACAAATGAGCTTTCGCCCAGCAAGTACAAACATGATCTCACAAAAATCTTTTCAAACATCAAGTAACATATCAATCATCATGTAGTTTATGCATGATCCGATTATGTCCAATTATAAATCTTTTAGGCACTTTTACTCATTATCTTGATTACATGTGGGCCCCTAGTGTCCGTACCAAAAGCGCGCAGCCTCCAGACAAAGCTAAGGTTTGCAAGGCCCTAACAATTCTGGGAATTATAACGTGACCCTCACGCATCAACGAGAGGTAAATGTCACCACTGGTTTTGAACATGTAGCCTCCTCGATCACGGGAGGTTGGTACGACACCTTACTTGATTTATCTTACCATGTGGTTCAATATTAGTGAACATGCTTCATGATGTCACAAGGTCAAATCCAAACTTAACATTTGCCATATCATGGCATTCTTGAAAACATGACATTTTTAAAACCATGACATTTTAGAAAACATGGCATAATATGTAACATGTCATAGCATCACATCATTACATGGCATCTCATATCATAACATAGCATAGCAGCACATAGCATAGCATTATAATATAGCATAGCATTATAGCATAGCATAACATAGCATAGCATGTATACTTGGAAAATATCTTTTATTATTTTCCATACTGCAGGTGAGGTTTGTACTTACCTCTTTTACTATGTCCTACGTAAAGCTGCTCCTCTTCCGGGTAGCCGCATGCTTCCTCCTGCTTGATGAAGGACATAGGTAAGGGTCTAATTAGTATTGTGGAATGTTGGTGACCATACCAACATGCCTACGAAATTCTAGCTGTAAGTCTCCCTTATAACTTATGATGACTTACTTGGTTACTTAAGGTAACCTTGGGTATTAATCCCAATCATATATGAATAGGGTTAGGTATCATCCTAACCTTGGCCTATGCCTTGTCATTTTTAATTTTAATCCTTTTTGGATTTTAAGATCAAACTCAATTTTTATACCTTGTTGGGTTACCTTGAGTAACCCTTGAGGTAGTCAAACTTAGTTCAATTATCCTAAGTCAACTTTGAGCTTTGGACTCCATCCCGTAACTCGGGTATCCTTCCCGGTTACCGTCCATCATTGTTTTGTTACCAAAAGTAAGATAACTTTTGAATCCAAAAACTTGTTTTTCTCTTTGCTTTGGAAAAACTTAGTTCTCTTTGTTCAAAAATTCTAGTTTAACTTTGAAAATTGTAATTCTTTGAGAAAGGTTTGTAAAAATTATTAACTGTTGAAAACTGCCTTTGGAGTAGTTTCCCACAGTCAAAACATTGGTGTTGGTGCAAAAATACAGTTTTCCTGTATTGTTTTAGAAAATCCTGTGCAGGAATTTCTTGTTTCCTGCACACTCTTTAGAAATTCGTGTCAGTTTAAAAATCCATTCCGATTTTGAAAAACTTGTCTTCACGAAAGTTTTAGACCTTGAAAAATCCTAAAACTTTCGTGTTTTACGAAAAGTCCAGTTCTGCTTAGATTCGTACCAGTTTTAATTTGAAACTGGCTGACCCTGTAAACTGGGTCTGGGCAAACTAACCACGGGTTTTTGTAAAAACGGAGGCCATTGGAGCCTCAATTTGAAAAATGGTCCTGCCTTCTAGGAAAAACCCTTATCTACAACTTTGTAGTTTTGAGTTTCTTCAAATTCGGCCTCTAAGGGCCTCAAAATACCATTTCCAGAACACTGCCCAGTCTTGACCCGAGACTGGCAGTTTCGGTTCTTAATTTCGTTTTACGTCCTAAAACGTGCACGCTACCTCAACCGACCACAGCGGGAGCCTAAAGTCACACATGCAATAGTTTCTAACTTTCTAATCCATCATGCATCTAACATGCACCCTAACATTCAATCAAGCATAAACATAACCAAATCACAATTGAGACCTTAGCACCCTAATCAAGCACATAACTTATTGCATGGCATAAGAAAATGAGCTTATGCTCTTACATCCAATGCTGGAAATACATTTAAATTTCCCAAATTAAAGCTCAAATAAAAGCTTAGGATCAAAGGGATTTTACCTCGATGAACACAAGGCTAGGCTAGGAGATTGGTTCAATTTTCTGCTCTATCTCCTTGGCTGTCCATAACCGGCCATTCTCCTCCTATTCCTAGCATTTTTTCTGCTTTTCTTGCTAACCCACAGCCGGCCATTCAAAGCCAAAAAATGGGTTTCCAATTTTTTTTCCACTCTTTCTTTTCTTCCTCACAAAATCCGAACTCTCCCTAAGGGATTGTCTCTTGGATTTTTGTTTTTGGTTCTTGTTTTCCTTTGGCTGCTAAGGGACGGTTTTGGAGCAGAAAAATGGGCAGAACTTGGCTCAATTTTCTGATTTTTTTGAATAAAATGGGCACCTATTTATAGGCAAATGCAAACTTTCCAAAATTTACATTTTAGCCCCTAAACTTAGAGGAAATAATGCAATTGGCATGCTAGGTGTCAAGGTGGCCGGCCAAGACTTGGAGAGCAAGCAAGGGATGACATCATGGCTTACATCATCACTTACCTCATTGCTTACATCACCAAATTTCCAAAATTTGCACTTTTTCCCCAAAAGTGAAAATTCTTACAAAAATGCCCCCTAGGTGGCCGGTTGCTTTCTTGGTGAACAAGCCAAGCTTATCTCACCTTGATGACATCATCTTGATGACATCACTTCGCTTACATCATCAATTTTCCAAAATTTTCACTTTAACCCCTAAAGATAAAATTTTGGCATTTTTGTCCCTGAGGTGGCCGGCCATGTCATCTTGTTCTAGAGAGTTCTTGGTTTTCTTTCCAAGCTTATTTAATCCAATTATGATGTCATAAATCCAAGATAAGGCTATGTCATCATAAGGCCTTGTTTGGCTTTTCCTTTAGAATGCAGTCCACTTTTATGCTACACAGATATTTCTAATACTGTTATTAACTAATAACAGTATTTTACACTGTACTATAGTCCAAAATTCATCTGTGTAAAAATGAACTGAATAAAATTTTTCTTATTTCTTGGAACCTTTCTTGCCCTTCATACCATACTTAGTGTGCTTGATTTTTCTAGGGTGGTCTCATGGCTTATGCTTGCTAAATTGTCCGTAATGAAGGTTTTTCGCAGTATAATTCCATACTGCTTTGCTATATCTCAACACCTTCATCTATTTGACCTCCCTGGTCAACCTTTGACTTTTCGGTCAACTTTGACTTTTTCGGTCAAACTTTGACCAGCATGAAATCATAGAATTTTCCTTCCCTTTTTGCTCAAGGGTCAGATGCATGACTAAGCAAACTGCTTATTGAGTCTCATAGCTAATTAAACGAGAACTCAAACATATACTGATATTTAACTCAGATCGTGAGTTTCATATCGACATACAAGATTCAAACTTGAAATTTTCCTTGTCTAAAAGGAAATTATAGGTTCATTGAAATTTCGGGTATTACACCCCCACACCAATCTCTCTTCACTTTTCTCTTCCTTTCCTTCCTCCCCCACAACTGGCCACTTTGGCCAAAATGGGTTCCAAAAATTTTTCTAACTATTTGGCTTGGTTTCTAGTGAAATCCGAACACCCCTAAGATCATTCCCTTGGGTTTTTCAAATTTTTTTCTTTCTTTCTTGGCTGCTGTTTAGTTCGGATTTTTGAGGGAAAAATTGGGCATAACTTAGTTGCTTTTCTCAATTTTTTTGTGAATAAAATGCACCCATATTTATAGAGACTAAATTGCTAAATTAGTCCCTCAAGAAGCAAAATTTTACACAAATTGCATGCTAGGTGGCCGGCCAACCCTTGGTGAGCAAGGAAAGAATACTTTCCTAACTTTACTTAATTAATTATGATGTCATAATTCTAAAGCTAGGTGACATCATTATTAAGGCCTTGTTTGGCCTTTTTCCTTAGCAAACAGTCCACTTTTATACCAAACAGATATTTTTAATACTGTGCTCACTAATACACAATACTATATACTGAACTGCAGTCCAAAATTTATCTATGTAAAATTGGACCGTACGAAAATTTTTCTTTTTGCTTCAAGCCCTTTGGCCTTTAATATTCTACTTAATGTGCTTGATTTTTCTATGGTGGTTTTAAATCTAACTTAAACCATTTTATCCGAAAAAAATGGTTTTTCGCAGTATATTTCCTATACTACTCATCATACTTCATTGTCGTCACATAGTTGACTTTCCTAGTCACTCTTTGACCTATCGGGTCAACTTTGACTTTCTTGGTCAACTTTGACTTTTCTTAGTCAAGCTTTGACCAACATAAAATCATAATATTTTTTTTTTGTACCTTTTTACTCAAAGGTTACCTGCTTGGCTAAGCAATGAGTCTCAGAGCTAATTAAATGAGAACCCAAACATTTACTGATAAAATTATGAATTTTGCATTGATGTTCATAATTTTTATGAAACATCACAAAAAAACACATAATATGAACATAGATTTCTTATATACAAGTAAATCATGAGTCCGTGTAAATTTTCGGTTATTACAATCCACCCTCCTTACAAAATTTTCGTCCTTGAAAATTAGAATAATTCTGGGTGGTTTTTCTTCATATCCTCTTCTCGTTCCCATGTTGCTTCCTCAACCTCATGATTTCGCCAAAGAACCTTGACTAAAGGTATAACTTTGTGCCTTAGCACCTTTTCTTCTCGTGCCAAAATTTGAACTGGTTTCTCCTCATAAGTCAGATCCTCGTGAACTTCAATTGATTCATGGCTTAATACATGTGAGGGATCCGAGATGTATTTCTTTAGCATCGACACATGAAATACATTGTGCACATATGCTAATTCTTGGGGTAAAGCCAGCTTATAGGCCACATTACCAACTCTTTCGAGTACTTCGAATGGCCCTATATATCTCGGACTTAGTTTCCCTTTCTTTCCAAATCTCAAGACTCCTTTGAACGGAGCAATCTTGAGGAAAACCAAGTCTCCTACTTGGAATTCTAGAGGCCTTCTGCGTTTGTCGGCATAACTCTTTTGGCGACTAAATGCAGTTTCCATCCGTCGACATATAAGCTTTATGGCCTCAGTGGTTCTCCGTATAAAGTCCGTAGACACAAGTTCTTTCTCTCTTTTCTCGTACCAATGGACTGGATATCTACACCTTCTTCCATAGAGAGCTTCATAAGGAGCCATTCCAATCGAAGCATGGAAACTGTTGTTGTACGAGAATTCAATCAAAGGAAGCTTCTTATCCCAAGTTCCCTTGAAGTCCATCACACATGCTCGTAGCATATCCTCTAGAGTCTGAATGGTCCTCTCTGATTGTCCATCCGTCTGTGGGTGAAAGGCTATACTAAAAGTAAGCTTGGTACCCATTGCTTGATGTACACTCCTCCAAAATTTAGAAGTGAAACGACCATCACGATCTGAGATGATCAATTTGGGGATCCCATGGTAGCGAACGATCTGCGCGACGTACAGGTCCGCTAGCTGCTCCACTGAAAAGCTAAGCTTGATGGCCAAGAAGTGTGCGGATTTCGTCAATCGATCGACAATTACCTAAATAGCATCGTTGCCGCTGGGAGTTCGGGATAGACCAACCACGAAATCCATCGTCACTTGGTCCCATTTCCATTCTGGGATGGGAATTTTCTGCAATTCTCCCCTGGGACGTTAGTGTTCAGCCTTCACTTTTTGACACGTAAGACATTTACTAACGAACGTGGCAACGTCATTCTTCATCTTGGGCCACCAAAAGCTTTCCTTCAAGTCTTTGTACATCTTTGTGGCTCCAGGATGAACGGAATACGGAGTCTCATGAGCTTCTTTCAAGATCCGTTCCTTCAACTCGTCTTCATTAGGAATGCATAGTCTATTTTTCCGATAAAGTATGCCCTCGTCAGATATGTTGAAGTCTGACTCCTTCCCTTCTAGGACTTCGTTCCTCGTCCTAAGTAGTGAGGCATCTCCTTCTTGACGCTCCTTCATGCCATCCAAAATGGTAGGTTGGAAGGTTAGGGCAGCTAAACCTCCCATAATGAGCTCTATTCCAGCTTCTACTAGCTCCCTTTGAAGGGGCTCGATCAATGGCTGAATTGATCTCATCGAGGAAATCGACTTCCAACTTAGAGCATCGGCTACTTTGTTGGCCTTCCCCGGATGGTAACGGATGTCGATGTCATAATCCTTTACCAGCTCGAGCCATCTTCTTTGCCTCATGTTAAGCTCATTCTGTGTGAAGATATACTTCAAACTCTGATGATCCGTATAAACTTCACACTTAGCGCCGTAAAGGTAGTGTCTCCAATTTTGAGTGCAAATACTACCGCCGCAAGTTCCAAATCATGCGTCGGATAGTTTTTCTCATGATCCTTAAGCTGTCGGGAAGCATATGCGATCACTTTTCCATTTCGCATGAGAACGGCTCCCAATCCTATCTTGGAAGCATCACTATATATCACGAAGTTCCCTTCCTACCTCTGGAATCGTAAGAATTGGAGCACTAATCAGCTTACTTTTTAGCTCTTGAAAGTGTTCTTCACACTTAGTAGTCCACTCGTACTTCTTTCCTTTCCGGGTAAGTGCGGTGAGCGGCACTGCGATCTTAGCAAATCCCTCGACGAAATGTCGGTAGTAGCCTGCTAAGCCAAGGAAACTACGTACTTCAGTGACACTTGTCGGAGCTGGCCATTTACTCATGGCTTCAATTTTGGCTGGGTCTACCGATATGCCTTCCTTGGAAACCACATGTCCTAAGAAATGGACCTTCTCCAACCAAAATTCACACTTGGTGAATTTAGCATAAAGCTGGTTTTGCTTTAAAATCCGCAAGGCAATCCTTAGATGCTCCTCATGCTCCTCCTTAGATCTTGAATAAATTAAGATATCATCTATAAAGACGATAACAAACTTATCCAAGTAGTCCTTGAATACTCGATTCAACAGGTCCATAAAGGCAGCTGGAGCATTTGTTAATCCAAATGGCATAACGAGGAACTCGTAATGTCCATATCGCGTACGAAAGGCCGTCTTTCGAATGTCTCCTTGCCTTATTCGAAGCTGATGATATCCCGATCGCAGGTCAATTTTTGAAAAAATTGAAGCTCCTTTCAATTGATCGAACAAATCATCGATCCTGAGTAGTGGATACTTGTTCTTAATGGTGATCTTATTCAATTCCCGATAGTCAATGCACATCCTAAAAGTGCCATCCTTCTTTTTAACAAACAAAACTGGGGCTCCCCATGGTGAATAGCTCTGATGGATGAATCCTCGATCCAGGAGCTCTTGCAATTGAAGTTGCAATTCCTTAAGTTCGGCGGGGGCCATCCTATAAGGTGCCTTGGATACTGGTGCCGATCCAGGAAGCAATTCAATCTCAAAAGAGATCTCTCGCTCCGGTGGTAATCCTTGCAAGTCCTCGGGAAAAACTTCGATAAAATCCTTGACTATCGGTACTTCTTCCGGCCTGCTCTTAGTTTCTTGAGTCTTATCCACCATATTGGCTAAAAATCCCATACATCCTTCTGCCAACAACTTCTTTGCCTTTAGCGCGCAAATGAGCATTTTTGGCTGTTTCGGAGTCGATCCTCTAAAAATGAATTCCTCGCCTCCAATTGGCTTGAACGTGACATTCCGACGTTGACAGTCTATAACCGCGTTGTATTTCCCCAAGAAATCCATACCCAAAATGACGTCGTAGTCATATAGGTCAATGACAATCAAGTTGACATACATTTCCCTACCACATATAATTATTGAAACATGACGTATCCAATAATCAGATAACAGAACTTCTCCGGAGGGTAATGCAGTTCTGAAAGTTCTTCCAATCCTATCGCTTCCTCTACCTAGTTTCTTAGCGAACCTAGGTGATGTGAATAAATGCGTAGCTCCAGAATCAATTAACACATAAGCATCTTGTTGGGCGAAAGGAAGCTGACCTGTCACCACTATGGATGGTCCAGCTTGAACATCCTCCTTAGTATAGGCATAAATGCGTCCTTGAGTTGCTGGAGCTTCAAGCCTGGCTTGAAGCTGATACCCTTGACTCCTTTGTTGGTGCTGCGGATTTTGGGAATTAGCATTGCAGTCCTTAGCATAGTGGCCTTCCTTACCACACAGAAAACAACGATTAGTTCCAGCACAGCAGTCTCCCGGGTGCTTCTTCCCACATTTCTGACAAGTGGGATTCATGCTGCTATCAGAGGCATTTCGTTTCTGGGGAAAATTTTGTTGATTCCTCTGACCCCCTCCATTCCACTTCCTCTTCTGTTGATTACTGCTATACTGCCTGTTGTTGCTGTGTTGACCAAAAGATCCTCCCTGCCCTTTTTGCTGCGGAGGTTGGCCTGGTCTTGCTTGAATCTGCCTAACTTGGGCCTTCTCTTCTCTCTTTTCCTTAAAAAACTTAGCCCGTTGTTCTTTGTTCTGACCTACCCAATACTCAGCTCGTATTGCCCGGCTGACACGTTCAGCAACGGTGATTGGTGGGTAGGGGCCACTGCTAATCACTACGGCCAGATCCGAGCGGAACAACCTCATCATCCTTCTTACTTTGTCTCTCTCGGAGCCGATAAGGTGAGGACAAAGACGTGCTAGTTGCTCGAACTTTTTCACTGCCTCAGCTACCGATAGATTACCCTGACGAAAATTATTGAATTCGTCTTGTTGAGCTTCCATAACGTCAGTGTTGAAGTACTTCTCCTTAAATTCCTCAACAAAGTCTTCCCAGGTCATTTGGGTAACATCTCGCCTGATCTGGACTGTTTCCCACCAGAGGCGAGCATCTTTCCTCAGCATAAAGGATGCACAGACAACTTTCTCTTTATCATCGAGCTTGAGAAAGTTCAAGATAACCTGGAGGTCAATCAACCAGTTGTCGGCCTCGATTGGGTTTGCTGATCCTTCGAATTCTGGTGCCTTCATGCGTCGAAATCTGTCATATAATTGTTCCGGAGTTCAAACCATAGGTGCTGGCGGAACAGCCAAGGGCACATCAGGCACTTCAGGAGCTATCGGGTTTTCTGGAATCACCGGGTCAGCATCAGGAATTTCCGGTGCAGCAGGCTGATTCACAGGTGCTGGTGGTACTCCGGCATCAGGAGGTCCCTGATTCTGCTGAGCCAATTGAGCTCTAAGCCCACCTATCTCTTGTTGTTGGGCTAACATCATCTGTCTTAATTCATTCATCTGGGCCGCAAGATCAACGTTCTGGGTCTGAACCGTTCTACGCTTGGGTGGCATGGTTCTACATAAAAAAATTTATGAAATAAGCTCCTTGTTTAATAAAATCATGTCTTTTATATAGAACCATAATCTTAATTCCATATCATAACATAATCATGAAATATATCTGAATCCATTATAATCTTGTCCATATCTGCTTCATAACATAAATGTATAAGTATAACATTTAGGAAAGTGTAAAACTTTCCCATCATGTTCATATGTCACTTAATTGCCACCACCAAGTGAAGGCACCACCCAACGTTATCCTCATATCCCATATTGTTATTATGTGGCAAAGTTCCACAAATACCACATATAACTTTCACAACGTCGATCTAATTCCATAATGCGAGAAGTCCCCGGCGTGACCGTTGACGAGAGATGCTTACTACGCACGCGAGCTTCTAACTAATTTCTAAGCATAAGAAAAATAACTTAGCTTACTTGGGCCGTGGCGGAAGTGATGTGAGGCAAGGTGAAGTAGGCTGGCAGGATACCACTCTGATACCAAACTTGTAACGCCCCAACCTACGTAGGGCAGTTACCATACATACTTGGACTTATAACACTGCTTAAACTTTCTTGAAAAATCGAGAATAAATTTTTTTTTTTTTTCAAACTTACATATAAAATAAAGTTACTCATATGGAAACTTATCATACATACATTCTAAGATAAAAACATACATACTTCTTACAACTTGTTCAAGTATTTAAATCCTTATATTTTTATACAACGAGTCTTTCTTTAAAATATATATATTTAAACTTAACATAACTTGCGGAAAATTTTGCGTAGTGGTATCCCACACCGCCCTTCACCCACCGCATCATCCACCTGGTCCACCATTTAAGCTGCAGGCCTCTTACCTATAGTATGAAATATACTGATGAGCTTTCGCTCAGCAAGTACAAATATAATCTCACAAAACGCATCAAATATCGTGCAACTTATGCATGAATCAATTATGAATCTTTTATAACCAATTATTGACTTGAACTTATTATCTTGCTTAACATGTGGGCCCCTAGTGTACGTACCAAAAGCGCGCAAGCCTCAGAACGTCAGGGTTTGCAAGGCCCTTAACCATTCTGGATGTAACGCCCCGACCCGTCCACGTAGGGGCATACTACGTAAACGTGGGCCATTGCCATACTTGCTTAACTTAAATCTTAGTCTTAGATACTTTACTTTATAGAAAATTTCAGAATAAATTTTTTTTTTCTTTCTTTAAACTTTATTTTAAAATCACAACTTAAAAACATTACATAAATAACATGGTACATATTCCTTAAAACATATACATACAACTTGATAATTTAAACCATTTACGGAAAATCTTGCGTAGTGGTATCCCATACCGCCCTTCACTTGCTGCATCGTCTCCATGGCCCACCAAGTAAAGCTGCAGGCATTTACCTACAGTATGGAATATACTGATGAGCTTTCGCCCAACAAGTACAAACATAATCTCACAAAACATAAGAAATATTGCACAACTCATGCATGAACCAATTATGTCCAATTATGAATCTTTTATGCACTTGAACTTATTATCTTGCTTAACATGTGGGCCCTTAGTGTACGTACCAAAAGCGCGCATCCTCAGAACGTCAGGGTTTGCAAGGCCCTTAACAATTCTGGAAAACATGAACATTGTAACGACCCGCCCTTACGTAGGCCGTTACAGTTACTTATCTTACATATTAACTTAACATACTATAACGACCCGTTCTTATGTAGGCCGTTACCATATTTATCATACATACCAGAATAACATATTTACTTACTTATGCGGAAATAACGTACATATTTTTTTTTTCTTTTCTTTTTAAAACCACTTGAGTAAAAACTTTACTACTTACTTATTTACATCATATACAATACTTATTTAGTATTTACTTTTCAAAAGTATCGAAATCTTAAAATAACTTTGCACTAAACAAAGCATACACATATATATTTCAAAACGCGTAGCAGTCTCCATTCCCACGTTTCACAGTTCGCCCTGCCAAGCTTCCCCGTCTTGTACCAAGAATTGCCAGTAGGAAGCTTACCTACAGCATAAACGTAAGTTGTGAGCTTTCGCTCAGCAAGTACAACCTTGAACCCGCAAAAACAACTTAATAAAGCAATGCATGAACCAATTATGCTTTCATTTTTTGCTTTCATAGTTTTGGGCCCCTTATAAGTGTACGTACCGTGGCGCGCAGTCATGGAGTGGTTGGGGCGGCCAGCCCAGTCCAACTCAAACCATGAACCAAACCTGACCTAGAGCAGGTCGGTACGACACCATACTTAAAAACCTTTTCTTAAAACATTTCTTTCTTAAAAACATAATCTTCTTCTTACCATATGATTTATTATTTGTGAACATGCCTCATGATGTCACAATAATAAACATACATCATACATAACACATAAATGCATGATATTTTAAAAACATGCAAACTCATAAAACCATTTGCCTATGCTGTAGGCGGAGTTGTACTTACAGGTAACGCTAGGTCCTGGGGTTTGTCGCTCCGACAAGTTACCTCAAAAGGTTACCTCCTGTTTCCAAAAAGGAAGTAAGATAAGAATCATCCTATCTTACCTTAACTTACTTTATTAAATGTTGGTACCCGAACCAACATTCATCCGTGACCATAGATATATGTCCCCCCTCATAAGCTTAATAATAATCCTTATTGGTTACTAAGTGTAACCTTAGAGCATAAGCCCTAATGGTAATCAAACAGTATTCTGTTTGATTACTTAATAAACTTTGGGCTTAAGGCCTAATGATCTTGGTGTGGGCATCCTATTAGGTTACTACGAGTAACCTTAAATGTAGGCCCATTTTGGGTGAAATTTAAAAAGCCTGTTGGGCTTATAAGGCCCAACAATTAAGGTGGTATCCTGTAAGGTTACCTTGCATAAATCTTGGACTCAAGGCCCAACATACAACCTTTGTTCTTAAATAACTAGGTCCAATTAAAATTAGGTAACCTATATGATTATAATAGGTTACCAATTGGCTTACCTTGCTTAATTTGCTTAATAAATTTATTTCTTGCTAAACTGAGTTTAATTAATCATTTAAAACTGATTTTAAATAGAACTGTGTTGGTTTTGCCGAAATTTGGTAAAAACAGTTAATTTGGCAGTGCATGTGCAAGAATTTCCTGTGCATGTATTGTTTCAAATTTCTGAATCAGAGCTTGCTCTACTGATTCAGTTTTACTTTAAAATATGTTTGGATTTTGGAAAACTTTTCTTCATGAAAGTTTTAGATACTGAAAAACTCCACAACTTTCATGTTTTGACAAAAACCCAGTTCTGAACTTAACTCATGCTTTTTCTTCGTTGAAACTGCCTGGCCGTGCATATAGGTCTGGGCAGTCTGGGCACGGGTTTTGGTAAAAACGAAGGCCTTTGGAGCGTTATTTTCAAAAACTGTCCGCGTTGCCCCCTAGAATTTTCAATTTCCTACAACTTTTCAGTTTTGAGTTTTCTCAAATTCGGCCTCTAAAGGCCTCAAAATACCGTTTCCAATTCACTGCCCAGTTTTCACCCGAACTGGCAGTTTTTGGTTTCGGTTCGCTCTCACGTAATTTTACGCACACCCTACCTCAAACGGTCTCAGCCGTGAGCCTACGTCAAGCATGCAGCGTGTAATCTAACGTTCTCACATCCGTTCATTCAATCTCATACATGTAATTAATTAATTTTTTTAATCAAACCCATTTGGTGAAATTCACCAAACTTGGGTTTTCTAAGTTTCTATAGGGTTTTCTTGAACCCAAGTTTAGCATGCAATCATGCAACATAATAATCAGTCATTAATCAGCATACATAAGCCTATGGGGACACACATCAAACACCTAATGGTCACACAAAGCATCTACTTAATTTCTAAAGCACACATTACCAACCATGCACCAAATTGAAACATAAACATACTAAAACCTAAATCAAGCACATGCTAAGCAATTTAAGCAATAAAAGGACATAACTAAATGAGCTTAAGCTCTTACAAGCTTGCTGGAAAATACACTTAAATGGCTGAAAACAGAATTTAGAGGCTTAGAGAAACGAGGGTTTACCTCTAAACCGAAGGGGGACTTGCTAGCTTAGTTTCCGAAATGGGTTTGGTTGCTGTCCTTCACTAAAAATCCGACCACCACTCAAGGGTTTTTGCTGCTAATGGGGTTCGGCTGGGGCAGAGAAAGTGAGAGAGAAAATGGCAAGAGTTTGGGTGGGTTTTTGGAATAAAATGACTAAAAAAATGTCCACCCATGACACCTATTTATAGGTGAAAAATAATTTTGTTTCTAGAATTATTTTTAATCCTTAAATTGCTCACCAAACCCTTAAAAAGTTTAAATTGCTAGATACCCCCCATGAGGTGGCCGGCCATAATGGGAAAGATAAGGTTCAAGAATGTTCCAAAAATACTTTCCCAATTTTCCAAAATTTCACAAATTTGCTAATTTCCGATTGGACAAGGTGTCCAATACTTAGGCTTTGTTTGGCTTTAAATCATAAAAGCAGTCTATTTTCATACTGAAACAAGTATAACAAATACTGTTTTTCAATAAAAATCATACTGTCTACTAAACTGCAGTCTAAAATTTATCTGCATAAAAATGGACTGCGTTTAGGTTTTTCTTAGAACTTAAAGCTCATTAGTCCTTATTGTCCTAAATATTGTGCTTGATTTTTCTAACATACTTCCATACCTTAAACTTACTTATCTGTCTGCAATGACGGTTTTTCGCAGTATAATTTCTATACTGCCTGTTATACAACAGTACCATCAAGCTTTGACTTTTCTGGTTAAACTTTGACCATTCTGGTCAAACTTTGACTAACGTAAAATTGTGAATTCCTATCATGCTTTAAATCATTCTAGCCAAACCTTGGCCGGAATATAATCATAAATTCCTAACATAGCTCAAATCATTCTGGTCAAACTTTGACCGGAATACATCCATACATAAATCCTAATTCTGATACTTAGATCAGGAAATTCATATACTTATACATAATACAAACTTTAATTCCTTGAGAAACAAGAAATCATAATTTGTAACAAGGTCAGTTATTACAAACATGACCCTTCACGCATCAACGGAAGGTTGATTATCACTTTACCCTCACGCATCAACGAGAGGTTGATAATCGTAAACTTGAACTTGTAACATACATGATCCTCCTGCATCAACAGGAGGTTGGTACGACACCTTACTTGACTTGGTTTAGTCTTAGTCTTGTTACATTTCCAAGACTAAGAATCTTTACGTGTGATCTTAATAATCCTGATGCACAAGAGACTAGACATGGCATAACTTAGCATCATAACATAGCATGACATAGCATAACTTAGCATCATAACATAGCATGACATAGCATAGCATAACATGGCATTACATAGAATAACATGGCATCAAGTCATATATTTGAAAATAGCTTTACTATTTTCCATACTGTAGGTGAGGTTTGTACTTACCTCTCGTCCTACGCTCATGGTCTATCGTTCCATCGAAGCACGATAATATGTCATATTCCTCAAGATTCAAGAAATTGAATCTACCCTCGGTTGCCTATAACCTAACCGGCCATTCTCCTCCTATTCCTAGCACTTTTTCTGCTTTTTTTCCAGCTTCTCCATAACCGGCCATTCAAGCCAAAAAATGGGTTTCCAATCTTTTTCCTACACTTTTTCTTTCTCTCCAAAAATCCGGCCATTTCATTTTTTCCTCTTGGGTTTCGGTTTCTAGGGAGGTTTTGGAGAAAATTGGGCAGAGTTTTGGGATGATTTTGGCTGCCAAAAACCGCCCCTCCTTGCTCTATTTATAGGTGAAAATTACAAATTTTCACTATTTATTTTTATTTCCAAAATTGCATATTAGGGCCTAAAAATAAAATATTTGCTAACTAGTCCCTACACATGGCCGGCCATAATGGATCCTTGGTGGCCAAGAAACTTGCTCAACAAGTTTTGCTTACATCACCTTGATGACATCACTTGATGACATCATCTTGCTTACATCATCATTTTCTTAAATTTGCATTTTAGTCCCTAAAGGACAAAATATTTGCATATTTCTCCTTATAGGTGGCCGGCCATTAGGAAAAGCTTGGAGACCAAGTTTGCTTACCTCATCATGCTTATGTCACCTTGCTTACATCATCATGGTAATTTCTTAAAATTACACTTTGGCCCCTAAATGCAAAAATATTTGTATTTTAGTCCTCTAAGTGGCCGGCCATTAAGGTGCTAGGTGGCATCCAAATATTTTTCCCACTTTTCATTAATCAATAATGATGTCATAAATCCAAGATAAGGCTATGTCATCATAAGGCCTTGTTTGGCTTGTTTCATAATATGCAGTTCATTTTTATGCGAACACAGATATTTTCAATACTGTTATTAACTAATAACAGTATTGTACACTGTACTACAGTCCAAAATTTATCTGTGTAAAAATGAACTTTATCAAATTTTTCTTATTTCTTGAAACCTTTCTTGCCCTTCGTATCTAACTTGGTGTGCTTGATTTTTCTAGGGTAGTCTCATAGCTTATGCTTACTTATTCCTCCGTAATGAAGGTTTTTCCACAGTATAATTCCATACTGGTTTGCCGTATCTCAGCACCTTCATCTATTTGACCTTTCGGGTCAACCTTTGACTTTTTGGTCAACTTTGACTTTTTCGGTCAAACTTTGACCAACATAAAATCATAGAATTTTTCTTCCCATTTTTCCTTAAAAGGCCTAATGCTTGGCTAGGCAATCTATTATTGAGTCTCGTAACCGTTTAATCGAGAACTCAAACTTATACTGATATTTAACTCAGATCGTGAGTTTCATATCGACTTACAAGATTCAAACTTGGGATTTTCCTTGTCTAAAAGGAAATCATAGTTTCATAAAAATCTGGGTATTACAATCTACCCTCCTTAAAAGATTTTCGTCCTCGAAAATTCGCATACTTCTAAGTGGCTTTTCTTTAAATCCACTATCAATCCATAGCAACTTGTTCATGTTCCTATTTTAATACTTTTAATAGGATCATGTTTCTTGTCTAGAACCATACTCTTACTTTCATATATCATCATAATTCTTATTCTCATACTTTCATGCTTTCATGCATACTTTCATATCCTTATCATCATACTTTCATTCTTTCTCACCGTATCACAAGAACTATCTACATAAATTTCTTAGCAAGTATTTCATATAACTTGCTATATTTGAAAAGCATATTATATCATATAGCTTTTCCATGCTTGAAAAGTATATTGTATCTTATATTTAAGATACTTTTCTTTAACTGTAATTGAGGGCTCAATGAATATATCATATTGAAAATATTTTTCTTTCAATTTAGCTGAAGCTGAGGACCCTCTGGTACAATATTAATCTTGTGCTATTAGAACCCTTTTTCTTTTCATGATGGCCCCTTTCTTGGAACTTTGTTCCTCAAGGATTTGGCCCTTTACTTTTCATGATGGCCCTTTCTTGGAACTTTATTCCTCAAGGATTTGGCCCATAACATAACATAACGTGAGTTGGTTCTAATAAGCATAAGATCAAGCACCATACATAAAATAACTTATTTGAATCTTCTTTCATAGAAAACAATAATAAATAGTATTATTGAAAACATATTACTGTTCGAGTGATGCAGTGAAAGGTATCCTTGAATCAACTAGCTACTTGTTAGCTAGTAGAAATTCCTCTTGTGCCTTCAGCATTTCCTTTATAGCACAAAGCCATAATCATAACTCTAAGGAATATCTAAAACTTCCCATCATTGCATAATTTTCATTACTTAAAGGATTGTACATAGTCGACCTTGGTCAAATCATTATATGTCGACTTCAAAGTTGTTGCTATCAATCTCAACCTCATTAACTTCATTGACAGACTCATAGTCATCATCAAAAATTTTTCCATATCTAATAATACTCTTATGAGGCAAAAGTTTCACAATCAGGAAACTTAACTTCCATGGTATTGATCCATTCCTTGGAAGGAAAAGTCCCTTACTATCACTATACCTGAGATGTGGCGATAGGCTATATGATCTTAAAGCCTATTCAGTTCTTATTGCTATTCTAACGATCATAACTTAACTACTACAGTTGCAAGATTAGGCTCTTGCAAACATTTGGTTCGTTCGTACGAACGGCGAACCATCTTTTAATTCTAGTTCTTAATTCCTCACATTTCTAATACCCATTCTTTCATTCATATCTTATCATGTCTTATCTTGGAAACATCATAACTTATCATGATCTCTTCATATCACCTCATAAGCTTATCCATCACATACTTATCATGGTAATTTTAGTGATCGCGTAACGCATCACATAAAATTAAAAGTATCATGGGTATCATCCTTCGTGTGACCATTGGGCATATCTTAACTAATTCTAATAAAAGGAAAATAACTTAACTTACTTGGGCACTTGCAGAAACGATACGAAGCAAAGTGAAGTAGGCTGGCAGGATACCGCTCTGATACCAAACTGTAACGCCCCGACCCGTCTACGTAGGGGCATACTACGTAAACGTGGGCCATTGCCATACTTGCTTAACTTAAATCTTAGTCTTAGATACTTTACTTTATAGAAAATTTCAGAATAAATTTTTTTTTTCTTTCTTTAAACTTTATTTTAAAATCACAACTTAAAAACATTACATAAGTAACATGGTACATATTCCTTAAAACATATACATACAACTTGATAATTTAAACCATTTGCGGAAAATCTTGCGTAGTGGTATCCCATACCGCCCTTCACTTGCTGCATCGTCTCCATGGCCCACCAAGTAAAGCTGCAGGCATTTACCTACAGTATGGAATATACTGATGAGCTTTCGCCTAGCAAGTACAAACATAATCTCACAAAACATAAGAAATATTGCACAACTCATGCATGAACCAATTATGTCTAATTATGAATCTTTTATGCACTTGAACTTATTATCTTGCTTAACATGTGGGCCCTTAGTGTACGTACCAAAAGTGCGCATCCTCAGAACGTCAGGGTTTGCAAGGCCCTTAACAATTCTGGAAAACATGAACATGACACTTCACGCATCAACGGAAGGTTGATTATCACTTTACCCTCACGCATCAACGAGAGGTTGATAATCGTAAACTTGAACTTGTAACATACATGATCCTCCTGCATCAACAGGAGGTTGGTACGACACCTTACTTGACTTGGTTTAGTCTTAGTCTTGTTACATTTCCAAGACTAAGAATCTTTACATGTGATCTTAATAATCCTGATGCATAAGAGACTAGACATGGCATAACTTAGCATCATAACATAGCATGACATAGCATAACTTAGCATCATAACATAGCATGACATAGCATAGCATAACATGGCATTACATAGAATAACATGGCATCAAGTCATATATTTGAAAATAGCTTTACTATTTTCCATACTGTAGGTGAGGTTTTTACTTACCTCTCGTCCTACGCTCATGGTCTATCGTTCCATCGAAGCACGATAATATGTCATATTCCTCAAGATTCAAGAAATTGAATCTACCCTCGGTTACCTATAATCTAACCGGCCATTCTCCTCCTATTCCTAGCACTTTTCTGCTTTTTTTCCAGCTTCTCCATAACCGGCCATTCAAGCCAAAAAAATGGGTTTCCAATCTTTTTCCTACACTTTTTCTTTCTCTCCAAAAATCCGGCCATTTCATTTTTTCCTCTTGGGTTTCGGTTTCTAGGGAGGTTTTGGAGAAAGTTGGGCAGAGTTTTGGGATGATTTTGGCTGCCAAAAACCGCCCCCTCCTTGCTCTATTTATAGGTGAAAATTACAAATTTTCACTATTTATTTTTATTTCCAAAATTGCATATTAGGGCCTAAAAATAAAATATTTGCTAACTAGTCCCTACACATGGCCGGCCATAATGGATCCTTGGTGGCCAAGAAACTTGCTCAACAAGTTTTGTTACATCACCTTGATGACATCACTTGATGACATCATCTTGCTTACATCATCATTTTCTTAAATTTGCATTTTAGTCCCTAAAGGACAAAATATTTGCATATTTCTCCTTATAGGTGGCCGGCCATTAGGAAAAGCTTGGAGACCAAGTTTGCTTACCTCATCATGCTTATGTCACCTTGCTTACATCATCATGGTAATTTCTTAAAATTACACTTTGGCCCCTAAATGCAAAAATATTTGCATTTTAGTCCTCTAATTGGCCGGCCATTAAGGTGCTAGGTGGCATCCAAATATTTTTCCCACTTTTCATTAATCAATAATGATGTCATAAATCCAAGATAAGGCTATGTCATCATAAGGCCTTGTTTGGCTTGTTTCATAATATACAGTCCATTTTTATGCGAACACAGATATTTCCAATACTGTTATTAACTAAAAACAGTATTGTACATTGTACTACAGTCTAAAATTTATCTGTGTAAAAATGAACTTTATCAAATTTTTCTTATTTCTTGAAACCTTTCTTGTCCTTCGTATCTAACTTGGTGTGCTTGATTTTTCTAGGGTAGTCTCATAGCTTATGCTTACTTATTCGTCCGTAATGAAGGTTTTTCCACAGTATAATTCCATACTGCTTTGCCGTATCTCAGCACCTTCATCTATTTGACCTTCCGGGTCAACCTTTGACTTTTTGGTCAACTTTGACTTTTTCGGTCAAACTTTGACCAACATAAAATCATAGAATTTTTCTTCCCATTTTTCCTTAAAAGGCCTAATGCTTGGCTAGGCAATCTATTATTGAGTCTCGTAACCGTTTAATCGAGAACTCAAACTTATACTGATATTTAACTCAGATCGTGAGTTTCATATCGACTTACAAGATTCAAACTTGGGATTTTCCTTGTCTAAAAGGAAATCATAGGTTCATAAAAATCTGGGTATTACAATCTACCCTCCTTAAAAGATTTTCGTCCTCGAAAATTCGCATACTTCTAAGTGGCTTTTCTTTAAATCCACTATCAATCCATAGCAACTTGTTCATGTTCCTATTTTAATACTTTTAATAGGATCATGTTTCTTGTCTAGAACCATACTCTTACTTTCATATATCATCATAATTCTTATTCTCATACTTTCATACTTTCATGCATACTTTCATATCCTTATCATCATACTTTCATTCTTTCTCACTGTATCACAAGAACTATCTACATAAATTTCTTAGCAAGTATTTCATATAACTTGCTATATTTGAAAAGCATATTATATCATATAGCTTTTCCATGCTTGAAAAGTATATTGTATCTTATATTTAAGATACTTTTCTTTAACTGTAATTGAGGGCTCAATGAATATATCATATTGAAAATATTTTTCTTTCAATTTAGCTGAAGCTGAGGACCCTCTGGTACAATATTAATCTTGTGCTATTAGAACCCTTTTTCTTTTCATGATGGCCCCTTTCTTGGAACTTTGTTCCTCAAGGATTTGGCCCTTTACTTTTCATGATGGCCCCTTTCTTGGAACTTTATTCCTCAAGGATTTGGCCCATAACATAACATAACGTGAGTTGGTTCTAATAAGCATAAGATCAAGCACCATACATAAAATAACTTATTTGAATCTTCTTTTCATAGAAAGCAATAATAAATAGTATTATTGAAAACATATTACTGTTCGAGTGATGCAGTGAAAGGTATCCTTGAATCAACTAGCTACTTGTTAGCTAGTAGAAATTCCTCTTGTGCCTTCAGCATTTCCTTTATAGCACAAAGTCATAATCATAACTCTAAGGAATATCTAAAACTTCCCATCATTGCATAATTTTCATTACTTAAAGGATTGTACATAGTCGACCTTGGTCAAATCATTATATGTCGACTTCAAAGTTGTTGCTATCAATCTCAACCTCATTAACTTCATTGACAGACTCATAGTCATCATCAAAAATTTTCCCATATCTAATAATACTCTTATGAGGCAAAAGTTTCACAATCAGGAAACTTAATTTCCATGGTATTGATCCATTCCTTGGAAGGAAAAGTCCCTTACTATCACTATACCTGAGATGTGGCGATAGGCTATATGATCTTAAAGCCTATTCAGTTCTTATTGCTATTCTAACGATCATAACTTAACTACTACAGTTGCAAGATTAGGCTCTTGCAAACATTTGGTTCGTTCGTACGAACGGCGAACCATCTTTTAATTCTAGTTCTTAATTCCTCACATTTCTAATACCCATTCTTTCATTCATATCTTATCATGTCCTATCTTGGAAACATCATAACTTATCATGATCTCTTCATATCACCTCATAAGCTTATCCATCACATACTTATCATAGTAATTTTAGTGATCGCGTAACGCATCCCATAAAATTAAAAGTATCATGGGTATCATCCTTCGTGTGACCATTGGGCATATCTTAACTAATTCTAATAAAAGGAAAATAACTTAACTTACTTGGGCACTTGCAGAAACGATACGAAGCAAAGTGAAGTAGGCTGGCAGGATACCGCTCTGATACCAAACTGTAACGCCCCGACCCGTCCACGTAGGGGCATACTACGTAAACGTGGGTCATTGCCATACTTGCTTAACTTAAATCTTAGTCTTAGATACTTTACTTTATAGAAAATTTCAGAATAAATTTTTTTTTCTTTCTTTAAACTTTATTTTAAAATCACAACTTAAAAACATTACATAAGTAACATGGTACATATTCCTTAAAACATATACATACAACTTGATAATTTAAACCATTTGCGGAAAATCTTGCGTAGTGGTATCCCATACCGCCCTTCACTTGCTACATCGTCTCCATGGCCCACCAAGTAAAGCTGCAGGCATTTACCTACAGTATGGAATATACTGATGAGCTTTCGCCCAGCAAGTACAAACATAATCTCACAAAACATAAGAAATATTGCACAACTCATGCATGAACCAATTATGTCCAATTATGAATCTTTTATGCACTTGAACTTATTATCTTGCTTAACATGTGGGCCCTTAGTGTACGTACCAAAAGCGCGCATCCTCAGAACGTCAGGGTTTGCAAGGCCCTTAACAATTCTGGAAAACATGAACATGACCCTTCACGCATCAACGGAAGGTTGATTATCACTTTACCCTCACGCATCAACGAGAGGTTGATAATCGTAAACTTGAACTTGTAACATACATGATCCTCCTGCATCAACAGGAGGTTGGTACGACACCTTACTTGACTTGGTTTAGTCTTAGTCTTGTTACATTTCCAAGACTAAGAATCTTTACGTGTGATCTTAATAATCCTGATGCACAAGAGACTAGACATGGCATAACTTAGCATCATAACATAGCATGACATAGCATAACTTAGCATCATAACATAGCATGACATAGCATAGCATAACATGGCATTACATAGAATAACATGGCATCAAGTCATATATTTGAAAATAGCTTTACTATTTTCCATACTGTAGGTGAGGTTTGTACTTACCTCTCGTCCTACGCTCATGGTCTATCGTTCCATCGAAGCACGATAATATGTCATATTCCTCAAGATTCAAGAAATTGAATCTACCCTCGGTTGCCTATAACCTAACCGGCCATTCTCCTCCTATTCCTAGCACTTTTTCTGCTTTTTTTCCAGCTTCTCCATAACCAGCCATTCAAGCCAAAAAAATGGGTTTCCAATCTTTTTCCTACACTTTTTCTTTCTCTCCAAAAATCCGGCCATTTCATTTTTTCCTCTTGGGTTTCGGTTTCTAGGGAGGTTTTGGAGAAAATTGGGCAGAGTTTTGGGATGATTTTGGCTGCCAAAACGCCCCCTCCTTGCTCTATTTATAGGTGAAAATTATAAATTTTCACCATTTATTTTTATTTCCAAAATTGCATATTAGGGCTTAAAAATAAAATATTTGCTAACTAGTCCCTACACATGGCCGGCCATAATGGATCCTTGGTGGCCAAGAAACTTGCTCAACAAGTTTTGCTTACATCACCTTGATGACATCACTTGATGACATCATCTTGCTTACATCATCATTTTCTTAAATTTGCATTTTAGTCCCTAAAGGACAAAATATTTGCATATTTCTCCTTATAGGTGGCCGGCCATTAGGAAAAGCTTGGAGACCAAGTTTGCTTACCTCATCATGCTTATGTCACCTTGCTTATATCATCATGGTAATTTCTTAAAATTACACTTTGGCCCCTAAATGCAAAAATATTTGCATTTTAGTCCTCTAAGTGGCCGGCCATTATGGTGCTAGGTGGCATCCAAATATTTTTCCCACTTTTCATTAATCAATAATGATGTCATAAATCCAAGATAAGGCTATGTCATCATAAGGCCTTGTTTGGCTTGTTTCATAATATGCAGTCCATTTTTATGCGAACACAGATATTTCCAATACTGTTATTAACTAATAACAGTATTGTACACTGTACTACAGTCCAAAATTTATCTGTGTAAAAATGAACTTTATCAAATTTTTCTTATTTCTTGAAACCTTTCTTGCCCTTCGTATCTAACTTGGTGTGCTTGATTTTTCTAGGATAGTCTCATAGCTTATGCTTACTTATTCGTCCGTAATGAAGGTTTTTCCACAGTATAATTCCATACTGCTTTGTCGTATCTCAGCACCTTCATCTATTTGACCTTCCGGGTCAACCTTTGACTTTTTGGTCAACTTTGACTTTTTCGGTCAAACTTTGACCAACATAAAATCATAGAATTTTTCTTCCCATTTTTCCTTAAAAGGCCTAATGCTTGGCTAGGCAATCTATTATTGAGTCTCGTAACCATTTAATCGAGAACTCAAACTTATACTGATATTTAACTCAGATCGTGAGTTTCATATCGACTTACAAGATTCAAACTTGGGATTTTCCTTGTCTAAAAGGAAATCATAGGTTCATAAAAATCTGGGTATTACAATCTACCTTCCTTAAAAGATTTTCGTCCTCGAAAATTCGCATACTTCTAAGTGGCTTTTCTTTAAATCCACTATCAATCCATAGCAACTTGTTCATGTTCCTATTTTAATACTTTTAATAGGATCATGTTTCTTGTCTAGAACCATACTCTTACTTTCATATATCATCATAATTCTTATTCTCATACTTTCATACTTTCATGCATACTTTCATATCCTTATCATCATACTTTCATTCTTTCTCACTGTATCACAAGAACTATCTACATAAATTTCTTAGCAAGTATTTCATATAACTTGCTATATTTGAAAAGCATATTATATCATATAGCTTTTCCATGCTTGAAAAGTATATTGTATCTTATATTTAAGATACTTTTCTTTAACTGTAATTGAGGGCTCAGTGAATATATCATATTGAAAATATTTTTCTTTCAATTTAGCTGAAGCTGAGGACCCTCTGGTACAATATTAATCTTGTGCTATTAGAACCCTTTTTCTTTTCATGATGGCCCCTTTCTTGGAACTTTGTTCCTCAAGGATTTGGCCCTTTACTTTTCATGATGGCCCCTTTCTTGGAACTTTATTCCTCAAGGATTTGGCCCATAACATAACATAACGTGAGTTGGTTCTAATAAGCATAAGATCAAGCACCATACATAAAATAACTTATTTGAATCTTCTTTTCATAGAAAACAATAATAAATAGTATTATTGAAAACATATTACTGTTCGAGTGATGCAGTGAAAGGTATCCTTGAATCAACTAGCTACTTGTTAGCTAGTAGAAATTCCTCTTGTGCCTTCAGCATTTCCTTTATAGCACAAAGTCATAATCATAACTCTAAGGAATATCTAAAACTTCCCATCATTGCATAATTTTCATTACTTAAAGGATTGTACATAGTCGACCTTGGTCAAATCATTATATGTCGACTTCAAAGTTGTTGCTATCGATCTCAACCTCATTAACTTCATTGACAGACTCATAGTCATCACCAAAAATTTTCCCATATCTAATAATACTCTTATGAGGCAAAAGTTTCACAATCAGGAAACTTAACTTCCATGGAATTGATCCATTCCTTGGAAGGAAAAGTCCCTTACTATCACTATACCTGAGATGTGGCGATAGGCTATATGATCTTAAAGCCTATTCAGTTCTTATTGCTATTCTAACGATCATAATTTAACTACTACAGTTGCAAGATTAGGCTCTTGCAAACATTTGGTTCGTTCGTACGAACGGCGAACCATCTTTTAATTCTAGTTCTTAATTCCTCACATTTCTAATACCCATTCTTTCATTCATATCTTATCATGTCCTATCTTGGAAACATCATAACTTATCATGATCTCTTCATATCACCTCATAAGCTTATCCATCACATACTTATCATGGTAATTTTAGTGATCGCGTAACGCATCCCATAAAATTAAAAGTATCATGGGTATCATCCTTCGTGTGACCATTGGGCATATCTTAACTAATTCTAATAAAAGGAAAATAACTTAACTTACTTGGGCACTTGCAGAAACGATACGAAGCAAAGTGAAGTAGGCTAGCAGGATACCGCTCTGATACCAAACTGTAACGCCCCGACCCGTCCACGTAGGGGCATACTACGTAAACGTGGGCCATTGCCATACTTGCTTAACTTAAATCTTAGTCTTAGATACTTTACTTTATAGAAAATTTCAGAATAAATTTTTTTTCTTTCTTTAAACTTTATTTTAAAATCACAACTTAAAAACATTACATAAGTAACATGGTACATATTCCTTAAAACATATACATACAACTTGATAATTTAAACCATTTGCGGAAAATCTTGCGTAGTGGTATCCCATACCGCCCTTCACTTGCTGCATCGTCTCCATGGCCCACCAAGTAAAGCTGCAGGCATTTACCTACAGTATGGAATATACTGATGAGCTTTCGCCCAGCAAGTACAAACATAATCTCACAAAACATAAGAAATATTGCACAACTCATGCATGAACCAATTATGTCCAATTATGAATCTTTTATGCACTTGAACTTATTATCTTGCTTAACATGTGGGCCCTTAGTGTACGTACCAAAAGCGCGCATCCTCAGAACGTCAGGGTTTGCAAGGCCCTTAACAATTCTGGAAAACATGAACATGACCCTTCACGCATCAACGGAAGGTTGATTATCACTTTACCCTCACGCATCAACGAGAGGTTGATAATCGTAAACTTGAACTTGTAACATACATGATCCTCCTGCATCAACAGGAGGTTGGTACGACACCTTACTTGACTTGGTTTAGTCTTAGTCTTGTTACATTTCCAAGACTAAGAATCTTTACGTGTGATCTTAATAATCCTGATGCACATGAGACTAGACATGGCATAACTTAACATCATAACATAGCATGACATAGCATAACTTAGCATCATAACATAGCATGACATAGCATAGCATAACATGGCATTACATAGAATAACATGGCATCAAGTCATATATTTGAAAATAGCTTTACTATTTTCCATACTGTAGGTGAGGTTTGTACTTACCTCTCGTCCTACGCTCTTGGTCTATCGTTCCATCGAAGCACGATAATATGTCATATTCCTCAAGATTCAAGAAATTGAATCTACCCTCGGTTGCCTATAACCTAACCGGCCATTCTCCTCATATTCCTAGCACTTTTTCTGCTTTTTTTCCAGCTTCTCCATAACCGGCCATTCAAGCCAAAAAAATGGGTTTCCAATCTTTTTCCTACACTTTTTCTTTCTCTCCAAAAATCCGGCCATTTCATTTTTTCCTCTTGGGTTTCGGTTTCTAGGGAGGTTTTGGAGAAAATTGGGCAGAGTTTTGGGATGATTTTGGCTGCCAAAACGCCCCCTCCTTGCTCTATTTATAGGTGAAAATTACAAATTTTCACCATTTATTTTTATTTCCAAAATTGCATATTAGGGCCTCAAAATAAAATATTTGCTAACTAGTCCCTACACATGGCCGGCCATAATGGATCCTTGGTGGCCAAGAAACTTGCTCAATAAGTTTTGCTTACATCACCTTGATGACATCACTTGATGACATCATCTTGCTTACATCATGATTTTCTTAAATTTGCATTTTAGTCCCTAAAGGACAAAATATTTGCATATTTCTCCTTATAGGTGGCCGGCCATTAGGAAAAGCTTGGAGACCAAGTTTGCTTACCTCATCATGCTTATCTCACCTTGCTTACATCATCATGGTAATTTCTTAAAATTACACTTTGGCCCCTAAATGCAAAAATATTTGCATTTTAGTCCTCTAAGTGGCCGGCCATTAAGGTGCTAGGTGGCATCCAAATATTTTTCCCACTTTTCATTAATCAATAATGATGTCATAAATCCAAGATAAGGCTATGTCATCATAAGGCCTTGTTTGGCTTGTTTCTTAATATGCAGTCCATTTTTATGCGAACACAGATATTTCCAATACTGTTATTAACTAATAACAGTATTGTACATTGTACTACAGTCCAAAATTTATCTGTGTAAAAATGAACTTTATCAAATTTTTCTTATTTCTTGAAACCTTTCTTGCCCTTCGTATCTAACTTGGTGTGTTTGATTTTTCTAGGGTAGTCTCATAGCTTATGCTTACTTATTCGTCCGTAATGAAGGTTTTTCCACAGTATAATTCCATACTACTTTGCCGTATCTCAGCACCTTCATCTATTTGACCTTCCGGGTCAACCTTTGACTTTTTGGTCAACTTTGACTTTTTCGGTCAAACTTTGACCAGCATAAAATCATAGAATTTTTCTTCCCATTTTTCCTTAAAAGGCCTAATGCTTGGCTAGGCAATCTATTATTGAGTCTCGTAATCGTTTAATCAAGAACTCAAACTTATACTGATATTTAACTCAGATCGTGAGTTTCATATCGACTTACAAGATTCAAACTTGGGATTTTCCTTGTCTAAAAGGAAATCATAGGTTCATAAAAATCTGGGTATTACACTGGAAAACATGAACATGACCTTCACGTATCAACGGAAGGTTGATAATTATAAACTTGAAACATACATGATCCTCCTGCATCAACAGGAGGTTGGTACGACACCTTACTTGTCTTGGTTTAGTCTTAGTCTTATTATATTTCTAAGACTAAGAATCTTTACATGTGATCTTAATAATCATGATGCACATGAAACTAGACATGGCATAACTTGATGTATCATTACTTAACATGATTTAACATGGCTTATCGTATCATAACATGGCATCACATGGCATAACATAACCTAGCATAACTTGGAATAACATGTAATCATGTCATATACTTGAAAATAGATTACTATTTTCCATACTGTAGGTGAGGTTTGTACTTACCTCGTACACTATGTCCAAAGATGTTCTGATCCAAGTCAGGATACCGCAGCAGGTGATCTCCTGCTATACCAAAGGGCATAGGGTAAGAATTCTGTTCTTATAGAATGTTGGTAACCAAACCAACATTCATACTTAATTATGCTTATATGTCCCCCCCTAAAACATTGTTTGATACTTACTGAGTATCATTGATAACCCTAAGACTTAGGGCTTATCATACTTAAAATCATAACTTGATAGGTTACTTAAAGTAACCTTGGCTACTTAAGCCTTCCATAACAGTTTTAGGTTACTAATCCTGATCTTGGGCCTAAGCTTTTCCTAAAAAAATACATCCTATTAGGTTACTCTTAAGTAACCCTGGTTTTTAGGCCCAACTAGTCATACTTAATATTTTATTGGGTTACGTTGGATAACCCTTGGGCTTCGGGCCCAATCCGATAACTCGGTGCCTTCCTGGTTATTGCTCATCAAAACTTGTTCAAAACCTTTTCTTTACTTTTGGAAAAACTTAGGGTTTTAACTTCACTTTTCCTCAAAATCTTTATAAAACTCGAAATCTTATGAGTGAATCTTTGTAAAAACCATTAAAAATAGAAACTACATTTGGAACAGTTTCTTACTGTGAATTAATCAGTGTAGGTGCAGAAATGTCCTTTTTCTGCACTGTTTTAGAAAACCCGGTGCAGGATTTTCCTGTTCACTGCACAGTTTTGAAATCCAATTTTCTATTTAAAAATCAAAGCCGAATTTGGAAAAGTTTTCTTCATAAAAGTTTTAAAGCTTGAAAAACCCTAAAACTTTTTTGTTTAACTCGAGACTCAAATCGGTCTCTAACCCGCTCATTTGCCCTGTTGAACTCACCTGGCCGTGCATAGGGTCTGGGCACAATTAGGCTCGGGTTTTCATAAAAACGAAGGCCATTGGAGCCTTATTTTTGAAAAATGTCCACGTTGCCCTCTAGGAAAAATCCTACTCTACAACTTTCTTGTTTTAGGTTTTCCCAAAATCAGCCTCTAAGGGCCTCAAAACTGGCTTCCCAGAAAACTTGCCAGATTGAACCCGAATTGGCAGTTTTCTGATTTTAAGTTGATTTTATGTCCTAATCGTGTAAACTAACTCAATCAGCCACCGCGGGAGCCTAGGATCAACATGCATGTTTTCTAACGTCCCAATTTAACTTACATGATACCCAAACATGTCCATGCAAGTCAATCAACAAAATTGCATCATTCAAGGTTAGGGTTTGCATTGGTTTTGGCTTTTCATCAAACCATTGCATACATAATTAATTCTAACACCCTAACATACCATTTCATATCTATTGGACAGATTTGGGGGACATACTCTTTAATCAAGCATCTAGCATGCAACCTATTAATCACATAACATAAGCATATAAAAATTCATAATCAAACCATAAATCAAAACCACCCTTAACTAATCAAGCACATAACCCTATAAACTAATCTAGGCTTGAAATTTAAATTGAGCTTATGCTCATACAAACTAACTTGGAAATACACTTAAATCTTCAATTTAAAGCTTGAATTCAAAGCTTAGGGTCCAAGAGAATTTTACCTCTACCAATTCAAGGAATGGGTTTGCTTGGCTCCAAACCTTTTCCTCCCTTTCTCCTTGGTACCACAACCGGCCTTGCTCTACCAAATGAGCACCAAAATTTTTCCAGCTCACTTAGGGGCTGCTCCAACAGATTTCCGGCCACCCCCCACACCAATCTCTCTTCACTTTTCTCTTCCTTTCCTTCCTCCCCCACAACCGGCCACTTTGGCCAAAATGGGTTCCAAAAATTTTTCTAACTATTTGGCTTGGTTTCTAGTGAAATCTGAACACCCTTAAGATCATTCCCTTGGGTTTTTCAAATTTTTTTTCTTTCTTTCTTGGCTGTTGTCTAGTTGCTTTTCTCAATTTTTTTGTGAATAAAATACACCCCTATTTATAGAGGTTTTGAAACTTTACTAAATTGCTAAATTAGTCCCTCAAGAAGCAAAATTTTACACAAATTGCATGCTAGGTGGCCGGCCAACCCTTGGTGAGCAAGGAAAGAATACTTTCCTAACTTTACTTAATTAATTATGATGTCATAATTCTAAAGCTAGGTGACATCATCATTAAGGCCTTGTTTGGCCTTTGTCCTTAGCAAACAGTCCACTTTTATACCAAACAGATATTTTTAATACTGTGCTCACTATTACATAATACTATATACTGAACTGCAGTCCAAAATTTATCTGTGTAAAATTGGACCATACGAAAATTTTTCTTTTTGCTTCAAGCCCTTTGGCCTTTAATATCCTACTTAATGTGCTTGATTTTTCTATGGTGGTTTTAAATCTAACTTAAACCATTTTATCTGAAAAAAATGGCTTTTCGCAGTATATTTTCTATACTCCTCATCATACTTCATTGTCGTCACATAGTTGACTTTCCTAGTCACTCTTTGACCTATCGGGTCAACTTTGACTTCCTTGGTCAACTTTGACTTTTCTTAGTCAAGCTTTGACCAACATAAAATCATAACATTTTTTTTGTACCTTTTTACTCAAAGGTTACTTGCTTGGCTAAGCAAACTGCTTATTGAGTCTCAGAGCTAATTAAATGAGAACTCAAACATTTACTGATAAAATTATGAATTTCGCATTGATATTCATAATTTTTATGAAACATCACAAAAAAACACATAATATGAACATAGATTTCTTATATCCAAGGAAATCATGAGTCCGTGTAAATTTTCGGTTATTACAGTATGCATGCTTATGTGATTGGTTGCATGAAAATTAGGGTTTGCATGGTTGTATGTCCCCAAATGTTTAAGTATGTTGAATGTGAATTGTATGGATGTATGATGATGGAATGAACATTAGAAAGTACTGCATGGTTGGTATAGGCTCTCGGTTGCAGCCGATTAAGGTAGAGTGTGCATATTAGAACGTAAAATGAATCTAAGCATAAAAACTGCCAGTTCGGGTAAAACTGGCCAGTTTTCTGGAAAACTGATTTTGAGGCCTTTAGAGGCCGAAATTGGAAAAACTTAAAACATAAAAGTTGTATAGAAGGGTTTTTCCTAGTGGTTTTCCTAGACCATTTTGCAAAACAAGGCTCCAACGGCCTCGGTTTTTACAAAAATCCGAGCCTGACTGTGCCCAGACTTCATGCACGGCCAGGTGAGTTCAATAGGAAACAAGAGTAGAATACAGTCCGAACTGGGTTTTGAGTAAAATATAAAAGTTGTAAAATTTTTCAAGATCTAAAACTTTCATGAAGAAAACTTTTTCAGATTCAACCCATATTTTCAAATAAAATTGGATTTCTAAAACTATGCCGAAAACAGGAAATTCCTGCTCAGGATTTTCTAAAACAGTGCGAAAAGAATATTCCTGCACATACACTGATGGTTTGACTGTGGAAAGCTGTTCCAAGGGCAGTTTTCAACACTTAATGATTTTACAAATCCTACTCAAGAATTATAATTTTTCATAAGTTGAACTAAGGATTTTTGAATAAAAAAGGACATAAAATGTTAAGTTTTTCCCAAAGAAAGCCAAAGTAAATTTTGGACCCAAGATATGGAGACTAGATAATGACCAACGGTAATCTGGAAGGATACCCAGGTTATTGGACTGGGCCAAAGCCCGGGGTTACCCAATATAGCCCAACAAGATACCAAGTTTAAGAATAGGCAAAGACTTAGGGTTACTTGTTGTAACCAAGTAAGATATCTTAGATGGGGGGACATATAACTATGGTTATGCATGAGTGTTGGTTAGATCTCCAACATTTTTAAATCCTTACCTATGTCCTTTATTATAACAGGAGATAACCTGCTGTTGTGTCCGGACTTGGAGCGACACATTAACGGACATAGTAGACGAGGTAAATACAAACCTCATCTGCAGTATGAAAAATAGTAAGCTATTTTCAAGTATATGACATGATTACATGTTATGTTATGTAATAGAACTCTGCTGCATAAGAATAATATTAGATACGAGAATGACGTTAGGTGGTGTCTTCGCTTGGTGGTGGCAATTAAGTGACGTATGAACATGATGGGAAAGTTTTACACCTTCCTAAATGTTATACTTATGCATCTATGTTATGAAGCAGATATGAACAAGATCATGATGGATTCAGATACGTTCCATGATTATGTTATGATATGGAATTAAGATTATGGTTCTATACAAAATACATGATTTTATTAATTTATTGAACAAGAAGCTTATTTCATAAGTTTTCTTTGTAGAACCATGCCACCAAAGCTTAAAAAGGCACAGACCCAAGACGTTGATCTTACGGCCCAAATGAATAAACTAAGACAGATAATGTTAGCCCAATAACAAGAGACAGGTGGGCTTCGAGCTCAATTGGCTCAACAGAATCAGGGACCTCCTAATACCGGAGTACCACCAGCACCTATGAATAAGCCTGCTGCACCGAAAATTCCTGATGCTGATCCGGTGATTCCAGAAAACCCCATAGCTCCTGAAGTGCCTGTTGCGCCTTCGGCTGTTCCGCCAGCACCTCTGGTTCGAACTCCGGAAGAATTATATGACAGGTTTCAGCGCATGAAGGCACCGGAATTTGAAGGATCAACAAACCCAATTGAGGCCGACAATTGGTTGATTGACGTCCAGGTTATCCTGAACTTCCTCCGGCTCGATAATTAAGAGAAAGTTCTCTGTGCATCCTTTATGCTAAGGAAAGATGCTCGCCTCTGGTGGGAAATAGTCTAGATCCGGCGAGATGTTACACAAATGACTTGGGAGGACTTTGTTGATGAATTTAAAGAGAAATACTTCAACACCGACATTATGGAAGCACAACAAGATGAATTCAATAATTTCTGCCAGGGTAATCTGTCGGTAGCTAAGGCTGTAAAAAAGTTTGAGCAACTAGCACGTCTTTGTCTTCACCTTATCAGTTTCGAGAGGGACAAAGTAAGAAGGATGATGAGGATGTTCCGCTCGGATTTGACTGTAGTAATTAGCAGTGGCCCCTACCCATCAATCACCATTGTTGAATGTGTCAGCCGGGCGATTTGAGCTGAGTATTGGGTTGTAACGCCCCGACCGTCCACCTAGGGGCGTACTACGTAAATGTGGGCCGTTACCATGCTTGCTTAACTTAAACCTTAGTCTTAAATACTTAACCTTGTAGAAAATTTCAGAATAATTTTTTTTTCTTTTCTTTAAACTTTATTTTAAAATCATAACTTAAAAACATTACATAGGTAACATGGTACATATTCCTTAAAACATATACGTACAACTTGATAATTTAAATAGTTTGCGGAAAAACTTGCATAGTGGTATCCCATACCGCCCTTCACTTGCTGCATCATTTCCATGGCCCACCAAGTAACGCTGCAGGTGTTTACCTACAGTATGGAATATACTGATGAGCTTTCGCCCAGCAAGTACAAACATAATCTCACAAAACACAAGAAATATTGCACAACTTATGCATGAACCAATTATGTCCAATTATGAATCTTTTATGCACTTGACTTATTATCTTGCTTAACATGTGGGCCCTTAGTGTACGTACCAAAAGCGTGCAAGCCTCAGAACGTCAGGGTTTGTAAGGCCCTTAACAATTCTAGAAAACATAAACATAACCCTTCACGCATCAACGGAAGGTTGATTATCACTTTACCCTCAAGCATCAACGAGTGGTTGATAATCATAAACTTGAACTTGTAACATACATGATCCTCCTGCATCAACAGGAGGTTGGTACGACACCTTACTTATCTTGGTTTAGTCTTAGTCTTGTTACATTTCCAAGACTAAGAATCTTTACGTGTGATCTTATTAATCATGATGCACATGAGACATAAACATGGCATAATTTGACATATCATAGCTTAACATGACTTAATATGGCTTATCGTATCATAACATGGCATAACATAACATGGTATAGCATAACATGACATAACATAGCATGACATAGCATAACTTGGCATAACATATAATCATGTCATATACTTGAAAATAGTTTAATATTTTCCATACTGCAGGTGAGGTTTGTACTTACCTCTCGTCCTACGCTCTTGGTCTATCGTTCCATCGAGGCACAACAACATGTCATATTCCTGTTTCCAAACAGGGTGTAAGATAAAAGTTATACACCTTTTATGTTACCATAATCATAATCGTTAAATGTTGGTGACCTAACCAACATGCGTTCATAACCTTAGTTATATGTCCCCTCCTATACAACATATATTACTTGGTTACAATAAGTAACCTCATTGCTAAGCCCACACCCATACAGGTCGGGTTAGGTTACTATCCTAACCTTGGGCACATGACTTAACATTCTTGATTTATAATCCATTGGGTTATTACAAATAACCCTAAATCTTAGTTTATCATAATCTTGGTACCTTACTGGGTTATGTTGGGTAACCCTTGAGGTGATAAACCTTGGTCAAACTTAGTCAACCAAAGTCAACCTTCTAAGGTCAAACTTAGACTTTGGAGGTCAAGCCCAATAACTCGGGTATCCTTCCCGGTTACCATCCATTATTATATTGCTACTTGTCTTTGGCTTTAAAAATCCAATTTTCCTTTGTCTCGGAAAATTTGGTGAATTTGGTTTAAAAACCCTTTGCTTGACTTATATAATTTGTTAAGGACTGAAAACTGCCACTGGAATAGTTCTCACAGTCCAAAACATTGGGGTTAGTGAAAAACACAGTTTTCCTGTATTATTTTAGAAAATCCTGTGCATGAGCAGGAATTTCCTGCTTATGTACTATTTTTCTGAAAATCTTGTGCTGGAATTTCTGTTTCCTGCACAGTTTTTAGAATTCAAATTTTACTGTAAAATCTGTTCAGAATTTGATAAAACTTTCTTCATAAAAGTTGTAGATCTCGGATAATACTACAACTTTTATGTTTTGAGGAAAACCCAGTTCGGACTTTAACATGCTTTTATTCTTTGTTGAACTCACCTGGCCGTGTATAAATCCTGGGCACGGTCAGGCTCGGATTTTCATAAAAACCGAGGTCTTTGGAGCCTTATTTTGAAAAACAGTTCACGTCACCCTCTAGGAAAAACCATTATCTACAACTTTGTAGTTTTGAGTTTTTTCAAATTCAGCCTCTAAGGGCCTCAAATTACCATTTCCAGAAAGCTACCTAGTCTTGACCCGAGACTGGCAGTTTCGGTTCTTAAATTCGTTTCTCATCCTAAAACGCGCACACTACCTCAACCGACCACAGCGGGAGCCTAAGGTCACACATGAAATCGTTTCTAACATTCCAATCCATCATGCACATAACCATACATTCATTCTCAACCTATGGGGACATACAACAAACACATGGTAGGCATATTTGCAAACATGCATCAAAACCATAAACTAGAGGCCACCAACCCTAATCAAGCATAATCAAGCACATTAAGCCTTGCTAGGAAGATAAAGGATGAGCTTATGCTCTTACATCCAATGCTGGAAATACACTTAAACTTCCAATTTAAAACTCAATCGAAGAGCTTATGATTAAAGGAGATTACCTTGATTGAACACAAGGCTAGGCTAGGAGTTTGGTTCATTTTTCTGCCCTTTCTCCTTGGCTGCCTATAACCGGCCTTGCTCCTCCAATGAGCACTAAAACTTTTTGGTCATTTGTGGTTCTTCCTATAAAATCCGGCTATCCTAAAACCCACTTTTCTGCACTTTTCTCTTTTCTTTCTCTTCCTTTCCCATGGCCGGCCACTTGGCCTCCAATGGGTACCAATTTTTTTCTCAACTTTTTCTTTGATTTCCTACTTGAAAATCCGAACATTCTAGCTCACTTTTCTTTCTATTTTTCTCTCTTCTATGGCTCGGCCTTTAGGTGGAAAAGTGAGGGAAAAGTTTGCCATAGTTTAGCTAAGGTTACAAAACTTACTTCAAATTTGTGAACCAACATCACCTATTTATAGGTGAAAATCATAGTTTCTAGAATTGCATATAAGGGTCTAAGAGCAAAATATTTGCTCATCTACCCTCCTAGGTGGCCGGCCATAGTGAATCCTTGGTGGGCAAGTTTCTTGCTCACCAAGTCTTGCTTACATCACCTAATGACATGACTTTGATGACATCACCTTGATGACATCACTTGCTTACATCACCTTGATGACATCATCTTGATGACATCACATTGATGACATCACCTTGATGACATCACATTGATGACATCACCTTGATGACATCATCAAGCCAAATACTTGTTCTCCAAGCACACAAAGAACCGGCCATTAGGAATCCTTGGTGGGCAAGTTACTTGCTCACCAAGTTTGGCTTACATCACTCCCGTGACATCATTCGCTTACATTATTTTGACGACATCATCTTGATGACATCATCAAGCCAATTGCTTGTTCACCAAGCCTAGAAGAACCGGCCATGCATGTAGACACCAACCAAAAATATCTTTTCATGCTAATCTTATTCTTAATTCCTTGTTCCAATGTAACTAGGCCTGTAACCAATTTTTAGCCTAGTTGGAACCTTGGTTAGGAATTTCCATGATTCTATAATTACATACTAATCCATCATTACTTACTTTTCTAAAATTGTACTTTGCCCCTACGGACAAAATATTTGAATTTAGTCCCTGTAGGTCGCCAACTATGGCGGAGCCACTTGGTTCCATTTCGTGCATAATTATCCACTTGATACTAAATATCCAATAATATATTCTGCAGTCCATTTCCTTACCAACTTACATAATATCAATATTGTTTTTCACCAAAAATAGTATTGTTATACTGGATTACAGTCCAGAATTCATCTGCGTAAAAATTGGACTGCGTATCAGATTTTCTTAGGACTTAAACTATTTAGTCCTTAACGCTCTAAAAATTGTGCTTGATTTTTCTACGGTGGTCTCATAGCTTATTCTTACTTAATTGTCCGTAAATGACGGTTTTTTGTAATATAATTTCCATACTGATTAATCACACTGCAGTACCGCCTCAGTCAATCATAAAGTCAACCTGGTCAAACTTTGACCGGCATAAAATCATAAATTCCCATTTTGCCATTTTTCCTCAAAAGGCCACATGCTTGACTAAGTAGTCTATTATTGAGTCTCGTAACTGTTTAATTGAGAACTCAAACTTATACTATTATTCAACTCTGATCATGATTCAGACTTAAGATTTCATTGTTCCTGCAGAACTCTCAAGTCATCAAAATTTCGGGTATTACATGGGTAGGTTAGAACAGAGAACAACGGGCTAATTCTGTAAGAAAAGAAAAAAGAGAAGGCATAAGTTAAGCAGATTCAGGCAAGACCAAGCCAACCTCCGCAGCAGAAAGGGCAAGGAGGATCTTTCGGTCAACACAGCAACAACAAGCAGTACGGCAATAATCAACAAAAAAGGAAATGGAATAGAGGGGGATAGGGGAATCAACAAAATTTTCCCCAGAAAAGGAATGCCCCTAATAGCAACATAAATCCCACTTGTCAGAAATGTGGGAAGAAGCACTCGAGAGATTGTTGTGCTGGAACTAATCGTTGCTTTCTGTGTGGCAAGGAAGGCCATTATGCTAGGGACTGCAATGCTAATTTCCAGAATCCGCAGAACAGATGAAGCTCGAAGGACCTGAAATCTCCCAAGGCAGACTTGAAGCTCCAGAACCTCAAGGACGCATTTATGCCTATACTAAGGAGGATGTTCAAGTTGGACCATCCACAGTGGTGACAGGTTAGCTTCCTTTTGCCGAACAAGATGCTTATGTGTTAATTGATTCTGGAGCTACGCATTCCTTCACATCACCTAAGTTTGCAAAGAAACTAGGTAGAGGAAGCGATAGGATCAAAAGAACTTTCAGAACTACATTACCCTCCGAGGAAATTTTGTTGTCTGATTATTGGATACGTCATGTTCCAATAATTATATGTGGTAGGGAAATGTATGTCAACTTGATTGTCATTGACCTATATGACTACGATGTCATTTTGGGTATGGATTTCTTGGGGAAATACAACGCGGTTATAAACTGTCAACGTCGTATTGTCACGTTCAAGCCAATTGGAGGCGAGGAGTTCATTTTTAGAGGATCGACTCCGAAACAACCGAAAATGCTCATTTCTGCGCTAAAGGCTAAGAAGTTGTTGGCAGAAGGATGTATGGGATTTTTAGCCAACATGGTGGATAAGACGCAAGAAACTAAGAGCAGGCCGGAAGAAGTACCGATAGTCAAGGATTTTATCGAAGTTTTTCCTAAAGACTTGCCAGGATTACCACCGGAGCGAGAGATCTCTTTTGAGATTGAATTGCTTCCTGGATCGGCACCAGTATCCAAGGCACCTTATAGGATGGCCCCCGCCGAACATAAGGAATTGCAACTTCAGTTGCAAGAGCTCCTGGATCGAGGATTCATCCTTCAAAGTTATTCACCATGGGGAGCCCCAGTTTTGTTCATTAAAAAGAAGGATGGCACTTTTAGGATGTGCATTGACTATCGGGAATTGAATAAGAATACCATCAAGAATAAGTATCAATTACCCAGGATCGACGATTTGTTCGATCAATTGAAAGGAGCTTCAATTTTTTCGAAAATTGACTTGCGATCGGGATATCATCAGCTTCGAATAAGGGAAGGAGATATTCCCAAGACGGCCTTTCATACGCGATATGGACATTACGAGTTCCTCGTTACGCCATTTAGATTGACAAATGCTCCAGCTGCCTTTATGAACTTGATGAATCGAGTATTTAAGGACTACTTGGACAAGTTTCTTATTGTCTTTATAGATGATATCTTGATTTATTCAAGATCTAAGGAGGAGCATAAGGAGCATCTAAGGATTGCCTTACGGATTCTAAAGCAAAACCAGCTTTATGTTAAATTCACCAAGTGTGAATTTTGGTTGGAGAAGATCCATTTCTTAGGACATGTGGTTTCCAAAGAAGGCATATCTGTAGATCCAGCCAAGATTGAAGCCGTAAGTAGATGGCCAGCTCCGAAAAATGTCACCAAAGTACGTAGTTTCCTTGGCTTAGCAGGCTACTACCGACGTTTCATCGAGGGATTTGCTAAAATAGCAGCGCCGCTCACCGCACTTACACGGAAAGGAAAGAAGTACAAATGGACTGCTAAGTGTGAAGAACACTTCCAAGAGCTAAAAAGTAAGCTGACTAGTGCTCCAATTCTTATGATTCCAGTGGTAGAGGAAGGGAACTTCGTGATATATAGCGATGCTTCCAAGATAGGATTGGGAGCTGTTCTCATGCAAAATGGAAAAGTGATCGAGTATGCTTCCCGACAGCTTAAGGATCATGAGAAAAACTATCCGATGCATGATTTGGAACTTGCGGCGGTAGTGTTTGCACTTAAAATTTGGAGACACTATCTTTACGGCGCTAGGTGTGAAGTCTATACGGATCATCAAAGTTTGAAGTATATCTTCACACAGAAGGAGCTTAACATGAGACAAAGAAGATGGCTCGAATTAGTGAAAGATTATGACATAGACATCCATTACCATCCTGGGTGTAACGCCCCAACCTACGTAGGGCAGTTACCATACATACTTAGACTTATAACACTGCTTAAACTTTCTTGGAAAATCGAGAATAAATTTTTTTTTTTTCAAACTTACATATAAAATAGAGTTACTCATATGGAAACTTATCATACATACATTCTAAGATAAAAACATACATACTTCTTACAATTGTTCAAGTATTTAAATCTTATATTTTTATACAACGAGTCTTTCTTTAAAATATATATATTTAAACTTAACATAACTTGCGGAAAATTTTGCGTAGTGGTATCCCACACCGCCCTTCACCCGCCGCATCATCCACCTGGTCCACCATTTAAGCTGCAGGCCACTTACATACAGTATGAAATATACTGATGAGCTTTCGCTCAGCAAGTACAAACATAATCTCACAAAACATCAAATATCGTGCAACTTATGCATGAATCAATTATGAATCTTTTATAACCAATTATTGACTTGAACTTATTATCTTGCTTAACATGTGGGCCCTAGTGTACGTACCAAAAGCGCGCAAGCCTCAGAACGTCAGGGTTTGCAAGGCCCTTAACCATTCTGGAAAACATGAACATGACCTTCACGTATCAACGGAAGGTTGATAATCATAAACTTGAAACATACATGATCCTCCTGCATCAACAGGAGGGTACCTTATTTGTCTTGGTTTAGTCTTAGCCTTATTATATTTCTAAGACTAAGAATCTTTACATGTGATCTTAATAATCATGATGCACATGAAACTAGACATGGCATAACTTGATGTATCATAGCTTAACATGATTTAACATGGCTTATCGTATCATAACATGGCATCACATGGCATAACATAACATGGCATAACATGGCATGACATAACATGGAATAGCATAACTTGGCATAACATGTAATCATGTCATATACTTGAAAATAGATTACTATTTTCCATACTATAGGTGAGGTTTGTACTTACCTCGTCTACTATGTCCACTAATGTCTCGCTCCAAGTCCGGACACAACAGCAGGTTATCTCCTGCTATAATAAAGGACATAGGTAAGGATTTAAAAATGTTGGGAATCTAACCAACATTCATGCATAACCATAGTTATATGCCCCCCCTTATATGTTATCTTTCTTGTCTTAATCCATATTTAAACTTGGTATCTTGTTGGGCTACATTGGGTAACCCTGGGCTTTGGCCCAGTCCAATAACCTGGATATCCTTCCAGATTACCGTTGGTCAATCCAGTCTCCATTTCTTGGGTCCCAAAATTTTCTTTGACTTTTCTTTGGAAAAACTTAACATTTTAGGTCCTTTTTAATTCAAAAATCCTTTGTTCAACTTTTGAAAAATTATAATTCTTGAGTAGGATTTGTAAAATCATTAAGTGTTGAAAACTGCCCTTGAAATAGCTTTCCACAGTCGAACCATCAGTGTATGTGCAGGAATGTCCTTTTCCTACACTGTTTTAGAAAATCCTGAGCAGGAATTTCCTATTCACTGCACAGTTTTGAAATCCAATTTTCTATTTAAAAATCAAAGCCGAATTTGAAAAAGTTTTCTTCATAAAAGTTTTAAAACTTGAAAAACCCTAAAACTTTTGTGTTTAACTCGAGACTCAAATCGGTCTCTAACCCACTCATTTTCCCTGTTGAACTCACCTGGCCGTGCATAGGGTCTGGGCACAGTCAGGCTTAGGTTTTCATAAAAACGAAGGCCATTGGGGCCTTATTTTTGAAAACTGTGCATGTTGTCCCCTAGTAAAAAGCCTTCTCTACAACTTTTATGTTTTAAGTTTTTCCAGATTCGGCCTCTAAAGGCCTCAAAATCAGATTTCCAGAAAACTGGCCAGTTTTACCTGAACTGGCAGTTTTTATGCTAAGATTCGGTTTACGTCCTAATATGTGCACACTACCTCAATCGGCCGCAACCGAGAGCCTATACCAGTCATGCAGCACTTCTAACGTGCCATTCTAACTCATGATTGAACATATTTAGGGGACATACAATTCATCAAACATCTAGTATGCAAAACAAGCATAAGCATAAAACTCATAAATCAACCACCACAAAATCCTAAACTAAGGCAACAAAATAAATTGAGCTTATGCTCATACAAACTAACTTGGAAATACACTTAAATCTTCAATTTAAAGCTTGAATTGAAAGCTTAGGGTCCAAGAGAATTTTACCTCTACCAATTCAAGGAATGGGTTTGCTTGGCTCCAAACATTTTTCTCCCTTTCTCCTTGGTACCACAACCGGCCTTGCTCCACTAAATGAGCACCAGAATTTTTCCAGCCACTTAGGGGCTGCTCCAACAGATTTCCGGCCACTCCCCACACCAATCTCTCTTCACTTTTCTCTTCCTTTCCTTCCTCCCCCACAACCGGCCACTTTGGCCAAAATGGTTCCAAAAATTTTCTAACTATTTGGCTTGGTTTCTAGTGAAATCCGAACACCCCTAAGATCATTCCCTTGGTTTTTTTTTCAAACTTTTTCTTTCTTCCTTGGCTGCTCCTAAGTTCGGATTTTTGGAGAAAAAAATGGGCAGAGTTTAGTTATGTTTCCAAATTATAGGTGAAGACAACTTCTCCATCTTGCTAAAAAGCCCTTCAATTTTTTTTAAAATTGCACAAAAGGTGCCTTAGGTGGCCGGCCAACCCTTGGTGGGCAAGGAAAGAATACTTTCCTAACTTTACTTAATTAATTATGATGTCATAATTGGGAGATAGGGTGATGTAAGCATCCTAAGGCCTTGTTTGGTCTTTCCTTTATAGTGCAATCCACTTTTATGCTACACAGATATTTCTAATACTGTTATTAACTAATAATAGTATTTTATACTGCATTGTAGTCCAAAATTTATCTGTTAAAAATGAACTGTATAAAATTTTTCTTATTTCTTGAAACCTTTCTTGCCCTTAATATCCTACTTGGTGTGCTTGATTTTTCTATGGTGGTTTTAAATCTAACTTAAACCATTTTATCCAAAAAATGGTTTTTCGCAGTATATTTCCTATACTGCTCATCATACTTCATTGTCGTCACATGTTGACTTTTCTAGTCAATCTTTGACCTATCGGGTCAACTTTGTCTTTTCTTGGTCAAGTTTTGACCACATAAAATCATAACATTTTTTTTTCTTTTGTACCTTTTTGCTCAAATGTTACTTGCTTGGCTAAGCAAATTGCTTATTGAGTCTCATAGCTAATTAAATGAGAACTCAAACATTTACTGATAAAATTATGAATTTCGTATTGATATTCATAATTTTCATGAAACATTACAAAAATACATAATACGAGCATAGATTTCTTATGTACAAGGAAATCATGAGTCCGTATAAATTTTCGGTTATTACACTGGGAAAGCGAATAAAGTAGCCGATGCTCTTAGTCGGAAGTTGTTTTCCTCATTGAGATCAATTCAGTCATTGATCGAGCCCTTTCAAAAGGAGCTAGTGGAAGCTACAATAGAGCTTATTACGGGAGGTTTAGCTGCCCTAACCTTCCAGCCTACCATTTTGGATGGCATGAAGGAGCGTCAAGAAGGAGATGCCTCATTGCTTAGGACGAGAAACAAAGTCTTAGAAGGAAAGGAGTCAGACTTCAATATATCTGACGAGGGCATACTTATCGGAAAAATAGACTATGTATTCCTAATGAGGACGAGTTGAAGGACAGATCATGAAAGAAGCTCATGAGACTCCGTATTCCGTTCATCCTGGAGCCACAAAGATGTACAAAGACTTAAAGGAAAGTTTTTGGTGGCCCAAAATGAAGAATGACGTTGTCACATTTGTTAGTAAATGCCTTACGTGTCAAAAGTAAAGGCTGAACACCAACGTCCCGGGGGAGAATTGCTGAAAATTTCCATCCCAGAATGGAAATGGGACCAAGTGATGATGGATTTCGTGGTTGGTCTACCCCGAACTCCCAGTGGCAATGATGCTATTTGGGTGATTGTCGATCGATTGATGAAATCCACATACTTCTTGGCCATCAAGCTTAGCTTTTCAATGGAGCAGCTAGCGGACTGTACGTCGTGCAGATCGTTCGCTACCATGGGATTCCAAAATCGATCATCTCAGATCGTGATGGTCATTTCACTTCGAAATTTTGGAGGAGTGTACATCAAGCAATGGGTACAAAGCTTACTTTTAGTACAGCTTTTCACCCACAGACGGATGGACAATCAAAGAGGACCATTCAGACTCTAGAAATATGTTACGAGCATGCGTGATGGACTTCAAGGGAACTTGGGATAAGAAGCTTCCTTTGATTGAATTCTCATACAACAACAGTTTCCAAGTTCGATTGGAATGGCTCCTTATGAAACTCTCTATGGGAGAAGGTGTAGATCTCCAGCCATTGGTACGAGACAAGAGAAAAAGAACTTGTGTTTAGGACTTTATACGGAGAACCACTGAGGCCATAAAACTTATACGTCAACGGATAGAAACTGTATTTAGTCGACAAAAGAGTTATGCCGACAAACGCAGAAGGCCTCTAGAATTCCAAGTGGAGACTTGGTTTTCCTTAAGTTGCTCCGTTCAAAGGAGTCATGAGATTTGGAAAGAAAGGGAAACTAAGTTCGAGATACATAGGGCCATTCGAAGTACTCGAAAGAGTCGGTAATGTGGCCTATTAGTTGGCTTTGCCCCAAGAATTAGCATATGTGCACAATGTATTTCATGTGTCGATGCTAAAAAATACATCTCAGATCCCTCACACGTATTAACCATGAACCAATTGAGGTTCACGAGGATTGACTTATGAGGAAAAACCGGTTCGAATTTTGGCACGAGAAGAAAAGGTGCTAAGGCACAAAGTTATACCTTTAGTCAAGTTCTATGGCGAAATCATGAGATTAAGGAAGCAACATGGAACGTGAAGAGGATATGAAGAAAAGCCACCCAGAGTTATTCTAATTTTCGAGAACGAAAATTTTGTAAGGAGGGTGGATTGTAATACCCAAAAATTTATACGGACTCATGATTTTCTCGTACATAAGAAATCTAAGTTCGTATTATGTGTTTTTATAATGTTTTTGAAAATTGTGAATCTCAGTGCGAAATTCATAATTTTATCAGTAAATGTTTGAGTTCTCATTTAATTAAGCTATGAGACTCAATAAGCAGTTTGCTTAGCCAAGCAAGTGACCTTTGAGCAAAAAGGAAGAAAAATCATATGATTTCATGTTGGTCAAAGTTTGACTGAAAAAGTCAAAGGTTGACCAGAAAGGTCAAATAATGAAGGTACTGAGATATGATAAGCAGTATAGGAAATATACTGCGAAAACCGTCTTTACAAATAAATAGCATAAATAAGATTTAAAACCACCATAGAAAAATCAAGCACACCAAGTAGGATATTAAGGGCAAGAAAGGTTTCAAGAAATAAGAAAATTTTATACAGTTATTTTTACACAGATAAATTTTGGACACAATACAGTATAAAATACTGTTATTAGTTAATAACAGTATTGGAAATATCTATGTTAGCATAAAAGTGGACTGCATATTAAGAGACAAGCCAAACAAGGCCTTAAGATGACATCACCTTATCTTGGATTTATGACATCATCCTTGATTAAAGAAAATTGGAAAAATCTTTGGATGCCACCTAGCATCAATATGGCCGCCACATGGGGGACTTTTGTGTAAATTTTTGTGCAATTATTTTTGTCCCAAGGGTATCTAAGCAAATTTTGGATTAAAAATAAATCCAAAATTAAATTAATTTTAGCTATAAATAGGACCTTGGGGGGGGGGGGGGGCGTTTTTGGCTTCAAAAAAATTGGAAAACTCCCCAAAACCATGCCCAAAAATTTCTCCACCCATTTTCTCAAAAAATCGAACCCTAGGAAGAAAAAAAAAAGTAGAGCAAGAGAATTGGTGCAAGGGGGTGGTCGGATTTTGAGCTAGAACCACAAGCAAAGGTTCAAAAAATTTTTGGAGCCCCATTGGAGGAGAGGGCCGGTTGTGGAAGTGCTAGGAAAAGGGGGAAAGTTGAGCCAATCTCTTGAATTGAGCAAGGTAAGCCTCTTTGGATTCTAGGCTTTTCAATTCAAGTTTCAATTTGGAATTTAAGTGTATTTCAAGCCGTGTTTGTAAAGCTTAAGCTCAATTTAATTTTCATGCCCTAGTTTAGAAATTTTAGGGTTGTGCTTGATATTGGTGCTTAGGTGGTTTTAAATTTCAAGGTATGCATGCTTATGTGATTAATTGCATGAAAATTAGGGTTTGCATGGTTGTATGTCCCCAAATATTTAAGTATGTTGAATGTGAATTGTATGGATGTATGATGATGAATGAACATTAGAAAGCACTGCATGGTTGGTATAGGCTCTCGGTTGCGGCCGATTGAGGTAGAGTGCACGTATTAGAACGTAAAATGAATCTAAGCATAAAAACTGCCAGTTCGGGTAAAACTGGCCAGTTTTTTGGAAAGCTGATTTTGAGGCCTTTAGAAGCCGAAATTGTAACGACCCGCCTAGCACAGGCCGCTACCATACATACATACATACGTAACATACTTCCTTACATATTTGACGAAAACAGTGGAAATTTTTTTTTTTATATGGCGCGTACGAGCGCATAACAATATATAAAAACGATGTGTGAAAAACAATCCTTATACATAAAAAGACAAAACGCGTAGCGGCTTTATTTCCCACATTTCACAGCTTGCCCTGCCACGCTCCCCCATCTTGCATCAACAATTGCCCGTAGGTTGCTTACCTACAGCATAGACGTAAGACAGTGAGCTTTCGCTCAGCAAGTACAACTACTAAACCGCGAAACAAAACAAACCTATGCTATCAAAGCGCATATCATGGCATGACCTAACATAGCATCGTAACATAACGTATCGTGTCGTAACATAGCATAACCTAATATAGCATCGTAACATACATCTCGTGTCCTAACTTATCATAACATCGTAACATAACGTATCGTGACGTAACATAGCATAACCTAACATAGCATCGTAACATAACATATTCTGTCCTAATCATGCATGAGCCAGTTATGCTTGCTTGACTGTTCATAGCTTATCATGTCTTACTTGCTTATCATACTTATCTTACTTATCATGCTTATGGGCCCCATAAGTGTACATACCGGGTGCGCAACTACGATTTGGTTGGGGCGGCCAGTCCATTTCCAACTCAAATCACAGTCCAACCCGACCTAACGCGGGTCGGTACGACACAGGCAAGCTTGCTTGCCATCATACTTGCTTTTCATGAACTCATACTTGTTCTTATTAGTGAACATGCTTCGTGATGTCACTATTCATAAATCATATTCATATCATGCTTCATACCATAACTTCATGCATCATAGACATAACATACATCATGGCATATTCATATCATATGTCTTTCACATGACATTTCGTAAGCATATCAAACATACATCACATCAACTATCATAGAATTCATCGTTCATACTTGGGCAAGTATACAACAAAAAGCCTATGCTGTAGGCAGAGTTGTACTTACCTCGACTACTATGTCCGGTGATATGCTGCTCCACATCCGGATACAGCTGCAGGCTACTTCCTGCTTGAATGAAGGACATAGGTAAGGGTCTATTACCGAAAAATGTTGGTGACCTAACCAACATGCATACATAGTCTTAGTTGTATGTCCCCTAGGCCAGATATCTTACTTGGTTCCAATAAGTAACCCTATTGTTCGAGACTAGCCCAAACATGGATTATAACTTATTCGGTTACACTGAGTAATCACATGTGCTAAGCCCATATCCATACAGGTAGAGTTAGGTTACTATCCTAACCTTGGGCATAAGCTTTAATATTCTTGGTCTATCCTCCATTGGGTTATTTCAAATAACCCTAGCTCTTAACTCCTAATATTTTTGGTATCTCGATGGGTTATGTTGGGTAACCCTTGAGATGATAATCCTTGGTCAAACCTGGTCAATCAAAGTCAACCTTATATGGTCAAACTTGGGCTTTGGGGGTCAAGCCCAATAACTCGGGTATCCTTCCCGGTTACCATCTCTTACTATCTTGCTGCTTATCTACGCTTAAAAATCCGTTTTCCTTTTTCTTGGAAAACTTGGTGATTTTTATTTAAAAATCCATTGCTTAACTCATAAAAATACTTAATTCTTAAAATGGGGTTTAAAAAGTTGCTAAGGGCTGAAAACTGCCATTGGAACAGTTTTCATAGTCAAAACATTGGTTTTGGTTGAAAATACAGAAAATCCTGTGTAGGAATCTCTTGTCTCCTACACCGTTTTTGAAATCTAATTTTTATTTAAAAATCCAAATCAAATATGAAAAAGTTTTCTTCACAAAAGTTTCAGATCTTGAGAAACCCTAAAACTTTCATGTTTTGAGAAAAATCCAGTTCGGAATTTATCATGCCCTTATGCCTTGTTGAACTTACCTGACCGTGCATGAATCCTGGGCACGGCCAGGCTCGGATTTTCATAAAAACCGAGGCCGTTGGAGCCTCATTTTGGAAAACTATCCATGCTGCTCCCTAGGAAAAATCATTCTCTACAACTTTCTTGTTTTACATTTTCTCAAATTCGGCCTCTAAAGGCCTCAAATTTCCTTTTCCAGAAAACTGGCCAGTTTGTACCCGAACTGGCAGTTTATGTTCTTAAATACGTTTTACGTCCTAATTCGTGCATACTACCTTGACCGCCTACAGCGGGAGCCTAATATCACACATGCAAGCATTTCTAACGTTTCAAACCATCCTTCATGTGATTCAATCACGCCCATGCAAACCAATACCGAAATTGCATCACCTAAGGTTTGCATGGTTCTAAATTCACCAATTCCAAATCATTCCATTCATGCTTATTTTCTAGCAACCTAACATACCATTCTAAATCATTCTTGCACATATTTAGGGGACATATAATTTATCAAACATCTAGCATGCAATCCTAATGATCAAACAAGCATAACATATAAATAAATTCAAAACTCATAATCAACCACTCTTATCCTAATCAAGCACAACCTAAACTAGGGCCATAAAATAAATTGAGCTTATGCTCATACAATTGCCAACTTGAAATACAATTTAAACCTCAAATTGAAATCAAATTGAGCCGCATAAGGCCATGGGAGATTACCTTACTTAACCCTAAATGAGGTTAGGGTTTGGTTCCAAAAATCTGCTCCTCCCTTGCTCCTAGGTGCAGCCGGCCTCTCCCTTAGCTTTCCAGAAATTTTTCTGTCCCTTGGTTGCTGCTCCTCACCAAGTTCAGCCACTAAATCCGGCCACTAACTCTTGCTGCCAACCAATTTTCTTTCTGTTTTTCAGCTCACCCACAATCGGCACCCTTGGCCAAATTGGGTTTCCAAAAATTTCCAGCTCTTGTTCTTGGTTCCTAGGTGAAATCCGAACCTTACCCAATGATTCTCACACTTGAATTTTGGTTTTTGTTCTGATTTTCTTGGCTGCCTAGGGACGGTTTTTGGAGCTGAAAATGGACAGCATATGGCTAAGTTTTCTGATTTTTTTTTAATAAAATGCACCCCTAGTTATAGAGGTTTTGAAACTTTGCCAAATTGAAATTTAGTCCTTCAAAATCAGCTTTTTACACACTAGGGGGGGTGAGGTGGCCGGCCATTCCCTTGGTGAACGAGGAAATATTATTTTCTTTAATTCCAAAATTCAATTATGATGTCATAACTTGTGGATAAGGTGATGTCATCACCATAAGGCCTTGTTTGGCTCTTTTTTTTCAATATGCAGTCCCTTTTTGAGCTACACAGATATTTCTAAGACTGTGTTCACTAATACACAGTACTGCAATATATTCTGCAGTCCAAAATTCATCTGTGTAAAAATGGACTGTATAAAATTTTTCTTATTTCTTTAAGTCCTTTTTGCCCTTAGTATCTAACTTGGTGTGCTTGATTTTTCTATGGTGGTTTTTAATCCTAATCATACTAGATTACCCGTAAAAACGGTTTTTCGCAGTATATTTCCATACTACTTTGCCATAAAACTGTACAGTCATTACTTTGACCATTTTAGTCAAACTTTGACTTTCTCGATCAACTTTGACTTTTCTTGGTCAAACTTTGACCAACATATATCATAGAGTTTTTCATCCTTTTTCACTCAAAAGGTTGTATGCTAATCTAAGCAATCATTTTTTTTTTTTTTTTGAGTCTTATAAATCATAAGAACTCACAAAATCAATAAAAACCTTAACCGGGCTCTTTCATGAATACCTTCATGGCACATAATTAATTCCTCTAAAAGAAATTAGTAATATCGAAAAAACTAGGTATTATAGAAATTGGGAAAACTTAAAACATAAAAGTTGTAGAGAAGGTTTTTTCTAGTGGGTTTCGTGGACCATTTTACAAAATAAGGCTCCAACGGCCTCGGTTTTTACAAAACTCCGAGCCTGACTGTGCCCAGACTTCATGCACGGCCAGGTGGGTTCAACAGGAAATAAGAGTATGATACATTCCGAACTGGGTTTTGAGTAAAACATGAAAGTTGTAAGATTTTTCAAGGTCTAAAACTTTGATGAAGAAAACTTTTTCAGATTCGACCCATATTTTCAAATACAATTAGATTTCTAAAACTGTGCAGGAAACAGGAAATTCCTGCTCAGGATTTTCTAAAACAGTGCAGGAAAAGGATATTCCTGCACATACACTGATGGTTTGACTATGGAAAGCTGTTCCAAGGGCAGTTTTCAACACTTAATGATTTTACAAATCCTACTCAAGAATTATAATATTTCATAAGTTGAACTAAGGATTTTTGAATTAAAAAGGACATAAAATGTTAAGTTTTTCCCAAAGAAAGCCAAAGTAAATTTTGGACCCAAGATATGGAGACTAGATAATGACCAATGGTAATCTGAAGGATACCCAGGTTATTGGACTGGGCCAAAGCCCGGGGTTACCCAATGTAGCCCAACAAGATACCAAGTTTAAGAATGGGCAAAGACTTGGGTTACTTGTTGTAACCAAGTCAGATATCTTAGATGGGGGGACATATAACTATGGTTATGCATGAATGTTGGTTAGATCCCCAAAATTTTTAAATCCTTACCTATGTCCTTTATTATAACAGGAGATAACCTGCTGTTGTGTCCGGACTTGGAACGACACATTAACGGACATAGTAGACGAGGTAGGTACAAACCTTACCTGCAGTATGGAAAATAGTAAGCTATTTTCAAGTATATGACATGATTACATGTTATGTTATGTTATGCCAAGTTATGGTATGTCATGCCATGTTATACTATGTTATGCCATGTTATGATACGATAAGCTATGTTAAGTCATGTTAAGCCATGATACATCAAGTTATGCCATGTCTAGTTTCATGTGCATCATGACTATTAAGATCACATGTAAAGATTCTTAGTCTTGGAAATATAACAAGATTAAGACTAAACCAAGACAAGTAAGGTGTCGTACCAACCTCCTGTTGATGCAGAAGGATCATGTATGTTTCAAGTTTATGATTATCAACCTCTCGTTGATGCGTGAGGGTATAATGATAATCAACCTTCCGTTGATGCGTGAAGGGTTATGTTTCTAGAATTGTTAAGGGCCTTGCAAACCCTGACATTCTGAGGATTGCATGCTTTTGGTACGTACACTAGGGGCCCATATGTTAAGCAAGATAATAAGTTCAAGTCAATAATTGGTTATAAAAGATTCATAATTGATTCATGCATTAGTTGCACGATATTTGTTACGTTTTGTGAGATTATGTTTGTACTTGCTGAGCGAAAGCTCATCAGTATATTTCATACTGTAGGTAAGAGGGCTGCAGCTTAATTGGTGGGCTAGGTGGACGATGCGGCGGGTGAAGGGCGGTGTGGGATACCACTACACAAATTTTTCCGCAAGTTATGTTAAGTTAAAATATATACATATATATTTTAAAGTAAGTTATGTTGTACAAAAATATGAGGATTTAAAGACTCGAACAAGTTGTAAGAATTATGTATGTTTTTATCACAGTATGTATGCATGATAAGTTTTCCATATAAGCAACCCTATTTTTATATGTAAGTTTGAAAAAAAAAATTTATTCTCAATTTTCCAAGAAGGTTTAAGCAGTTATGTAAGTTCAAGTATGTATGGTAACAGCCCTACGTAGGTTGGGGCGTTACAGATAAGACAAGATAAGAAAATCTATAATCAATAATAATGGATAATTCACAATCAAGCATAAATAGATCATGCATGTTTTGTGATATGTTTTTCATTATTTTGCGAAGATATGTTTGTACTTGCTGAGAGAAAGCTCATTATAAAATGTTCATACTGTAAGTAAGAAACTCACAGTTTAAAAAGATGGACTGAGGATGCTACGGAGCAAGTGTGAAGGAGAGTCATGGATACCACTGCGCAGTTATTTCTGCATTATGAACAACATATTTTAATATAAAAGTTATACAATTTATACCATTTAAGTATTTTAACTATGCTATTTAAATTTCTATTAGTAAGCAATTATTACTAATCAAGTACGAACAATAAGTTGTAAAACTATCAATTAGTTTTGATAATGTCTTTTCAAAATATATAAGTTGTAAAATTATTACGGTAATTACTATTGTGGTGACACTACTACAAAAGACGGATTACACGACGGAGGTTACACGACAGTTTCGAAAAAATGTCATGTAAATAGAGGTTTACATGATGGTTCATTAGAACCATCATGTAAAACTCTAGTTTACACGACGGTACCTCGCAACCATCGTGTAAACTCGTAAACAGGCTGTTTATATGTAAACCAGACGGTTTACACGACGGTCCCATGGGGCCATCGTGTAAACCCGAGTAAATAGAAGGTTTACACGATGGCCCCATAGGACTGTCATGTAAACCAGGCGGTTTACATGACGGTCCCATAAGGCCGTCGTGTAAACCCGTGTAAACCAGAGGGTTTACACGACGGTCTCTGGGACCGTCGTCTAATCCCCCTGAAGGGGAATTACACAACAATCCATGGGACCGTCATGTAATCTTCCTCGTGGGATTAAACGACGGTAATTAATACACCATCATGTAAAAATAATATTACACGACGTTGTTTTTCCAAACCGTCGTGTAATCGTCAAAAAATTTTGAAATTTTTCAAATTTCATTTTTTAAAATCCGTGCAAAAACCCATTACTTAAATACATTTTCCTCTTCATTTCTCTTCATATATTCGCTAGAATTTCTTTATTTCTTTTCACACTCTCTACATTTCTCAAGTACCCACATCTTTCACTAACATGCCGACACCTCTCTTTTAAAATCCGGTCAAGCCGCCATTGCCGTCGTTGCCGCCGCCGCCTCCTTCTTGATGTGGCCGTGCCTATTCTTCTTCAAAGAAAAGCAAGGTGACTTCATATATAAACTAAAACACATTTGCTCTTTTGTATTGTTGTTTGTCACTAAAGATCCATTTTTGAATATTAGTGTTTTTGTTTTTAATGTTGCTCTTTGTAGATGAATGGTTTCTAAATCGTTTTGACACTTTACACACATTTATGAACATGATTTTTTTCTGCCCACAACATGCTCGATAAAATGCCAAAATGAGTTTTTCTTTTCGAAAACATAATAGAGTTTGATAAATATTCATAGCATAACTATAGCAAGATTACATGAAGTCCTCTAACATGAAAACACATAAAGAATGCGTCAAAACGCCTTATGCCCATAGAGACATTGGGTTTTGGGAGTCATTGACCCATGGGAGGACCTCGTCCTTTGTTTTCATCCTCCTCGAGAGAATAAACGAGACGATTTTACTGAGCTAATGAATATGTAAGTCAATTTTAATATGTTAATATTTTTTAATCTTAATTATATGCATTTTAATTAATTAGTTTGAATTTTACCAATTTGCTAGGGCCTTATCGGATTGGAAGATTATGGCCGGAGAAGGGATTAGAAGGAGACGAGACTGTAAAACCAAAATCTCGAACCGTCCATGTCCTCTCCAAGAGGGAAGTGTTGAATGTGGTTATTTTATTTTAGGTTTTATGAGGGACATAGTGTTGAATGGAATTGACGTGCTTGAAAGTAAATAATTTTTTACTTCTCAGATTTGGATATAATTAGGGGAGAATGGACTAGCCATGTAATACAATTCATTAATTATGATATATAAACTTATAATGTAATAATTGGTATGTATTTTTACCTTGATCAATGAAGTTATTATCTTGGATCGTATATTGGATAACATACAGGTTAGGCCACCCGTGGGAAATCACCAACAAACCCCTTTTTTTTTTTTTTTACATACCACATTACACGACGGTTCTCTACGAACCGTCGTGTAATGTGCCATATTATAACATTACACGACGATTTTTAGAGAACCGTCGTGTAATGTGGCACATTACATGATGGTTCTAGGTCGAACCATCGTGTAATGTACCATAGTACAACATTACACGATAGCTTTTGGAGAACTGTCATGTAATGTAGCACATTACATGACAGTTTTTAGAGAACCGTCGTGTAATGTGACACATTACACGATGGTTCGACCTAGAACCATTGTGTAATGTGCCACATTACACAACGGTTCTAGGTCATGTAACGTGTCATATTACATGACGGTTCTATGACGGACTGTCGTGTAATATCTCCACATTACTTATTAACATGACGGTGTATCATGTTTCGACGACGGTTTTAACCGTCGTTTAACATTGAGATACCACGACAGTAATATAACAGTCGTGTTATCTACCATGATACTAGATTACACAATGGTTGAGTAAGTGTAATCCATAATCTTTACTAATGTAATTACAGAAATATATATATATTTCTATAAGGAAACCAGAAAAATAAAATAAAATAAAAGAATAAGAAGAAGTTTCGCAAATTTTAAGTCTTATGAGACAAGTAAATAAAATAAGTAGTTTTAGTAAGTTAAGTAACGACCACGTAAGATAGGTCATTACAAAAAATTTATTTTATAGAAAATGAAGATGGAAAGTGGGACAACATAAAAAGCAAAAACATAAAAGTTAAATTACTAGAATAGTTGTGCAACTTTGGTCTCTGAACCTTTTTTTATAGTTAAAATGTCCCTAAATTATTAAAATGTTGCTACAATAGTCCTTTATATTAATTTTTTGATTGAATCCGTTAGTTGCCATCACTTGTTGACCAAATTACTAATAGATTCCGTTTAAAAATTAACATAAATAACTATTATAGCAACATTTTAATAGTTTGGTGCATTCTCTGTTTCTTTTTTCGTAGTTGAAATGATTATAAACTATTAAAAATATTACTACAGTAATTTTTTTTGTTAATTTTTTTATGAAATCCGTAGTTAACACCACTTTTTAACCAAATTATTAACAGATTTTGTCAAAAAATTGACAAAAAAGACCATTGTAGTAATATTTTAAAAATTTAGGAGTATTTCAGTTATGAAATAAGTTCATAGACTAAAATTATACAAGATTAAAAGTTAAGAACCTAAATAAATAATTTACGAAAAAACAAAAATTCCAGATTTTAGATGCGACGGTCAACTTAGGACACCGCTAATACATTTCCGAATACAGTTTCGTTCCTTTTCTTTCTGTTTTCGTTTTGACCGTTTATCCCGTTCTACAAGTATGTCTAGTTGACAATTCCACCAACCAAAAAAAAAATCTTGTCTTTGGATTGGTGACAGGTCATTTGGTCAATGTTTAGTGTAAACTACGGTTCAAAGAAAAATGTCTATGAAAATGTTGATTATGGGGTCCACAGATGTAAGGGGGCCTTGGCATATGGAAAATAATTTGTGAAACGCAAATTACGAAAAGCACCCCTAACGAGTATTGTATTAGTATAAAAATATCCTTAATACAATATTAAATTATTATATCAGTGATAAATTTTGATATTTGGATGAAAAGAACTCTTCAGTAAATTATTAATTTTGATGTTAAATTTATCATATATTAAAATTTGTAGAAAATTTGCAACAAAATATAACAAATGCTAACTTTAATGTTCGATTATTATTGATTGGTGTCTATTATTTTTATGTAATCATTATAATATATAAATAGATATAATCTTGAAAATAAAAGTATAAAATATTTGTTAATCAACCAGTGAATAAAAAAAAATGAACAACGACAACTTGTTAATTAAATAATTTAATTAATTGATAACCGGCAAATAGAGTTTTGAGTACAAAGGCCCACCTGGACTCATGCAAGCTCTACATTTCTCTTGCTAAAACATAAGAATATAGTCAACTAATTAGTTGGTCAAAACATCTTGGAATCCTTGCTGTAAAATTAGTCATTGACGGGATAATTTTGTATTGTTGAAAATCGCCTAAAAAAAGTCCAGGACATCTGGATGACAATTACCATATGACATTGAATTTATATTTTATGTAACAAATTAAATATCAGTTGTGCGGGGCAAAAATTTATTTTATAGGATAAAACAAGTACTGTGTAGTAATTGATTTTTATCGGGCTGATGAAGATTAATTATAGGGATTACAAAAAATTATTATTTATTATTTGAAACAAATAATTATAAGTTTTTAATTAATGGTAGTATAGATGGTGAAAATTAATTGGAGTAGACTGCACTGGTAGATGTAGTAGGAGAACGACATGTGGCACCTGCCTGTGCCACATGTCACACGCACATGGGCAAACCTCAACCATTAAGGATTGGATGGAGAAAACAGATAAAGCGAGAATTGGCTGGTTCCCACAAACTGTTTTTTCTAAGTTGAAGAGAATAACGTCCAAGGTTTTGGGTTGAGAAGCCTTAGAGGATCTACCACCCTATGAGGATTGTTCGTTGTGTGAAACATTGACAGAACACTATACATAAATATTATCAATAGAGTAATTTATGCAGCCACGCATTTATTAAGAATGGATATATGTGATGTTTTATAAATAAAGAAACCACTCCTTAATAGAATGAGGCCTTTATAGGATAAAGTTTAAGAGCAAAACCGTGTAGGCCGAGTCCCAAAATGAACAATATCATAACAAAGAGAGGTATTGATCATTACAAATAGAATCAGAACTTATACTCAATCGGAAGTATGGCCAACAAGGACGTTGGCCTTTAAAAGGATGAGTGATTGTAACAGTTATTTGTCCATACAAGAAAAAGACTAAGCCGTGTAATTTCACGTCACTTCAAAATAGATAACACTAAAGTATTCATTGAGTAAGTTAATAAGTATAGATTTCCTAAGTGATCATAGGGCCTAGTATATATTGATATTGCTAACGTGTTGTTAAGTTAGGTGACAGCGACAAGGGCCTCAATACGCGCAAGAATTCATGCTTTAGGTGAAAGATAAGTAAGAATTAAAAAGTTTTCGGTTAGTTTTGTATTGATTATTGGATGATAGATTGCCCATGTATAATTGATTTGGTGTAAAATAGGCTAATACATGAATCGATGAGTTCGAATGCCGCTAATTGGAGGCTTGGACTAGCCTCTGGAAGCACTTTTGGGCTAAATATCCGAGCTTAGAACGCCGCGACGCTCATGAAATATATGTTTATGTATGTGGACAAGAAATTAGTTTGGAAAAATATCCAACTTCTTTTTTTTTTTTTTTTTTGAATGAAAAGTAGTCAATTCTAATGTCAATAAACATATCTAATAGAATCAATATTAAACATAAGGTTAATTATGCTTCTGTTTGGAACACATATTTGAAATGAAAATTTTATATTAAAATTGATTGGTTTTTCAAAAACTAGTTATAATTTTTCTTGACATTTCAAAAAGTACAAAAATTGAAATGAAAAACTTTGATTTAGGCCCGATAAGCTAAGTATTTGATATAAAGTCCACATCATATGAAATTAAAGAGAGATTTCAAAACCATATAGGTGTTATTACCATATGTACCGCCAGATCCTTTTATTCTTCTGAAAGGCCAAAAAAAAAAAAAAACCTGGTAACTAATCCTTTTCATCTGGGAAATGAATAGCCTTGCAGTGTGAATAAGAGAATAACACAAGTTTGTTGGACTTTTCTCTTGTAGAACGTCACTTTTAGCAGCCTACCCGTTTTGGTTTACGAGATTTGCGTCAAAAGAAAAGGATCAAGGAAGCTACGTGGAACTTTTAGACACACTATGACAAATGACGACCGTTTAAAAGTATGCTTAGACTCAAGTATGCTTAGACTCACCATTCTTGAAGTGACAACTTTAATTACAATATTCTACTTTTTAACAACAGTTTACCAAAATGACCATAGTCAAATGCTACTAAAATTTGAAAAAGAAAAATAAAAAAAAAAAAGAAAAACAAAACTCTAAAAGCTACGTCTTTGCTAATCAACACAATACGATTTTCCTCACCAAAAAAAAAAAAAAAGAAAAAAAAAACACAAACAAACAAACCAGAATACGGGTAACAGCTTTTTAAAAAATCACATTTACAAATCATCAAAAAAAAACTTTTGAAAGACAAATCATCAATTTAACAAGAACAAAATCTAATTAATACAAAAATGTATAAACAAATCCAAAAATAATTAAATACAAGCATGATAACATGACAATGAAAATTTTAGGCCAGACATGACATGACATACGTATACATTGGGTTGGACTAGGCATGATTGAAGTATATAGGTTATGCTAGGCTCACAATTTTTAGCTGGTAAACTTCACACGACACAAAACGATATTAAGCTCGTGGTGTTCTATATAAACGAAAGGAAGAATCATATGATGAAAAGGATTAAGTTGGAAGGTTGTTGAGGACTCATGGTATAAATCCTCTTAGGTGAGTTTGCTCGCGTACATTAGGGATTCGGATCCTCTATCTAATTTTTAATATCTTAAATACAACAACATATTAATGAAACACTATATCTCATCACACCACAACATCTCAATATCTTCATTGCTATGACACAATACCAAAACTATATGAAAAGAACTAATTGACTTTGGATCCATCCTTTATTATTATTATTTTTTTAAAAGATAAACTATTTACCACTTGGAATACTGAAAATGATTATATTTTCTGAATAGAAAGCTTCAGTACATCTTGACTTTGAGCACTCAGTACTCGAACCCCTTTATATGAAGAAACCAGGCCGGTTAGGATAGCTCCCTCCATATTTTTTTTTTTTTTTGGGAAAAAGATAAACTATCTACCACTTGGGATACTAATAGTCATCGTATTTTCTGAGTAGAAACCTTCACTACATCTTGACGTTGGGCACTCAGTACTCGAACCCCTTTCTATGAAGAAACCGGGCTGGTTAGGCTGAGGTAAGATAGCTCCCTCGTTTTCCAACATGAACACGACCGACGACATTGTTGGCCTGTCCCAAGGGAACTTTTGGACACACAATAAACCCACTTGAATGCATCTCAATACTTGAGATTCGATGCATGAATCGTTCAAACAAACATCTAGTATATCTAAGGCTTTCTCATCATTCCACAACAGCCATGCCTGAAATATATTATTCTTTGCCATTAGATAACACTGCTAAGATCAAAATAGAGTTGGCACTGGCATATATGTGGAACTATTTTTTAATAATTCTTACATGTCCGAGTAGGTTATGGTGGTGATCCGGGAAATTGAAGCTTCTGTTCTTTTTTCCACTCACAATCTCCAGCAAGACAACACCGAAACTAAATACATCGGATTTTATGGAGAACTTCCCATCAACTGCATACTCTGGTGACATGTAACCACTGTAAGAAGTGTATAGATTTGTGTTATGGTGAGTCAGTAATCCAACCTCTAATCCAATCCATTTTAATCAAAGACTGATCCATCATGATAAAAAATAAAAAATAAAAAATAAAAAAGAGAGAGAGAGCTAGCTTCATGACTTACTGTGTTCCCACAACTCTCCTTGTTTCAGCTTCTTTTTCATCATCTCTAAAAATCCTCGCCAAACCAAATCTGAAATCTTAGGATCAAGGTTAATGTCTAAAAGATATTAGAAGGAATAAAACCTAGGTCTTTGCTGTAATGAAAGAATAATCTTCTCTATTAGAAAATCAGAATACAAGGATGTTTACAATAGCTAATATAGCTGAATATTTACCATAATTAGACTAAGACAGAA
>CM046374.1:19292479-19311921 GCA_025413025.1 Ficus hispida
AGTCCAAATTCATCTGTGTAAAAATGGACTGTATAAAATTTTTCTTATTTCTTTAAGTCCTTTTTGCCCTTATATCTAACTTGGTGTGCTGATTTTTCTATGGTGGTTTTTAATCCTAATCATACTAGATTACCCGTAAAAAACGGTTTTTCGCAGTATATTTCCATACTACTTTGCCATAAAACTGTACAGTCATTACTTTGACCATTTTAGTCAAACTTTGACTTTCTCGATCAACTTTGACTTTTCTTGGTCAAACTTTGACCAACATATATCATAGAGTTTTTCATCCTTTTTCACTCAAAGGTTGTATGCTAATCTAAGCAATCATTTTTTTTTTTTTTTGAGTCTTATAAAATCATAAGAACTCACAAAATCAATAAAAACCCTTAACCGGGCTCTTTCATGAATACCTTCATGGCACATAATTAATTCCTCTAAAAGAAATTAGTAATATCGAAAAAACTAGGTATTATAGAAATTGGGAAAACTTAAAACATAAAAGTTGTAGAGAAGGTTTTCTAGTGGGTTTCGTGGACCATTTTACAAAATAAGGCTCCAACGGCCTCGGTTTTTACAAAACTCCGAGCCTGACTGTGCCCAGACTTCATGCACGGCCAGGTGGGTTCAACAGGAAATAAGAGTATGATACATTCCGAACTGGGTTTGAGTAAAACATGAAAGTTGTAAGATTTTTCAAGGTCTAAAACTTTGATGAAGAAAACTTTTTCAGATTCGACCCATATTTTCAAATACAATTAGATTTCTAAAACTGTGCAGGAAACAGGAAATTCCTGCTCAGGATTTTCTAAAACAGTGCAGGAAAAGGATATTCCTGCACATACACTGATGGTTTGACTATGGAAAGCTGTTCCAAGGGCAGTTTTCAACACTTAATGATTTTACAAATCCTACTCAAGAATTATAATATTTCATAAGTTGAACTAAGGATTTTTGAATTAAAAAGGACATAAAATGTTAAGTTTTTCCCAAAGAAAGCCAAAGTAAATTTTGGACCCAAGATATGGAGACTAGATAATGACCAATGGTAATCTGGAAGGATACCCAGGTTATTGGACTGGGCCAAAGCCCGGGGTTACCCAATGTAGCCCAACAAGATACCAAGTTTAAGAATGGGCAAAGACTTTTGGTTACTTGTTGTAACCAAGTCAGATATCTTAGATGGGGGGACATATAACTATGGTTATGCATGAATGTTGGTTAGATCCCCAAAATTTTTAAATCTTTACCTATGTCCTTTATTATAACAGGAGATAACCTGATGTTGTGTCCGGACTTCGAACGACACATTAACGGACATAGTAGACGAGGTAGGTACAAACCTCACCTGCAGTATGGAAAATAGTAAGCTATTTTCAAGTATATGATATGATTACATGTTATGTTATGTTATGCCAAGTTATGGTATGTCATGTCATGTTATACTATGTTATGTCATGTTATGATACGATAAGCTATGTTAAGTCATGTTAAGCCATGATACATCAAGTTATGCCGTGTCTAGTTTCATGTGCATCATGACTATTAAGATCACATGTAAAGATTCTTAGTCTTGGAAATATAACAAGATTAAGACTAAACAAGACAAGTAAGGTGTCGTACCAACCTCCTGTTGATGCAGAAGGATCATGTATCTTTCAAGTTTATGATTATCAACCTCTCGTTGATGCGTGAGGGTATAATGATAATCAACCTTCCGTTGATGCGTGAAGGGTTATGTTTCCAGAATTGTTAAGGGCCTTGCAAACCCTGACATTCTGAGGATTGCATGCTTTTGGTACGTACACTAGGGGCCCATATGTTAAGCAAGATAATAAGTTCAAGTCAATAATTGGTTATAAAATATTCATAATTGATTCATGCATTAGTTACACGATATTTGTTACGTTTTGTGAGATTATGTTTGTACTTGCTGAGCAAAAGCTCATCAGTATATTTCATACTGTAGGTAAGAGGCCTGCAGCTTAATTGGTGGGCCAGGTGGACGATGCGGCGGGTGAAGGGCGGTGTGGGATACCACTACGCAAAATTTTCCGCAAGTTATGTTAAGTTAAAATATATACATATATATATTTAAAGTAAGTTATGTTGTACAAAAATATGAGGATTTAAAGACTCGAAAAGTTGTAAGAATTATGTATGTTTTTATCACAGTATGTATGCATGATAAGTTTTCCATATAAGCAACCCTATTTTTATATGTAAGTTTGAAAAAAAAAATTTATTCTCAATTTTCCAAGAAGGTTTAAGCAGTTTTGTAAGTTCAAGTATGTATGGTAACAGCCCTACGTAGGTTGGGGCGTTACAGATAAGACAAGATAAGAAAATCTATAATCAATAATAATGGATAATTCACAATCAAGCATAAATAGATCATGCATGTTTTGTGATATGTTTTTCATTATTTTACGAAGATATGTTTGTACTTGCTGAGAGAAAGCTCATTATAAAATGTTCATACTGTAAGTAAGAAACTCACAGTTTAAAAAGATGGACTGAGGAGGCTACGGAGCAAGTGTGAAGGAGAGTCATGGATACCACTGCACAGTTATTTCTGCATTATGAACAACATATTTTAATAGAAAAGTTATACAATTTATACCATTTAAGTATTTTAACTATGCTATTTAAATTTCTATTAGTAAGCAATTATTACTAATCAAGTACGAACAATAAGTTGTAAAACTATCAATTAGTTTTGATAATGTCTTTTCAAAATATATAAGTTGTAAAATTATTACGGTAATTACTATTGTGGTGACACTACTACAAAAGACGGATTACACGACGAAGGTTACACGACAGTTTCGAAAAACTGTCATGCAAATAGAGGTTTACATGATGGTTCGTTAGAACCATCATGTAAAACTCTAGTTTACACGACGGTACCTCGCAACCATCGTGTAAACTCGTAAAACAGGCTGTTTATATGTAAACCAGACGGTTTACACGACGGTCCCATGGGGCCATCGTGTAAACCCGAGTAAATAGAAGGTTTACACGATGGCCCCATAGGACTGTCATGTAAACCAGGCGGTTTACATGACGGTCCCATAAGGCCGTCGTGTAAACCCGTGTAAACCAGAGGGTTTACACGACGGTCTCTGGACCATCGTGTAAATCCGAGTAAATAGAAGGTTTACACGATGGCCCCATAGACTGTCATGTAAACCAGCGGTTTACATGACGTCCATAAGGCCGTCGTGTAAACCAGAGGTTTACACGACGGTCTCTGGGACCGTCGTCTAATCCCCCTGAAGGGGAATTACACAACAATCCATGGGACCGTCATGTAATCTTCCTCGTGGGATTAAACGACGGTAATTAATACACCATCATGTAAAAATAATATTACACGACGTTGTTTTTCCAAACCGTCGTGTAATCGTCAAAAAATTTTGAAAATTTTCAAATTTCCTTATTTGAAATCCGCGCAAAAACCCATTACTTAAATACATTTTCCTCTTCATTTCTCTTCATATATTCGCTAGAATTTATTTATTTCTTTTCACACTCTCTACATTTCTCAAGTACCCACATCTTTCACTAACATGCCGACACCTCTCTTTTAAAATCCGGTCAAGCCGTCATTGCCGTCGTTGCCGCCGCCGCCTCCTTCTTGATGTGGCCGTGCCTATTCTTCTTCAAAGAAAAGCAAGGTGACTTCATATATAAACTAAAACACATTTGCTCTTTTGTATTGTTGTTTGTCACTAAAGATCCATTTTTGAATATTAGTGTTTTTGTTTTTAATGTTGCTCTTTGTAGATGAATGGTTTCTAAATCGTTTTGACACTTTACACACATTTATGAACATGATTTTTTTCTGCCCACAACATGCTCGATAAAATGCCAAAATGAATTTTTCTTTTCGAAAACATAATAGAGTTTGATAAATATTCATAGCATAACTATAGCAAGATTACATGAAGTCCTCTAACATGAAAACACATAAAGAATGCGTCAAAACGCCTTATGCCCATAGAGACATTGGGTTAGGGAGTCATTGACCCATGAGAGGACCTCGTCCTTTGTTTTCATCCTCTTCGAGAGAAGAAACGAGATGATTTTACTGAGCTAATGAATATGTAAGTCAATTTTAATATGTTAATATTTTTTAATCTTAATTATATGCATTTTAATTAATTAGTTTGAATTTTACCAATTTGCTAGGGCCTTATCGGATTGGAAGATTATGGCCGGAGAAGGGATTAGAAGGAGACGAGACTGTAAAACCAAAATCTCGAACCGTCCATGTCCTCTCAAAGAAGGAAGTGTTGAATGTGGTTATTTTATTTTAGGTTTTATGAGGGACATAGTGTTGAATGGAATTGACGTGCTTGAAAGTAAATAATTTTTTACTTCTCAGATTTGGATATAATTAGGGGAGAATTGACTAGCCATATAATACAATTCATTAATTATGATATATAAACTTATAATGTAATAATTGGTATGTATTTTTACCTTGATCAATGAAGTTATTATCTTGGATCGTGTATTGGATAACATATAGGTTAGGCCACCCGTGGGAAATCACCAACAAACCCCTTTTTTTTTTTTTTTTTTTTTTTACATACCACATTACACGACGGTTCTCTACGAACCGTCGTGTAATTGCCATATTATAACATTACACGATGATTTTTAGAGAACCGTCGTGTAATGTGGCACATTACATGACGGTTCTAGGTCGAACCATCGTGTAATGTGCCATAGTACAACATTACACGATAGCTTTTGGAGAACTGTCATGTAATGTAGCACATTACACGACAGTTTTTACAGAACCGTCGTGTAATGTGACACATTACACGATGGTTCGACCTAGAACCGTTGTGTAATGTGCCACATTACACAACGGTTCTAGGTCATGTAATGTGTCATATTACACGACGGTTCTACGACGGACTGTCGTGTAATATCTCCACATTACTTATTAACATGACGGTGTATCATGTTTCGACGACGGTTTTAACCGTCGTTTAACATTGAGATACCACGACAGTAATATAACAGTCGTGTTATCTACCATGATACTAGATTACACGATGGTTGAGTAAGTGTAATCCATAATCTTTACTAATGTAATTACAGAAATATATATATATTTCTATAAGGAAACCAAAAAAATAAAATAAAATAAAAGAAGAAGAAGAAGTTTCGCAAATTTTAAGTCTTATGAGACAAGTAAATAAAATAAGTAGTTTTAGTAAGTTAAGTAACGGCCACGTAAGACAGATCATTACAAAAAATTTATTTTATAGAAAATGAAGATGGAAAGTGGGACAACATAAAAGTTAAATTACTAGAATAGTTGTGCAACTTTGGTCTCTGAACCTTTTTTTATAGTTAGAATGTCCCTAAATTATTAAAATGTTGCTACAATAGTCCTTTATATTAATTTTTTGATTGAATCCGTTAGTTGCCATCACTTGTTGACCAAATTACTAATAGATTCTGTTTAAAAATTAACATAAATAATTATTATAGCAACATTTTAATAGTTTGGTGCATTCTCTGTTTCTTTTTTCGTAGTTGAAATGATTATAAACTATTAAAAATATTACTACAGTAATTTTTTTTGTTAATTTTTTTATGAAATCCGTAGTTAGCACCACTTTTTAACCAAATTATTAACAGATTTTGTCAAAAAATTAACAAAAAAGACCATTATAGTAATATTTTAAAAATTTAGGAGTATTTCAGTTATGAAATAAGTTCATAGACTAAAATTATACAAGATTAAAAGTTAAGAACCTAAATAAATAATTTACGAAAAAACAAAAATTCCAGATTTTAGATGCGACGGTCAACTTAGGACACCGCTAATACATTTCCGAATACAGTTTCGTTCCTTTTCTTTCTGTTTTCGTTTTGACCGTTTATCCCGTTCTACAAGTATGTCTAGTTGACAATTCCACCAACCAAAAAAAAAAATCTTGTCTTTGGATTGGTGACAGGTCAATTGGTCAATGTTTAGTGTAAACTACGGTTCAAAGAAAAATGTCTATGAAAATGTTGATTATGGGGTCCACAGATGTAAGGGGGCCTTGGCATATGGAAAATAATTTGTGAAACGCAAATTACGAAAAGCACCCCTAACGAGTATTGTATTAGTATAAAAATATCCCTAATACAATATTAAATTATTATATCAGTGATAAATTTTGATATTTGGATGAAAAGAACTCTTTAGTAAATTATTAATTTTGATGTTAAATTTATTATACATTAAAATTTGTAGAAAATTTGCAATAAAATATAACAAATGCTAACTTTAATGTTGATTATTATTGATTGGTGTCTATTATTTTATGTAATCATTATAATATATAAATAGATATAATCTTGAAAGTAAAAGTATAAAATATTTGTTAATCAACCAGTGAATAAAAAAAAATGAACAACGACAACTTGTTAATTAAATAATTTAATTAATTGATAACCGGCAAATAGAGTTTTGAGTACAAAGGCCCATGCACCTGGACTCATGCAAGCTCTACATTTCTCTTGCTAAAACATAAGAATATAGTCAACTAATTAGTTGGTCAAAACATCTTGGAATCCTTGCTGTAAAATTAGTCATTGACGGGATAATTTTGTATTGTTGAAAATTGCCTAAAAAAAGTCCAGGACATCTGGATGACAATTAACATATGACATTGAATTTATATTTTATGTAACAAATTAAATATCAGTTGTGCGGGGCAAAAATTTATTTTATAGGATAAAACAAGTACTGTGTAGTAATTGATTTTTATCGGCTGATGAAGATTAATTATAGGGATTACAAAAAATTATTATTTATTATTTGAAACAAATAATTATAAGTTTTTAATTAATGGTAGTATAGATGGTGAAAATTAAGTGGAGTAGACTGCACTGGTAGATGTAGTAGGAGAACGACATGTGGCACCTGCCTGTGCCACATGTCACACGCACATGGGCAAACCTCAACCATTAAGGATTGGATGGAGAAAACAGATAAAGCGAGAATTGGCTGGTTCCCACGAACTGTTTTTTCTAAGTTGAAGAGAATAACGTCCAAGGTTTTGGGTTGAGAAGCCTTAGAGGATCTACCACCCTATGAGGATTGTTCGTTGTGTGAAACATTGACAGAACACTATACATAAATATTATCAATAGAGTAATTTATGCAGTCACGTATTTATTGAGAATGGATATATGTAATGTTTTATAAATAAAGAGACCACCCCTTAATAGAATGAGGCATTTATAGGATAAAGTTTAAGAGCAAAATCGTGTAGGCCGAGTCCCAAAATGAACAATATCATAACAAAGAGAGGTATTGATCATTACAAATAGAATCAGAACTTATACTCAACCGGAAGTATGGCCAACAAGGACGTTGGCCTTTAAAAGGAGGAGTGATTGTAACAGTTATTTGTCCATACAAGAAAAAGACTAAGCCGTGTAATTTCACGTCACTTCAAAATAGATAACACTAAAGTATTCATTGAGTAAGTTAATAAGTATAGATTTCCTAAGTGATCATAGGGCCTAGTATATATTGATATTGCTAACGTGTTGTTAAGTTAGGTGACAGTGACAAGGGCTTCAATACGCGCAAGAATTCATGCTTTAGGTGAAAGATAAGTAAGAATTAAAAAGTTTTCCGTTAGTTTTGTATTGATTATTGGATGATAGATTGCCCATGTATAATTGATTTGGTGTAAAATAGGCTAATGCATGAATAGATGAGTTCGACTGCCGCTAATTGGAGGCTTGGACTAGCCTCTGGGAGCACTTTTGGGCTAAAAATCCGAGCTTAGAACGCCGCGACGCTCATGAAATATATGTTTATGTATGTGGACAAGAAATTAGCTTGGAAAAATATCCAACTTCTTTTTTTTTTTTTTTTTTTGAATGAAAAGTAGTCAATTCTAATGTCAATAAACATATCTAATAGAATCAATATTAAACATAAGGTTAATTATGCTTATGTTTGGAACACATATTTGAAATGAAAATTTTATATTAAAATTGATTGGTTTTTCAAAAACTAGTTATAATTTTTCTTGACATTTCAAAAAGTACAAAAATTGAAATGAAAAACTTTGATCTAGGCCCGATAAGCTAAGTATTTGATATAAAGTCCACATCATATGAAATTAAAGAGAGATTTCAAAACCATATAGGTGTTATTACCATATGTACCGCCAGATCCTTTTATTCTTCTGAAAGGTCAAAAAAAAAAAAACCTGGTAACTAATCCTTTTCATCTGGGAAATGAATAGCCTTGCAGTGTGAATAAGAGAATAACACAAGTTTGTGGGACTTTTCTCTTGTAGAACGTCACTTTTAGCAGCCTACCCGTTTTGGTTTACGAGATTTGCGTCAAAAGAAAAGGATCAAGGAAGCTACGTGGAACTTTTAGACACACTATGACAAATGACGACCGTTTAAAGGTATGCTTAGACTCAAGTATGCTTAGACTCACCATTCTTGAAGTGACAACTTTAATTACAATATTCTACTTTTTAACAACAGTTTACCAAAATGACCGTAGTCAAATGCTGCTAAAATTTGAAAAAGAAAAATAAAACAAAAAAAGAAAAACAAAACTCTAAAAGCTACGTCTCTGCTAATCAACACAGTACGATTTTCCTCACCAAAAAAAAAAAAAAAGAAAAAAAAAACACAAACAAACAAACCAGAATACGGGTAACAGCTTTTTAAAAAATCACATTTACAAATCATCAAAAAAAAACTTTTGCAAGACAAATCATCAATTTAACTAGTACAAAATCTAATTAATACAAAAAGGGTATAAACAAATCCAAAAATAATTAAATACAAGCATGATAACATGACAATGAAAATTTTAGGCCAGACATGACATGACATACGTATACATTGGGTTGGACTAGGCATGATTGAAGTATATAGGTCATGCTAGGCTCACAATTTTTAGCTGGTAAACTTCACACGACACAAAACGATATTAAGCTCGTGGTGTTCTATATAAACGAAAGGAAGAATCATATGATGAAAAGGAACCTTCATTGCATTAAGTTGGAAGGTTGTTGAGGACTCATGGTATAAATCATCTTAGGTGAGTTTGCTCGCGTACATTAGGGATTCGGATCCTCTATCTAATTTTTAATATCTTAAATATAATAACATATTAATGAAAACACTATATCTCATCACACCACAACATCTCAATATCTTCATTGCTATGACACAATACCAAAACTATATGAAAAGAACTAATTGAGTTTGGATCCATCCTTTATTATTATTATTTTTTTAAAAGATAAACTATTTACCACTTGGAATACTGAAAATGATTATATTTTCTGAATAGAAAGCTTCAGTACATCTTGACTTTGAGCACTCAGTACTCGAACCCCTTTATATGAAGAAACCAGGCCGGTTAGGATAGCTCCCTCCATATGTTTTTTTTTTTTTGGGAAAAAGATAAACTATCTACCACTTGGGATACTAATAGTCATCGTATTTTCTGAGTAGAAACCTTCACTACATCTTGACGTTGGGCACTCAGTACTCGAACCCCTTTCTATGAAGAAACCGGGCTGGTTAGGCTGAGGCAAGATAGCTCCCTCGTTTTCCAACATGAACACGACCGACGAAATTGTTGGCCTGTCCCAAGGGAACTTTTGGACACACAATAAACCCACTTGAATGCATCTCAATACTTGAGATTCGATGCATGAATCGTTCAAACAAACATCTAGTAGATCTAAGGCTTTCTCATCATTCCATAACAGCCATGCCTGAAATATATTATTCTTTGCCATTAGATAACACTGCTAAGATCAAAATAGAGTTGGCACTGGCATATATGTGGAACTATTTTTTAATAATTCTTACATGTCCGAGTAGGTTATGGTGGTGATCCGGGAAATTGAAGCTTCTGTTCTTTTTTCCACTCACAATCTCCAGCAAGACAACACCGAAACTAAACACATCGGATTTTATGGAGAACTTCCCATCAACTGCATACTCTGGTGACATGTAACCACTGCAAGAAGTGTATAGATTTATGTTATGGTGAGTCAGTAATCCAACCTCTAATCCAATCCATTTTAAGTAAAGACCGATCCATCATGATAAAAAATAAAAAATAAAAAATAAAAAAGAGAGAGAGAGCTAGCTTCATGACTTACTGTGTTCCCACAACTCTCCTCGTTTCAGCTTCTTTTTCATCATCTCTAAAAATCCTCGCCAAACCAAAATCTGAAATCTTAGGATCAAGGTTAATGTCTAAAAGATATTAGAAGGAATAAAACCTAGGTCTTTGCTGTAATGAAAGAATAATCTTCTCTATTAGAAAATCAGAATACAAGGATGTTTACAATAGCTAATATAGCTGAATATTTACCATAATTAGACTAAGACAGAATATTTACAGTTAATACTGATTGCTACAATTACGGAAAACCTAACACTCCCCCTCAAGCTTGACTATAGATATTGCATAGTCCAAGCTTGTCAATCAACTTCTCAAAGGTAGGTTTCCAGAGACTCTTTGTGAGAATATCTGCAGCTTGGTTTGACGTTGGAATATACACGATACACGCAGTGCCGTCTTCAATCTTTTCCTTGATAAAGTGGCGGTCTACTTCAACATGTTTTGTTCTGTCGTGATGGACGGGATTATGTGAGATACTAATGGCAGCCTTATTATCACAGTAAAGCTTCAAGGGTTCTTGTAGAGGCTGTCGTAGTTCATTGAGCAGATTTTTCAACCACAAAATCTCGCATAGACCATGAGCTAACGACCTTAACTCTGCTTCTGCGCTACTCCTTGCAACCACCGCTTGCTTCTTGCTACGCCACGTGACCAAGTTGCCCCACACAAACGAACAATATCCCGAAGTTGATCTCCTATCTGTATTAGAACCAGCCCAATCTGCATCGGTGTAGGCCTCAACTCCACGATTAGAAGCCTTTTTGAATAATAAGCCTCTTCCAGGAGTTCCTTTCAAATACCTCAACACACGAATAACAGCCGCCATATGCTCCTCGGTGGGTGTATGCATGAATTGACTTATATAGCTTACTGCAAAACCAATATCTGGTCTCGTATGTGATAGATAAATCAGTTTGCCTACCAACCTCTGATATCTTCCGCGGTCAACCGGAACACTGTTGCCGTGGCTATTGAGCTTGACATTGGGATCCATAGGCGTTTCTGCAGGCTTGCACCCTAACATTCCGGTTTCACTCAGCAAATCAAGGACATACTTTCTCTGCGAGACAGATATTCCTTCTCGATTTCTGGCGACTTCCATGCCAAGGAAATACCGAAGCTTACCCAAATCTTTCATCTCGAAGGCAGCTGCTAGACCCTTTTTAATCCGTGCCAGCTCCTCAACATCATCCCCTGTTAAAATAATATCATCCACATACACTATTAGAATAGCTACTTTGTCACCATGATGTTTAAAAAATAGTGTATGATCCGCTTGAGCTTGTGTATATCCGTGCTTCTTGATTGTCTTCATGAAGCGATCAAACCATGCCCGAGGTGACTGTTTAAGCCCATACAAAGACTTACGTAGTTTCACTACTTTGCCTTGGCCTTCTTGATTGAATCCCGGTGGCAGTTCCATGTACACATCTTCCTCTAGCTCTCCATTCAAAAACGCGTTCTTTACGTCTAACTGTTGTAACGGCCAATCTAGGTTGGCGGCAATAGACAAGAGAACACGAACAGTATTAATCTTAGCAACTGGAGCAAAAGTTTCTTGATAATCCACACCATACGTCTGTGTATATCCTTTTGCTACTAACCTTGCTTTATACCGTTCAAGAGTACCATCTGAATTGTACTTAACAGTAAATACCCACTTACAACCGATCACTGTTTTTCCGTTTGGTTTCTCCACAACGTCCCATGTCTTATTTTTTTAAGAGCTCGGATTTCTTCTAGAATAGCACTCCTCCACTCCGGTTTCTTCATGGCCTCATCAACAGATTTCGGAATCTCTACACTTGATAAGTTTGCCACAAATGATTTAAACTGCCCACGTAAATGGCCATATCCCACAAAGTTTGAAATGGGATGTTTTGTACAGCTTTCAGTTTCCTTTTTCAGCATAACAAGGCTTTCCAAATCCTGTTTTTCTTGACCCGAATAAGAGGGTGATTTTTGGCAGCTTAGAGTCTTGATTTCCTTTTCCCCCTTTTGTTTTTTCTTCCGTGAGTAAGTCAACAGATCCTTTTGTTTTGGTGTAATGGTAGACTCAAAATTGGGACCCAGCTGGACAGATTTGGAAGAATCAAGGGTTTTAGGCAAATCACATTTTTCCCTATCGATTGTTTTGGTCAAGGATTGATTTGAGATTTGAGAAGGATTTTCTATTTGGAGGGGCAGATTCGGAGGAGGCAGATTCGGAGGAGAAGGAGGCAGATTAGGAGTAGAATCCCAAAGATATTCCCAAGAATTAAGGTCGTTGTCCTGATTTTGGAAACTAGATTGGGTATCCGAAAATGGTAACATGGCTACATCTTTTCCAATTCTAAAATGTTCCCAAAAATATGACTCACCCGTATTCTCCCCCTGAGGCGGATTTTTTGGGAAAAAAGATTGATTTTCAAAGAATGTAACATCAGTGGATACAAAATACTTTCTCTTTTCAGGACTGTAGCATTTGTACCCTTTTTTTGTTGGGGAATAACCAAGGAAAACGCATTTGAGAGACCGAGGATCAAGTTTGGAACGATTGACACTTGGAACATGTACAAAGGCAACACTACCAAACACACGTGACTCAAGAGTAGAAAAAGATCTATACGCCGGATAGAGTGAGGAGAAATAATCAAGTGGTGTTTGATAGTTCAAAAGTTTAGAAGGTAAACGGTTAATCAGATAACAGGCCGTTAAAACAGCATCCCCCCAAAAATATTTAGGAACATTGGTAGAGAATATCAGTGAACGGGCAATCTCTAGCAAATGTCGGTTTTTTCGTTCGGCAACACCATTTTGTTTTGGTGTGTCTATACACGAACTGTGGTGTAAGATGCCATGATTCTTACAGAAATCACCCAAAATAGAATTGAAATATTCCGTACCATTATCTGTACGAAGTATTTTAATTTTTGTGTTGAATTGGGTTTGAACCATTTGGTAGAAATCTTTAAAAATTTTACATGCATCAGATTTTTCTTTGAGAATATACACCCAAGAAACTCGTGTATGATCATCGATAAAGGTTATAAACCACCTGTGAGATGCTAGAGTATTAACCCTCGAAGGACCCCAGATATCACTATGGATTAGTGTAAATGGTGATGACGGACGATAATTTTGAGATGGAAGGAATGAACGTGTATGTTTTGCGAGTTGGCAAACATTACATTGAAAAACAGAATTTTTATTCATGAATAGGGAAGGAAACAATTTTTTCATATAACTATAACTTGGGTGTCCAAGACGAAAATGAAGTAACATTATTTGTTTCTCAAGGGCTAATGACGAAAGACACACGGAAGGAGAAACTGGACTACTCACGGGCTGAGCAAACGAAAGGAGATAAAGTCCATTAAGAGCTCTAGCACTGCCAATCCTCTTCCCCGTCTTCAAGTCCTGAAAAACACAAGAAGATTTAGAAAATTGAACACCACAAGGCAGATCACGTGTCAATTGACAAACTGAAATCAAGTTATAGGTCAAATTTGGCACGTGTAACACATTCTGCAAAATAATGTGAGGAGTTATTTTAATAGTCCCTTTGCCGGCTATGGTAGAGAAACTGCCATCAGCAAGTTGGACCCGGTTTTGGCCAGAACTAGGACAATAGCTGTGGAAAAAATGAGAGTTGCCGGTCATATGATCTGTAGCACCGGAGTCGATAATCCATTGCGCACCTGAAATGGCTGCCTTAGTATTGTCTGGTGTACCGGACTGTGCCATGAGAGATGTACTCGATGCAGAGGAACCGGAGAGAAGTTTGCACAGGTGATCAACTTGTGATTTGGTGAGGGTGACGGTACTGGAATGGTCAGCCTGAGGTTGGGGACCCTTTTTCTTAAGACGATTGGGCACCCAGTTCTCTGGCTTACCGTGGAGAAGCCAGCAAGTATCACGCGTATGATAAGATTTGTTGCAATGGTCGCACCATGAAGTATTCTTCTGGGAATTAGGCCGAGAAGAGACTGGACGAGTCGCAGCTAGTGCAGATGAGTCGGCTGAAAGGAGAGCAGATTCGCCAAGCATGACTTTTCTGCGGTATTCCTCGCGTCGAACTTCCGCAAACACCTCATCAATTGACGGTAAAGGTCGAAGCCCGAGAATGCGTCCCCGTACCTCGTCAAGATCCTTATTCAAACCTGCCAGAAAATCATAGACACGATCCTTTTGGACGAATTTCTTGAAGAGAATAGCATCTCCGGGATCTTTCCAAGGGATGGATTGGAATAGATCGACTTCCTGCCATAACTTTCTCAGGGCACTGAAATATTGGGTGACATCAAGATCTCCTTGGCGAAGATTACGTGCTCGGTTTCGAATCTCAAACAGTTGGGAGGAGTTGTCAAGATCTGAATATGCGAGAGCCACAGCATCCCATATCTCCTTCGCCGTGGAATAGAATAAATACGTGTCGCCGATATCGTCCTCCATGGAATGGATTAACCATGCCATAACTAAGGAATTGTTTGAATCCCATGTTGTGTACGATGGATCATCCACTGGTGGTCGAGGGAAGGAGCCATCAACATAGGAGATTTTTCCTTTTCCCCTTATCACCATGGCAGCGGAGCGAGACCATTGAAGGAAGTTTTTTCCATTCAGTTTCTGTGTGGTGATTTGAAGGTTATGAGAAGTATTTTCAACGGTTACAGCAGGAACAATTTTAGAGATCGATTGAGGTAAAACCGGTGGTACCTCATATTCGGATTCTCTGCTCATTCCCGACATGGTTTTGTTCAACTTGCTAATACCCTTTTATCTCTGATACCATAAAAGATATTAGAAGGAATAAAACCTAGGTCTTTGCTGTAATGAAAGAATAATCTTCTCTATTAGAAAATCAGAATACAAGGATGTTTACAATAGCTAATATAGCTGAATATTTACCATAATTAGACTAAGACAGAATATTTACAGTTAATACTGATTGCTACAATTACGGAAAACCTAACAATGTCTAACAAAATATTACCTACTTTGAGATATCTGTGAATGATTTGAAGTTTAGAATCCCGGTGAAGGTAAAGAAGACCTCTTGCAATTCCTCAAACAATATCAAAGCGCTTTTCCCAAGGCAATAGTGAACTGCGTTTACTATCTGCATATATAACATTTGAACACAAGTTTACTTTTAAAGTTTTGAAAGAAATCAATGAAAAATTTGGTGTAGATTTTGTCAAGGGGCCCAAACCAAATATAAAGTGGTCCAAGCTTTTGTTCGGCATGTACTCATAGATCAAAATCCTTTCTTCTCCTTGAATACAACAACCGAGAAGAGCAACCAAATTCCTATGTTGAAGCTTTGCAATTAACTCGACTTCATTCTTAAGTTCTTTGAGACCCTGTCCTGAAGTCTTTGACAATCTTTTCACTGCAATTTCTTGTCCTGTCGAAAGGCTTCCCTGAACAATGCGATGGATATGAATATTTCAATTACTTTTTGGCGGAGAAAATAAAAATACTAGATTCGCCAGAAGAATAAAAGAAATTACAAATTACCTTATAAACAGGACCAAATCCACCCTTTCCTATAATGTTTTCCGTTGAAAAATTGTTCGTAGCAGAAATAATGGTGGCCAAATCAAATAGAGGCAAATCTATATCTTCATCCTTGCTTTTACCTGTTAAAGTTGACATGTAAAATCCCTAACATAGCATACTTCATAAATGAGAATTAGTGAGTAAGTTTTTTTTTAATTTTTTTTTATGCTTTTTTCTTACCTTTTACCCTTTTTCTTAGTTTCCAAGTGATGCACCAAAATGCAACACCAAAGATACAAATTCCGGCTATAACCGAAGCTCCTAAAATGGACTTCAGTGGTTTCCTCTTAGCTGCATCTCTGAGTGATCCTTAAATAAGACAGAGCAACAAAAACTATTAAATTTCAATACAAATCTTAACATAAATGTCTATTTAGTATAGAACTTAAATAAAATTAGGAAGTTCCAAGCTAGACTTACTTATATCCGAGGCAGATAATCTAACGTAGATGTTTTGTTCACTGCCTTTTACATGGATCTCTTTAACATCGATTAGATCTCCGAACCACTTCAAACAGCCACTGCCTCCTCTTCTGACATCTGAATTAGCATAAGCTACACAAGAACAGTTCTTCAAGCAAGCCACCTCGCATTCTTTAAGGCTCATATTCTTGTCCAACCAAAAGTCCAACATGTCTGGCAGTTTCACCCCTACAACGTCCACAAACCCCTCGCCCTTCTCACAATCCAAGGGCTTGTTCCTTCTGCATCCACTGGACCAATTGAACTCATTCCACGCTTGTTGGGATTTCGGCGAATAGCCCTGAAAACACTTGCAAATTGGATACTCAGTGGCCATACAAATAGCATTAGCCCCGCAGTATGCATAATTCTCACATAATTCACCGGATGGCACCGAGTACACGACAGACCATTTAGTACTCCCTTTGTGCAAGAGGAGACGCTGCTTGACCCCTGAATAATATATCCTCACGATTGAAACAGCGAAGTTAACCGTAGACTCGGACATAAGATATGCCTCATCATCGGTGAACACATAAACCAACTTGAAAATTGTCTTGGCATGCAAATTTAGGCCACCGAACCGAACTCCATTCCATGTCCCCGTCCGAAACTTCCTCGTCGATCCCATGTCAAGTACCACTTGAGGCAGCCCTTTCACACTCATTCTATAAGTAAAGTCCCCGGTGGACGGATCATCAGCACTCTTCCACGATGTTAAATATCTTTCGAAGCCCGTGTTCAAGTCCCATCCCAATTTCATGCCTTCCAAGAGCGTGTCCGTCGGATAATCAAAGCTCTGCCATACATAAGCCTCGGAGTTCACACTTTCTTTCTCTTTAAGGACAAGATTTCCCGAGTCCAAAAGCAGACAGACTGGATTATTATTCGCCACGTCCCTCGATACATTCGAGGACCAAACGACACTCCTTGTTCTGCTGAGAAGAACAAGGTTTCCATCTCCAATGGTCAACTCGCCATTCGAGTCGTTAAGTGGGCTATTTCTGTTGGCAATCCAGACAACCTGGTCAGGTGTACTCTTATACCATATTCCTAAGTACCTGTTCTTCGAATTTCCGGGGAGAAGAAGCCTAGCTCTAAGGTTTGACCGGCGGAAACCAAAGTAGTAGTGTTGCCATCATCGTCGACGATTGACCGGATCGGTGTTATGGCATCGATATGAGCCGCGTTAGAGAATTTCAAGAAGGATTGGAGGGAGACAATGACATGGAAGATGGTGAAGAGATGAAAGGCTACCATTATATTGTATACAAGGGAAAGAAAGACACTGCAATTATAGGACTTTGAAATGAATTAATTGAAAGGAAAGAATAATATAGTTAAATTTATGGACAAGAAATTAGTATGGAAAAATATCCAACTTCATTTTTGTTTTTTTTAGATTGAAAATATCCAACTCTAAAGTCAATATGCATATCTAATAGAATCAATATTAGACAGATGTTTATTACATGTCTGATATAGCGTCCATATCTTATGAAATTAAAGAGAGAGTTCAAAATTTTAGCCAAAAAAAAAAAAAAGACAGTTCAAAACCATTTTTCTTTTATTTTTATATGTTTATTATCATAAGTGCCCTTTCAATTAAAAGGTCATTCTCATTTTTTTTTAAATTTAAATGAAAACACTTACTTTGCCTCTATCTCGAATTTTGAATTTGATCTGCATAACCCCTTTTGTTATATATTTTATAAAACCAGATGGAAAAAAAATAAAAAATAAAAAAAGAATAAATAACTTAATAATTTGAGGGGCACACATTATACTGATATATATATATATATATATATATTAAGTTGGGAGTGAGGATTCGAACTCTACGTTTATATTGAAATGAGCAGCAATTACTCTTTAATTTTTTAAAATTTTTATAAAAAAAGTAGACATGATGGGAATTGTTCAACATGATACTGTCTTAAAAAAGGCAATTTCTTAAAAGAGATGCTTACTTAGCTTCATAATAAAAAGCTCTTTCTCAGTAGTCAGAAACTTAAAGCAAAACTTAAAGCAAAAATTAAAAGCGTAATCTTTCATACGAAATTCGTTAAAGTCATTTCTTTCTTCTTTTTTCTTTTTCTTTACCTGAAGAAAAGGTGAGAATTCAATATCGAATATAAGTGGGACACGGGTTTATTATTTAGTGTGTGGTTGGTAAATTTGATAACCTAGACTACTGGGGAAAGAAGTACAATACCACGTGAAGTAGAAACATTAATGAGTTTCACCAAAAAAATAAATAAATAAATGAGTAAATTATAAAAGTTAGTTCATTAGGAAAAAAAACAAAAAAATTAAATTAAAAATTGAAATAATGATTTACAAAAGTTAGTTTCAGAGCCCAAAAAAAAAAAAAAAAAAAAAAACACAAAAGTTAGTAATGCCACTGGACAGAGAAATGCCTCTTTCAAGAAAAGATCAAAGAAAAACAAAGAAGCAAGTTTAATATTTTTCATAGGCACAGCGGAGATGGATGCACTCCCATCAGGAAAGCAAATGAGACAGACAGTAGTTTTCAAGCACGTGCCTCCAACGCGGAAGAAGTCGAAATGACTCGTAAACGAAATTTGGTCAATAATGCTAATCTATCCCTCATTCTCTCATCAAGGCAAGATCCCTCCACCAATGTTATTTCCCTAAGAAAGGAGCTAATTTAATGTACATATTCTATGTCTTTCCACTCAGCAAAATAAAAATGTCAGTTAAAAAAAATAAATTTAAAATCCACTAATAATTTTCATTTTCGTCCCAATCAATTTAGTTAACAAAAACATAAAAATGCACATTTAATAAACTATCCCAAAGATACAAACTCAAAACACCAGAAAATTACTATTTTGATTCGTCCATAGGTCTAAATCTCCAAACTTTTAAATTGAACAATTTATTCTTTCTTGGACAAATTTCGATGTTTTCCCTCCGATAACAATGATTTATAGAAAAATTGAAGCATTGAAAGAACTAATTAGTCTTATATGTTTTTGCTTTTTAAGAATGAAGAAGGTTTTTTTTTTTTTTTTAATATATATATATTCAGATAGCCTTTTTTTCATTTTGCAAGAGAATTTTTATAAATTAATTTGTGTTTTTATAAAATTACCCTTTAATTCTGACCTTTGTGTGACACATGACATTTTGTTAACAAAAGTACGGTAAGGAATATTTGTTATTAATATTTTAAAGTTCAGATAGCATTTTATGACAAGACCCAAAA
>CM046374.1:19312021-19344580 GCA_025413025.1 Ficus hispida
TACAAAAATTGAAATGAAAAACTTTGATTTAGGCCCGATAAGCTAAGTATTTGATATAAAGTCCACATCATATGAAATTAAAGAGAGATTTCAAAACCATATAGGTGTTATTACCATATGTACCGCCAGATCCTTTTATTCTTCTGAAAGGCCAAAAAAAAAAAAAAAACCTGGTAACTAATCCTTTTCATCTGGGAAATGAATAGCCTTGCAGTGTGAATAAGAGAATAACACAAGTTTGTCGGACTTTTCTCTTGTAGAACGTCACTTTTAGCAGCCTACCCGTTTTGGTTTACGAGATTTGCGTCAAAAGAAAAGGATCAAGGAAGCTACGTGGAACTTTTAGACACACTATGACAAATGACGACCGTTTAAAAGTATGCTTAGACTCAAGTATGCTTAGACTCACCATTCTTGAAGTGACAACTTTAATTACAATATTCTACTTTTTAACAACAGTTTACCAAAATGACCATAGTCAAATGCTACTAAAATTTGAAAAAGAAAATAAAAAAAAAAAAAGAAAAACAAAAACTCTAAAAGCTACGTCTTTGCTAATCAACACAATACGATTTTCCTCACCAAAAAAAAAAAAAAAAAGAAAAAAAAAACACAAACAAACAAACCAGAATACGGGTAACAGCTTTTTAAAAAATCACATTTACAAATCATCAAAAAAAAACTTTTGAAAGACAAATCATCAATTTAACAAGAACAAAATCTAATTAATACAAAAAATGTATAAACAAATCCAAAAATAATTAAATACAAGCATGATAACATGACAATGAAAATTTTAGGCCAGACATGACATGACATACGTATACATTGGGTTGGACTAGGCATGATTGAAGTATATAGGTTATGCTAGGCTCACAATTTTTAGCTGGTAAACTTCACACGACACAAAAACGATATTAAGCTCGTGGTGTTCTATATAAACGAAAGGAAGAATCATATGATGAAAAGGATTAAGTTGGAAGGTTGTTGAGGACTCATGGTATAAATCCTCTTAGGTGAGTTTGCTCGCGTACATTAGGGATTCGGATCCTCTATCTAATTTTTAATATCTTAAATACAACAACATATTAATGAAACACTATATCTCATCACACCACAACATCTCAATATCTTCATTGCTATGACACAATACCAAAACTATATGAAAAGAACTAATTGACTTTGGATCCATCCTTTATATTATTATTTTTTTAAAAGATAAACTATTTACCACTTGGAATACTGAAAATGATTATATTTTCTGAATAGAAAGCTTCAGTACATCTTGACTTTGAGCACTCAGTACTCGAACCCCTTTATATGAAGAAACCAGGCCGGTTAGGATAGCTCCCTCCATATTTTTTTTTTTTTTTTGGGAAAAAGATAAACTATCTACCACTTGGGATACTAATAGTCATCGTATTTCTGAGTAGAAACCTTCACTACATCTTGACGTTGGGCACTCAGTACTCGAACCCCTTTCTATGAAGAAACCGGGCTGGTTAGGCTGAGGTAAGATAGCTCCCTCGTTTTCCAACATGAACACGACCGACGACATTGTTGGCCTGTCCCAAGGGAACTTTTGGACACACAATAAACCCACTTGAATGCATCTCAATACTTGAGATTCGATGCATGAATCGTTCAAACAAACATCTAGTATATCTAAGGCTTTCTCATCATTCCACAACAGCCATGCCTGAAATATATTATTCTTTGCCATTAGATAACACTGCTAAGATCAAAATAGAGTTGGCACTGGCATATATGTGGAACTATTTTTAATAATTCTTACATGTCCGAGTAGGTTATGGTGGTGATCCGGGAAATTGAAGCTTCTGTTCTTTTTTCCACTCACAATCTCCAGCAAGACAACACCGAAACTAAATACATCGGATTTTATGGAGAACTTCCCATCAACTGCATACTCTGGTGACATGTAACCACTGTAAGAAGTGTATAGATTTGTGTTATGGTGAGTCAGTAATCCAACCTCTAATCCAATCCATTTTAATCAAAGACTGATCCATCATGATAAAAAATAAAAAATAAAAAATAAAAAAGAGAGAGAGAGCTAGCTTCATGACTTACTGTGTTCCCACAACTCTCCTTGTTTCAGCTTCTTTTTCATCATCTCTAAAAATCCTCGCCAAACCAAAATCTGAAATCTTAGGATCAAGGTTGATGTCTAATAAAATATTACCTACTTTGAGATCTCTGTGAATGATTTGAAGTTTAGAATCCCGGTGAAGGTAAAGAAGACCTCTTGCAATTCCTCTAACAATATCAAAGCGCTTTTCCCAAGGCAATAGTGAACTTCTTTTACTATCTGCATATATAACATTTGAACAAAAGTTTACTTTTAAAGTTTTGAAAGAAATCAATGAAAAATTTGGTGTAGATTTTGTCAAGGGGCCCAAACCAAATATAAAGTGGTCCAAGCTTTTGATCGGCATGTACTCATAGATCAAAATCCTTTCTTCTCCTTGAATACAACAACCGAGAAGAGCAACCAAATTCCTATGTTGAAGCTTTGCAATTAACTCGACTTCATTCTTAAGTTCTTTGAGACCCTGTCCTGACGTCTTTGACAATCTTTTCACTGCAATTTCTTGTCCTGTCGAAAGGCTTCCCTGAACAATGCGATGGATATGAATATTTCAATTACTTTTTGGCGGAGAAAATAAAAATACTAGATTCGCCAGAAGAATAAAAGAAATTACAAATTACCTTATAAACAGGACCAAATCCACCCTTTCCTACAATGTTTTCCGTTGAAAAATTGTTCGTAGCAGAAATAATGGTGGCCAAATCAAATAGAGGCAAATCTATATCTTCATCCTTGCTTTTACCTGTTAAATTTGACATGTAAAATCCCTAACATAGCGTACTTCATAAATGAGAATTAGTGAGTAAGTTTTTTTTTTAATTTTTTTTTGTGCTTTTTTCTTACCTTTTACCCTTTTCTTAGTTTCCAAGTGATGCACCAAAATGCAACACCAAAGATACAAATTCCGGCTATAACCGAAGCACCTAAAATGGACTTCAGTGGTTTCCTCTTAGCTGCATCTCTGAGTGATCCTGAAATAAGACAGAGCAACAAAAACTATTAAATTTCAATACAAATCTTAACATAAATGTCTATTTAGTATAGAACTTAAATAAAATTAGGAAGTTCCAAGCTAGACTTACTTATATCCGAGGCAGATAATCTAACGTAGATGTTTTGTTCACTGCCTTTACATGGATCTCTTTAACATCGATTAGATCTCCGAACCACTTCAAACAGCCACTGCCTCCTCTTCTGACATCTGAATTAGCATAAGCTACACAAGAACAGTTCTTCAAGCAAGCCGCCTCGCATTCTTTAAGGCTCATATTCTTGTCCAACCAAAAGTCCAACATGTCTGGCAGTTTCACCCCTACAACGTCCACAAACCCCTCGCCCTTCTCACAATCCAAGGGCTTGTTCCTTCTGCATCCACTGGACCAATTGAGCTCATTCCACGCTTGTTGGGATTTCGGCGAATAGCCCTGAAAACACTTGCAAATTGGATACTCAGTGGCCATACAAATAGCATTAGCCCCGCAGTATGCATAATTCTCACATAATTCACCGGATGGCACCGAGTACACGACAGACCATTTAGTACTCCCTTTGTGCAAGAGGAGACGCTGCTTGACCCCTGAATAATATATCCTCACGATTGAAACAGCGAAGTTAACCGTAGACTCGGACATAAGATATGCCTCATCATCGGTGAACACATAAACCAACTTGAAAATTGTCTTGGCAAGCAAATTTAGGCCACCGAACCGAACTCCATTCCATGTCCCCGTCCGAAACTTCCTCGTCGATCCCATGTCAAGTACCACTTGAGGCAGCCCTTTCACACTCATTCTATAAGTAAAGTCCCCGGTGGACGGATCATCAGCACTCTTCCACGATGTTAAATATCTTTCGAAGCCCGTGTTCAAGTCCCATCCCAATTTCATGCCTTCCAAGAGCGTGTCCGTCGGATAATCAAAGCTCTGCCATACATAAGCCTCGGAGTTCACACTTTCTTTCTCTTTAAGGACAAGATTTCCCGTGTCCAAAAGCAGACAGACTGGATTATTATTAGCCACGTCCCTCGATACATTCGAGGACCAAACGACACTCCGTGTTCTGCTGAGAAGAGCAAGGTTTCCATCTCCAATGGTCAACTCGCCATTCGAGTCGTTAAGTGGGCTATTTCTGTTGGCAATCCAGACAACCTGGTCAGGTGTACTCTTATACCATATTCCTAAGTACCTGTTCTTCGAATTTCCGGGGGAGAAGAAGCCTAACTCTAAGGTTTGACCGGCGGAAACCAAAGTAGTAGTGTTGCCATCATCGTCGACGATTGACCGGATCGGTGTTATGGCATCGATATGAGCCGCGTTAGAGAATTTCAAGAAGGATTGGAGGGAGACAATGACATGGAAGATGGTGAAGAGATGAAAGGCTACCATTATATTGTATACAAGGGAAAGAAAGACACTGCAATTATAGGACTTTGAAATGAATTAATTGAAAGGAAAGAATAATATAGTTAAATTTATGGACAAGAAATTAGTATGGAAAAATATCCAACTTCATTTTTGTTTTTTTTAGATTGAAAATATCCAACTCTAAAGTCAATATGCATATCTAATAGAATCAATATTAGACAGATGTTTATTACATGTCTGATATAGCGTCCATATCTTATGAAATTAAAGAGAGAGTTCAAAATTTTAGCCAAAAAAAAAAAAAAGACAGTTCAAAACCATTTTTCTTTTATTTTTATATGTGTTATTATCATAAGTGCCCTTTCAATTAAAAGGTCATTCTCATTTTGTTTTTTTTAATTTAAATTAAAAACACTTACTTTGCCTTTATCTCGAATTTTGAATTTGATCTGCATAACCCCTTTTGTTATATATTTTATGAAAACCAGATGGAAAAAAAATAAAAATAAAAAAAGAATAAATAACTTAATAATTTGAGGGGCACACATTAGACTGATATATATATATATATATATATATATATATATATATATATTAAGTTGGGAGTGAGGATTCGAACTCTACGTTATATTGAAATGAGCAGCAATTACTCTTTAATTTTTTTAAAATTTTTATAAAAAATTAGACATGATGGGAATTGTTCAACATGATACTGTTTTAAAAAAGGCAATTTCTTAAAATAGATGCTTACTTAGCTTCATAATAAAAAGCTCTTTCTCAGAAGTCAGAAACTTAAAGCAAAACTTAAAGCAAAAATTAAAAGCGTAATCTTTCATACGAAATTCGTTAAAGTTATTTCTTTCTTCTTTTTTCTTTTTTCTTTTCCTGAAGAAAAGGTGAGAATTCAATATCGAATATAAGTGGGACACGGGCTTATTATTTAGTGTGTGGTTGGTAAATTTGATAACCTTGACTACTGGGGAAAGAAGTACAATACCACGTGAAGTAGAAACATTAATGGTTTCACCAAAAAAATAAATAAATAAATGAGTAAATTATAAAAGTTAGTTCATTAGGAAAAAAAACAAAAAAATTAAATTAAAATTGAAATAATGATTTACAAAAGTTAGTTTCAGAGCTCAAAAAAAAAAAAAAAAAAACACACAAAAGTTAGTAATGCCACTGGACAGAGAAATGCCTCTTTCAAGAAAAGATCAAAGAAAAACAAAGAAGAAAGTTTAATATTTTTCATAGGCACAGCGGAGATGGATGCACTCCCATCAGGAAAGCAAATGAGACAGACAGTAGTTTTCAAGCACGTGCCTCCAACGCGGAAGAAGTCGAAATGACTCGTAAACGAAATTTGGTCAATAATGCTAATCTATCCCTCATTCGCTCATCAAGGCAAGATCCCTCCACCAATGTTATTTCCCTAAGAAAGGAGCTAATTTAATGTACATATTCTATGTTTTTCCACTCAGCAAAATAAAAATGTCAGTTAAAAAAAATAAATTTAAAATCCACTAATAATTTTCATTTTACGTCCCAATCAATTTAGTTAACAAAAACATAAAAATGGACATTTAATAAACTATCCCAAAGATACAAACTCAAAACACCAGAAAATTACTATTTTGATTCGTCCATAGGTCTAAATCTCCAAACTTTTAAATTGAACAATTTATTCTTTCTTGGACAAATTTCGATGTTTTCCCTCCGATAACAATGATTTATAGAAAAATTGAAGCATTGAAAGAACTAATTAGTCTTATATGTTTTTGCTTTTTAAGAATGAAGAAGGTTTTTTTTTTTTAAATATATATATATTCAGATAGCCTTTTTTTCATTTTGCAAGAGAATTTTTATAAATTAATTTGTGTTTTTATAAAATTACCCTTTAATTCTGACCTTTGTGTGACACATGACATTTTGTTAACAAAAGTACGGTAAGGGAATATTTGTTATTAATATTTTAAAGTTCGGAGAGCATTTTATGACAAGACCCAAAATTAAAGGTGTAGATGTAATACCCGGATTTTTATGAACCTATGATTTCCTTTTAGACAAGGAAAATCCCAAGTTTGAATCTTGTAAGTCGATATGAAACTCACGATCTGAGTTAAATATCAGTATAAGTTTGAGTTCTCGATTAAACGGTTACGAGACTCAATAATAGATTACTTAGCCAAGCATTAGGCCTTTTAAGGAAAAACGGGAAGAAAAACTCTATAATTTTATGTTGGTTGAAGTTTGACCGAAAAAGTCAAAGTTGACCAAAAAGTCCAAGGTTGACCCGGAAGGTCAAATAGATGAAGGTGCGGAGATACGGCGAAGCAGTATGGAAATATACTGCAGAAAAACCTTCATTACGATCAAATGAGCAAGCATAAGCTATGAGACCACCCTAGAAAATCAAGCACACCAAGTAAGGTATTAAGGGCAAGAAAGTTGCCAAGAAATAAGAAAAATTTTATTCAGTTCGTTTTTACACAGATAAATTTTGGACTATAGTACAGTGTAAAATACTGTTATTAGTTAATAACAGTATTGGAAATATCTGTGTTAGTATAAAAATGGACTGCATATTAAGTAACAAGCCAAACAAGGCCTTATGATGTCATCACCTTATCTTGGATTTATGACATCATTATTGATTAAAGAAAATTGGGAAAAAAATCCTTGGATGACACCTAGCATAAGATGGCCGGTCACTTGGAGGACTAAAATGCAAATATTTTTGTCCATAGGGGTCAAAGTGTAATTTTAAGAAATTTCCTTGATGATGTAAGCAAGGTGACATAAGCATGATGATGTAAGCAAACTTGGTCTCCAAGCATTGTCTAATGGCCGGCCACCTATAAGGATAAAAATGCAAATATTTTGTCCTTTAGGGACTAAAATGCAAATTTAAGAAAATGATGATGTAAGCAAGATGATGTCATCAAGTGATGTCACTAGGGTGATGTAAGCAAGACTTGGTGAGCAAGTTTCTTAGCCACCAAGGATCATTCATGGCCGGCCATGTGTTAAGGACTAGTTAGCAAATATTTTGTTTTTAGGTCCTAATGTGCAATTTTGGAAATAAAAATAATTGGTGAAAATTTGTAATTTTCACCTATAAATAGAGCAAGGAGGGGGCGGTTTTGGCAGCTTAAAATCATCCCAAAACTCTACCCAATTTTCTCCAAACCTCCCTAGAAACCGAAACCAAAGAGAAAAAAAAAATTTTGAGTGGCCGGATTTTGTGAAAAAAAAAAAAGTGTTGGAAAAAGTTGGATAACCCATTTTGGCTTGAATGGCCAGCTGTGAGTGAGTAAGAAAAAGCAGAAAAAGTGCTAGGCAATTAAGGGTTAGTGGTCGGATTTTGTAGGATCAATCACCAAGGGACCAAAAGGTTTTGGTGCTCGTTGGAGGAGCAAGGCCGGTTAGGTTATGGGCAGCCATGGGAAGATTCATTTCTTGAATCTTGAGGTAATCTCCTTTAGCCCTAAGCTGTTAATTTGAGCTTCAATTTAAGTGTATTTCCAGCATTGGATGTAAGAGCATAAGCTCACCTTTTAGTGCTTGATTATGCTTGATTAGGGTTGGTGGTCTCTAGTTTATGATTTGATGCATGCTTGCAAATATGCCTATCAAGTGTTTGTTATAAGTCCCCATAGGTTTAAGATTGAATGTATGATTATGTGAATGTTAAATTGGAACGTTAGAAACGTTGCATGTGTGGCTTTAGGCTCCCGCTGTGGTCGGTTGAGATAGTGTGCACGTTTTAGGACGAGAAACGAATTAAGAACCAAAACTGCCAGTCTCGGGTCAAGACTAGGCAGCGTTCTGGAAATGATAATTTGAGGCCCTTAGAAGCCGAATTTGAAGAAACTCAAAACTACAAAGTTGTAGATAATGGTTTTTCCTAGAGGATAACGTGGACGGTTTTTAAAAATAAGGCTCCAAAGGCCTCGGTTTTTATGAAAATCCGAGCCTGACCGTGCCCAGAATTTATGCACGGCCAGGTGAGTTCAACAAAGAATAAAGGCACGTTAAAGTCCGAACTGGGTTTTCCTCAAAACACTAAAGTTGTAGCATTATTCGAGATCTACAACTTTTATGAAGAAAGTTTTATCAAATTCTGAACAAATTTTAAAGTAAAATTTGGATTCTAAAAACTGTACAGGAAACAGAAATTCCAGCACAGGATTTTCAGAAAAACAATACATAAGCAGGAAATTTCTGCTCATGCACATGATTTTCTAAAATAATACAGGAAAACTGTGTTTTTCACCAACCTCAATGCTTTGACTGTGAGAGCTGTTCCAATGGCAGTTTTCAGCCCTTAACAAATTTTATAAGTTAAGCAAAGGGTTTTTAAGCTGAATTCAACAATTTTCCGAGACAAAAGAAAAATAGATTTTTAAAGCCAAAGATAAGTAGCAAGGCGATAACGGATGATAACCGGGAAGGATACCCGAGTTATTGGGCTTGACCCCCAAAGCCCAAGTTTGACCATAGAAGGTTGACTTTGGTTGACCAAGTTTGACCAAGGTTTATCACCTCAAGGGTTACCCAACATAACCCAATGAGATACCAAAATTATGATGAACTAAGATCTAGGGTTATTTATAATAACCCAATGGATTATGGATCAAGAATGTTAAGACATGGGCCCAAGGTTAGGATAGTAACCTAACCCTACCTGTATTGGATGTGGGCTTAGTAATGAGGTTACTTATTGTAACCAAGTAAGATGTCTTGTATAGGAGGGGACATATAACTAAGGCTATGAACGCATGTTGGATAGGTCACCAACATTTAATGATTATGATTATGGCAAGATAAAAGGTGTATAACTTTTATCTTACATCCTGTTTGAAAACAGGAATATGACATGTTATTGTGCCTCGATGGAACGATAGACCAAGAGCGTAGGACGAGAGGTAAGTACAAACCTCACCTACAGTATGGGAAATAGTAAGCTATTTTCAAATATATGACTTGATGCCATGTTATGCTATGCAATGCTATGCAATGCTATGTTATGCTATGCAATGCCATGTTATACTATGTCATGCTATGTTATGATACTAAGTTATGCTATGTTAAGCCATGTTAAGTCATGTTAAGCTATGATATATCAAGTTATGCCATGTCTAGTCTCATGTGCATCATGATTATTAAGATCACATGTAAAGATTCTTAGTCTTGGAAATATAACAAGACTAAGACTAAACCAAGTCAAGTAAGGTGTCGTACCAACCTCCTGTTGATGCAGGAGGATCATGTATGTTACAAGTTCAAGTTTATGATTATCAACCTCTCGTTGATGCGTAAGGGTAAAGTGATAATCAACCTTCCGTTGATGCGTGAAGGGTTATGTTCATGTTTTCCAGAATGGTTAAGGGCCTTGCAAACCCTGACGTTCTGAGGCTTGCGCGCTTTTGGTACGTACACTAAGGGCCCACATGTTAAGCAAGATAATAAGTTCAAGTGCATAAAAGATTCATAATTGGACATAATTGGTTCATGCATAAGTTGTGCAATATTTTTTGTGTTTTGTGAGATTATGTTTGTACTTGCTGGGCGAAAGCTCATCAGTATATTCCATACTGTAGGTAAATGCCTGCAGCTTTACTTGGTGGGCTATGGAGACGATGAAGCAAGTGAAGGGCGGTATGGGATACCACTACGCAAGTTTTTCAGCAAACTATTTAAATTATCAAGTTGTATGTACCATGTTACCTATGTAATGTTTTTTTTAAGTTGTGATTTTAAAATAAAGTTTAAAGAAAGAAAAAAATTTTTATTCTGAAATTTTCTATAAGGTTAAGTATTTAAGACTAAGGTTTAAGTTAAGCAAGCATGGTAACGGTCCACGTCCTCATAGGACGTCCCTGCGCGGAACGGTCGGGGCGTTACAGTAGATGTGAGATATGTTCTCAATTTCTACTAATTAATAAACTAATTACAAAAGGGAAAAAATCTGTGAATAATTAAAATTTCAAAGGCAATAAATATTACAAATTAAAGTTCGGAGGGTATTTCGTCACAAGACCCAAAGTTTGGGGGACAAATGTAAGATTTATCATTCTTTCTTTGAATCTTAGGACATGACGAAATATCAAAAAACAAAGATAAACTAGAAGAGTAATTACAAAACTAAGCCTTTCAAGAAAGGAAAAAAAAATTCCAAGTCATTGCGTAAGAAGCAAGAAAACCGCTTACTTCGCAGCTGGGAAAGACCCTCTAGGACCGGACGAACTAGAACCAGATAAAATGTGCGTACCAATAAAAATGAAAAAGGTAGAACAAAATTAGAGAGATATACTTATTGTTGAACTGAAAGCAATCAAGAATAATATTTCGAAGAACGGGTTAAAGTGAGCTTTTGATAGCTTTCAAGTGTGCGCAATAACAACCTGTATATAATGATTGTAGGTATAGTTTAACAGTAGTTTTATATCTGATTTCATTACATAATACTTTTTTCATCTATATCTTAAATAGTATTTGTTTAATTTGAATCCTGAAAAGTCGGTAGATAGTGTGAAAAAATAAAAATAAAAAGATTACCTTTATTAACAAAAAACATAGATTGAAAAGCAAAAAAAACAAAAAACAAAAAAAACAAACAAACAAACGAACAAAAACATCTAACCTTAGAGTGTTTAATTTTAGAGTTCTTTAAAAAAAAAATTTTTGAAATTTTTGTATTAACTGTTCAAGGGTATTTTGGGTTCGTTTGAGAAACTCGATTTTGACAATCAAAGAGATTACAAAAAATGTGAATTACAGCTCAAATTCCTGATGCCTAAAAGCATCGATACATGGTAAGTTAACGATGCTACATCGGAGAGGTAGCATAGGTAAATATGTGCTCAGTTGTTAAGTATGGAAAACGAAGCACATTTTTTTATTTTATTGATTTTTAATTCAATATTTTCCGGTTGTTCATTTGAGATGTTAAACGTTCAATTGAGTCATGAAATGAAGATTATATTCAAATTGGAGAATGATGCACATAAAAGATTCTTGATGTCTTAATTACCTCATTTATTATTGAATGTTTTTCTCTACCTAAGTCTTCTCTTTTTCATGTTTTATTTATTTATTTTATTACAAAAATCCACCAAAAGTATCTTCTTTTTTATTAAAAAAAAGTATGGAAAAATATGTATTTTAATTGTTAAAATAGTAACATCAATTTTAAATTCCAAATACAAGATATTGGCTATTTAAAACTTGGATTGAGATTAGATAATATATATCATTGTACTGTAAAAATTGACACATGACGATCAATAACTTTAGATTGAATAACTACTTCTTTTTTTGAATCTATGGACATGAAGAAATGTCAAGAAACAAAGATAAACTTTAAGAGAAATTCCAAAACTAAACCTTTCAACGAAAAAAAGTTCCAAAACTAAGTAATTGCGTAAGAAGCTGGAAAACCTATTACCTCGTAGCTAGGAAAGACCTCTAGGACGGGAGGGACTAGAACCAGAGAGAATGTGCATACCAAAAAATGAAAAAGACAGAACAAAATTAGAAAGATATTATTATGTTGTTGAAATGAAAGTTATCAAGAATAAGATATGGAAGAACGGTTCAAAGTAAGCTTTTGGTAGCTTTCTTGTTTGTAGAATAACAATATTTTCTGTAGTGGTTATAGGCATAGTTTAATGTAACTTTACATCTGATTTCATTCTAAAATGTAAACTAAAAAAGAAAATCATAACAATAAAAATTATGTATGTATATATATTTCATCATACATGATTTCCTTGTCAACTAAAAGATTATTTTTATCTATATCTTGTGAAGTATTTAATTGAAATCATGAAAAAGATAATCAAAAACGTTATTAATCAAAAACGTAGTTATAAAAAGGAAACAAAAATCCCTAACCCTTAGAGCGTTTAATTTAAAGTTGTTAATTTTTAATTGTTATATTTCCTATTTAAGGATATTTTTTGTACTTTTGAGAAATTCGTTTTTTACAATAAAAGACGCTACAAAACTTGTGAACAAAAACTCAATTTCCTGATGCCGTAAAAGCATCAAGAAGTGGTAAATTAATGATTCTATATCCGAAAGGTAACATAAGTAATTATTTGCTCAGCTGTTAAATATGGAAAAATAATTTTTTAATTATTAAAATAATAATATCAGTTTCAAATTCTAGACAAGATGTTCATTGTCAAAAACTTGGCCTGTGATTGGATACTATATAGTGCTGTAAAAAACTGACACGCGACGATGCCCAGAAAGGGATCAGTGTCATATGCCCACTCCCAATCATGTACATATCAATTTTAACATTGTCTAATCGGCTTGTTTACATTTTAAGTAGGAGGGTTTTCTTACTAGCATAGACATTCATTTCTCTTTACCGGTTCTTTTTTTATTATGTTTTACTAGGAAGGATTTTAATAATATCTATCTAAGGAATTGATTTTCAAACGCATAGTCTGGAACTTATCCTTACAGACATTAGTTCTTGGTAGTAATGGTTAGTCTATGGTTTTGTCTTGTTTTCTAGTTTTAGGATGGATTGTCATCATAAAGGGTGGTACATAGTTTTCTTTTGAATTCTGTACTTTTTTTCTTTATGTCAATAGATTGAGTTTGAGGCCTGATTTGGGGGACAGCTAGAAGATGCAAACCTAGTCTGAATGCAAACCTATTTCTTATCATCGTTTGAAAATTAATAAATAAACATCTTTCAACCACGGTTGGAAAGTGTTTAAATATATTGTCTTATTTTCCGATTAATTTTCGTCAATATTTTTTTGACAACCACCAATTTAGTTTTTTAAATATTTTTAGTATTTAGTATTAATTAATTATGTGGTCAAGTTCTTAAATTCAAACGATATAATAAAATATTATTGAAGGACAGTTCTTCATCTATTTGAATTTCAACCATCCCCTTGGGTAAGAATAGTCCATCGTTCGTCACCTAAAAAGAGAGAGAGAGAGAGAGAATCTTTGACTGTGGTCCTCACAACTAATTTATATCAAAATTAGAAAAACATAGTTTGCCCTAATAAAGTTTGGTATATTACTTTTTTTCTTCTAATTTCTGATTTTTTTTTCTTTTATATCAATATATTGAGTTTGAGGTCTTAATTTTTGGATGGGACAACTAGCAGATGAAAATATGAGGCACTTATTAAAATATCACTGGATATAAATTTTGTGTCATTATCAAAGTGTCACTAAAGCATATCATTAGTCACAGTTTAAAATGATATAAAAGGTGTGTATTAATGACATTTTTAAATTCTAAGACTTTATAGATTTGTTTTACATTTCGAGGACGAAAATTCATTACGGAGGGTAAGTTGTAATACCTAAAATTTTGATTACAAATTATTATGAGTGAATTAGTTAATTCATCAAAATTTCTTACGCAAATTAAAGTTTACGTAATAATTTTAACTAAAAGTTATGAAAAAATTATGTAGTCAAGTTTTTAAATTCTAATGATGTAATAAAATATTATGAAGGACAGTTCTTCTTCATATTTGAGTTTCAACCTTGTGGGTAAGAATAGTCCATCGTTTGTCACCTTAAAAAAATAAAATAAAATAAAAAGCTTTCAATGTGGTCCTCCCTGCAAATTTATATCAATAAATTAAGAGTACATAGTTTTCCGTAATATAGGTTGGTATATTACCTTTTTTTTCCTTCTGATTTCTGTATTTCTTTTCTTTTATATCAATATATTGCGTTTGAGGCATTAATATTTGGGATGAGACAACAGGAAGATGCAAATCTAATTGGAATGTTTATAGCTTGATTAGATAGGGTACTTATTCTAATCATTAAAAACAAACAATAATAATAATCTTTCAACCCACAGTTGGAAAAGTAAAGATGTGTGGTCCTTTCTCAGTATCTTGTTGATAATTCATTAAATACTTTTAGTATTTATTATGTGACTAAATTCTTAACTTTAATTGATATAATAAAAATTATATTGATCAAGGACCTTTCTTCATCTTCGGATTTGAGTTTCGACCCTCGTGCGTAAGCGTACGAATAGTCCATCGTTTGTCATCACCCGATGAAAATGATTAAAAAAATAAATAAATAACCGAGAGAGAAGCTATTTTGAATGTGGTCCTCACCACTAGTCATAATCAATTAATCTTTCAAAGTGAATCATTCCTTTTTGTCAAGCTAAGTCATCATGAACTACTTACAATGGAGATTACATGATGGTTTTACAAAAATTATCATCTAAAATCTAATCACACGACAGTTTTAATAAACTGCTGTGTAAACCTAAGATTACACGATGGTTTTTATAAACCGTCATGTAAACTCGGATATTACACGATGGTTTCAATAAACTGTCGTGTAATCCTCCTCTTAGTAAGGATACGGTGATGATTTTTTACAAAAACCGTCGTCGTATATATGGATTACACGACAGTTTCTAGTCGAAACCGTCGTGTAATTGTGAGAGATTGCAATTATCTCTGAGAAAAGAAGTTATGGTCAAAGGCTTGGCTAGGGGAAATTAAGGTAGTTTTGTTACCGTAATCTGTGAGAGATTGGATTGAAGTTATGGTCTCAATATGAGCAACCCAAGAGAGTTGCGAAAATAGTATAAATGAAAGAACTGAAGAGATAAAAAAGGTTAAGAAATGAAGGTCTTCCATTAATAGGATTCCAACAATATATATATAATTAATAGGAATACAACTTTATGATAGTATTTGGTTCTTTAAATTAGATATAATTGTGCTCATCGATGACTCACAACCAAAAAATAAATATATATAAAATAAAATAAAACAATAGTAGTAAAAACTCATACTAGTCAATTATGCAAGAGCATTCAACGATCATTTTATCTTTTTATCAAGACTTCAAAGAAAAACAAAACAAAAAAAACAAAAAAAAAACAAAAAAAAAAAAACAAACAAGACAAAACAATATATATATATATATATATATTTGAAGAAAAGAATGACAGTTTAATTGGTTACTAATTTATTTAATTGGAACGTTATTTGACTTTTTGGTAAATGATGATTCTTGTATTTATATTTTTTTTATGTATGAAATATGAGTAAGCAAACAAAAATAAAATATAATAAAAGAAATCCTGATTTGATTGTTCCACTACAACAAATACAGGGTTCAACGATGACTATATTCAACCTTTTAATGTGGTTGAAAAAGGGTGTGGCACGGGTATTTTTTAAATTGCCGTGCGTAAAAGGTTTTGTTTTTGTTTTGTTTTGTTTTTGTTTTTTGTTTTTTGTTTTTCCTAAAAAAAAAGTTTTATAATGCTAACATTTGACAACGGTATTAACGCATAGATGGATGAGTGTTTTTCAAGAAAAGTAGTCAACTATCAACATTCACATACCGTAGTCAAATTTTAAGAAATTTCAAATGGAAAAATTCACACTATATTTTCTCTCATTCTTATTCTTTTTAATAATTTTAAAGATGCAAATCGTGTTGTGTCATGTCAGTCCAATCCATAATCGACCAGACTCATGCATATTTCGTATCGTATTGGATATTGTCTATTAAAATTAAAGTTATATAAAATTACAAGTTAGGGAATTAAATGAACCATTCATGAAAAACCAAAAAAAAAAACCAGACGTCACACGACTATGGTCAACTTTGGACACCTCTAATACATTTTCGAATACAGATTCGTTCCTTTTCTTCCTGCTTTCGTTTTGACCGTTTATCCCATTCTACAAGTTTGTCTAGTTGACTATTTTACCAACCCAAAAAATAAATACATAAATAAATAATTGCTTGTCTTTTGACTGGTGACAGGTCATTTGGCCAATGTTTAGTGTAAACTACGGTTCAAAGAAAAATGTCTAAGAAAATGTTTATTATGGCGTCGACAGATGTATAAAGGTCTTGGCATATAGAAAATAATTTGTGTAACGCAAATTACAAAAAGCACCCCTAACGAGTATTGTATTAGTATAAGAGCATTTTTAATGCAATGTTAAATTATTATATTAGTGATAAATTTTTACATTTGAATGGAAAAAACTCTTTAATAGATTGTTATTTTTCATGTTAAATTTATCATATATAAAAATTTACAGAAAATTTGTAACAAGATAACAAATATCAAATTTAATATTTGATTATTATTGATTAGTATCCACTTTTTCATGTAATTATTATAATATAAAAATAGATACAATCTTGAAAATAAAATATTTGTTCATCAACCAGTGAATAAAACCAAAATGAACCGCGACAATTCATTAATTAAATAATTTAATTAATTGATAACCGGCAATTAGAGTTTTGAGTACATAGGCCCACCTGGACCCATGCAAGCTCTAAATTTCTCTTGCCAAAACATAAGAATATTCTCAACTAATTAGTTGGTCATAACATCGTTGAATCGTTGTTGTAAAAGGGTCATCGACGGGATAATTTTGTATTGTTGAAAATCGCCCCAAAAAAAAAAAACAAAAGAAGTCCGGGACATCTGGATGACAATTACCATATGACATTGAATTTTTATTGAATTTATATTTTATGTAACAAATTAAATATCAGTTGTGCGTGGAAAAATTTTATTTTATAGGATAAAACAAGTACTGTGTAGTAATTGATTTTTATCGGGTCGATGAAGATTAATTACAGGGATTATAAAAATTATTATTAATTATTTGAAACAAATAATTATAAGTTTTTAATTAATGGTAGTATACATGGTGAAAATTAATTAGAGTAAATTGCACTTGTAGATGTAGGGAGAACGACATGTGGCACCAGCCTGTGCAACATGTCACACGCACATCGGGATGAGGGGCAGTGATGTAATTTTACATCTCGCTAACCCTAGACCTGGTATTATAAACAGAACCTAATAAGTGTCTCCTAGTACATATTCTTTTTTGCGTCCATCTACTATTCGTGGTTTCTCCCTTTCAGTACATATTATTTTTTGCGTCCATCTACCATTCGTCCATATTATTCTATTTGTTTGTTTTGTGAAACATTGACGAAACATTGTACATAAATGTTAGCAATATGGTAAATTCTATTTTTTGAGAATAGATAAATATGATAATTTATAAATAAAGAGACCGCCATTTAATAATATGAGATTTTTTTAAGATAAAGTTTAAGAGTAAAGTTATGGAGGCCAAGGCCAAAAAATGGACAATATTATACCAAATAGAAACATGGGTCATTACAAATAGAATCAGAGCTTATACTCAATCGAAAATATGACCAACAAGAACATTGGCCTCTAAAATGAGCAGTGATTGTGACAGTCATTTGTCCACATAAGGAAAGGAATAAGCAGTGCAATCTTACATCACTTTGGAATGTATTACACCTAATTATTCATTCAATAAGTATAGATACTACTAGAATTTATGGATACCACGACGGAAATTCAACGACGGTTTTTAAAAAAACCGTCGTCGTAAATTCGGAAAAACACGGAGCCGGAAAGCAACAAAACAACCGTCGTGGAAGGACGAGATTCCACGACAGTTTTAAATAACCGTCGTGGAAGCTCCTAGATTCCACGACAGTTAACAAAAACCGTCGTGGAAACTCGGAGCTTCCACGACGGTTCACAAAAACCGTCGTGGAAGCTCGGTTTCCACGATGGTCTTTTGACCGTCGTGGTTAGTCCCGAATCGCGCGGGCGCGTGCCTGGGCCGCGCGGGCGCGCCCCTGGCTCTGGCAGGAGGGAGGCAAGCATTCCACGACGGTCTTTTGACCGTCGTGGTTGGTTGCCAAGCGCGCGGCCGCGCGCTTGGGCCGCGCGGGCGCGCACCTTTGCTGCGCATGCGTGGGCCTTGGCCTGCGCGCTTCTTTGACATCCTTCCACGACAGTCAAAAGACCGTCGTGGTAGGTCCTCCCCGAGGACCTACCACGACGGTCTCAAAAAGACCGTCGTGGTAATTTTTTATACCACGACGGATTTTAAAAAAACTGTCGTCGTATCCATTCCTTGAAATTTTAAAAATAACCCGAGAAGCGTACGCGCTTGCATGTTGTCCAAATTTTACGTCCTACATATATAAAATCAAATGAAAGACCTTATTTCATACACTCTCTCTCTCTAATTTTCAGTATATCTCTCCCCTCTCTCCCTCTTTGCTTGCCTTGCATTCTTCATTTACAATGGAATTTTCGGCCTCGCATACTCCATTCTCTCTCAAATTTTCGGTAACTCCCTCAACTTTCTCTCTCAAATTTTCGGCAACTCCACTTTCTCCCTCTTTTTTTGCCTTGCATCCTCCATTCTCTCTCAAATTTTTGGTAACTCACTCAACTTTCTCTCTCAAATTTTTGGTAACTCCCTCAACTTTCTCTCTCAAATTTTCGGCAACTCCACTTTCTCCCTCTTTGTTTGCCTTGCATCCTCCATTCTCTCTCAAATTTTCGGCAACTCCACTTTTTCCCTCTTTGTTTAAGAACCGTCGTGGTAACACGGCTACCAAGACGGTTTAAGAACTGTCATGGTAGCACGGCTACCACGACGGTTACAAAACCGTCGTCGTAGCCATGCTTCCACGACGGTTCTTAAAACCGTCGTGGTATCATGGATACCACGACGGTCCTAATACCGTCGTGGAATCCATATATTTACCACGACTGTGGATTCCACGACGGTTTTTAAACCGTCGTGGAAGTGTTACCACGACGGTTTTTAACCGTCGTGGAATCTGATTTCTGTAGTAGTGAGATTTCCAAAGTGATCATAGGGCCAAGTATATATTGATATTGCTAACATGTTGCTACGTTAATTGTAGGTGACAGCGACAAGGGCCTTAAGAATTCAATTTTTAGGTAAAAGATAAGTAAGGTAATAATTATAAAGTTTTACATTAGTTTTATGTTGATTATAGGATGATAGATTACCCATGTATAATTGATTTGGTATATAATATGCTAAGGCATGAATAGATGAGTTCGAACGCCGTTAATTTAGAGGCTTGTACGAGCCTCAGGCGTCGACATATGGGCGCTATGGCGCTCCAGAGGCTCTTTTGGGCCAAAAATCCGAGCCCAAAGTGCTGTGACGCTCATTAAATATATGTATTATGTGGACAAGAAATTAGTTTGGAAAAATATCCAACTTCAATTTTTTTTTTCTTTTTAAGAATGAAAAATAGTCAACTCTAATGTCAATAAGCATATCTAATAGAATCAATATTGAACATACAGTTAATTAGGCTTCTGTTTGGAATATAAATTTAAAATAAAAATTTTAAGTTGTTTAATTTTTTAAAAACTAATTATAATATTTATTGATATTTAAGAAAAGATAAAAATTGAATGAAAAATTTAAATTTGAACATGAGAATGAAACATAAGCTAATTATTTGATATAACGTCTATTTCATATGAAATCAAAGGGAGAGCTCAAAACCACATAGGTGTTATTACCGTATGTACCACCAGATCCTGTTATTCTTCCGAAAGAGAGAGAGAGAGAGAGAGAGAAAACCACTAACTATTCCTTTTCGTTTGGCAATGAATAGCCACGCCGTGTGAACCTGAGAAATAACACCTGTAAAACGTCACTCATAGCAGCCTACCCAATTTGGTTTACAAGATTTGCGGTCAAAAGAAAAGGAACAAGGAAGGCACATGGAATTTTTAGTGTCATCATAAGTCGATGTCGTAAGTCTGACAAATGACGACCGTTTAAGAGTATGCTTGGCCACACTATTCTTGAAGTGACAATTTTAATTACAATATTCTACTTTTTAACAACAGCTTGCCTAAATGACCGTAGCCAAATGCCACTAAAATTTGGAAAAGAAAAAAAAAAGAAGCTATGTCTTCGCTAATCAACACAATATGAGTTTCCTCAGACAAAAAAAAAAAAAAAAAAAAAAAAACACCAGAATACGGTAACAGCTTTTTTAAAAAATACATTTACAAATCATCAATTTAACTAGTACAAAATCTAATTTATTCAAATTACTTAAATACAAATAATGTATACCCAAATCCAAACAACGAATAAATACAAGCATGATGATACGATAATGAAAATTTTGAGTCAGACATGATATGACATGACACATGATTATATTAGATCGGGCTAAGCATAACTAAGGTGTCTAGGTCGTGTTAGGCTCACAGTTTTAAGGTTGTAAGCTTCACACGACACAACATGATATTAAGCACGACATTAGAATGAGATTTGTCTTCACCAATGGGCCATATTGCACCTAAGGATTTAATCTTAAACTGGCACGAGCAGCACAAAACATTGATGGATCAAACCCGACACAACATGAAGTATATTATGGGCCGGACTAACATGACACGGCATAATTGACATCTCTAAAATAATAAAAAGATTGAGTGAAAATATAGTACATTTTTTTTTTCATTTGAATTTTTTTTAAAATTTGACTATGCGGTATGTGAAAAACAGTTTTGTGTTTTTTCGAGGACAATTTTTTAAAATTTAAAAGTACAATTTTTGTAATTCTGTTGGACTGCTCATATTGAGACCATAACTCCAATCCAATCACTTAAAGATTATGGTAACAAAACAACCTTAATTTCCCCTGGCCAAGCCTTTAAGTTAGGCTTCTTCTCTCCCGGAAAATCAAAGAACCAGTACTTAAGAATATGGTACAAAAGGAAACCCGAAACAGTCGTTTGGGATGCCAACAGAAATAACCCGCTCACCGACTCAAACAGCGAATTGACTGTCAGCAGGGATGGGAACCTTGTTCTTCTCAACAGCACAAGGAGCATTGTTTTACCCTCAAATGTATATAGAAACGTCGCAAATAATCCAATTGCTCTGCTTTTGGACTCCGGAAATTTTGTACTTCGAGAGCAAGAAAGTGCGAATTGGGACGATTTTAGATATTGGATAAATTTTATTAGAATCTTGTTACATATTACCATTTAAATATTGGTGCAATTATAAATAATACTGAAAAATGTTATATAAAAATCATTCAGTTGTTATAATATATTAAAAAAAATAAAAAATATAAACAACGTTTTGTAAGGGTCCGAATAGCAGCTCATACTGTATATATGTATATAATATTTGGATTAAAAGAGAGAAATATATCTATCATATGTTGATTTTCACATGAATTGTCAGTGAGTATGATTCAAGTGAGACTGATCACCCTTTTGTCAACCAAACTTTTCAAAGAGATGATCACGTACGTGTCATCAAACTTTTCCGTCTATTTATCTTGATTTCTTTTGTCATCAAAAAGAGATAATTACTTTTGGTGGTTCCTAAACTGTTGACTACGTTTCGAAAACGTTTTGAAATATCTTCGAACTCCTAAAAGTGATATAAAAAGATCCGTTTTAATGAAACAGTTAACTAAGATTTACTTAGTTACTCGAGTAGTTCCTAAATTATGATGTTTCTGAATTTTTTTATCCCAATTTTTTAGTAGATGTAAACCTCAAAATTTATATAACCAACAGAAAAAAAAAAGTTGAAAAAAGGGAAAAATTGATCAGAAATTAAAAAAATCTCTCTCTCTCGAGAAAGAGTTCTAATTTTTTTTTTTTTTTATAATTATTTTCTCAAGTTTAGTTTTGTAAATTCAATAAAATTTGAGGTTTCAACTACAAAAAAGAAAAAAAATGGGGTCTAAAACATCACAAACGCTATAATTTATATATCCATTGAACAATTATCTCTTAAAATAATTTAATTGATTTGACTAAAGCGAACAAAGTAGAAAGAGAGAGCAAATTCGTAACCTCCCAAAATGGTAGGGCCTACCAGATGCGAGATACAGGATTCAACAGGACAGGTTGAATCTCATTTTAATAAAAAATACGCAAATCCACTATTATTTTCCATCTTTTGTGTGCAAGTCACCGCCACAAAGTCTCCGAGTCTCAGGAACCCATCACTAATATCCCACTTTCTTCTTCAACAAAATTGCAAATGGAAATCCACCATATCCACTTTCTCCTTCAAAAATATACGCAAATCCACTATTATTTTCTATTCTTTGTGCTCCTATCTCTCCCACACTACATGAAATTATCATTTGCTGCTCATATTGACACCATAACTCCAAGCCAGTTCCTGATAGACATAAACAAAACTACTTTACTTTCCTCTAGCCAAATCTTTGAGTTAGGCTTCTTCTCTCCCGGCAAATCCGAGAATAGGTACGTCGGAATATGGTACAAAAGGACTCCTGATGTAGTTGTGTGGGTCGCAAACAGAAACAGTCCACTCACTGATTCGCTTGGGGAATTCTTAATCACCGGAGATGGAAACCTTGTTCTTCTCAACCAAAAGAAGAACGTCATTTGGTCATCGAATTCGTCATCAAGAGTTTTCGTGAAAAACCCTGTTTCGCATCTTTTGGACACCGGAAATCTTGTTCTCAGAGAGAGCGACAGCACGAGCTCTGAAGGGTTTTTGTGGCAGAGTTTTGATTATCCAACTGACACAGTTTTAGAAAAGATGAAGCTCGGATGGGACTTGAACACCGGTTTTGAACGATTTCTAACCTCGTGGAAAAGCTCCGACGATCCATCAACTGGAGATTACACTTACAAAATGAGCACCAAAGGGTTACCTCAATTAGTTCTTGCTACGGGGTCGACCAAAAAGTTTCGGACAGGTGCATGGAATGGAGTTCGATTTAGTGGTGTTTCCGTGCTGTGGAATAATGATTCTTCAAGCTTGAAATTCACACTTGTTTTTAGCGAGACCGAGTCATCTTATATGTTCGAGTCCACGGTCGTCTCAGACGTAGTTTCACGCTTGACTTTGAGTAATTCAGGGTTGCTTCAACGATTTCTGTTGGAGAAATCAAGCACAAAATGGTCTCTCATGTACTCAAGGCCATATGAACCATGTGACAATTATGGTTACTGTGCTGTTAATGGTGTTTGCAGAATAAATGGAAATCCCATATGTGATTGTTTGGAAGGGTTTACTCCGGTGTCGGAAGAAGATTGGAATGTGGTAGATTTATCCAAAGGGTGCAAGAGGAAGATGCCATTAACTTGCGAGGAAGGAGAAGGATTCTTAAAAGTTGAGGGGCTGAAATTACCCGACTTGGTGGAGTTCTGGTTGGACAAAAGTATGAGCCTTAAAGAGTGTGAAGAAGCGTGCTTGAAGAACTGTTCTTGCACAGCTTATGCGAATTCGGATATCAGAAGAGGAGGAAGTGGATGTTTGATGTGGTTCGGTGACCTGATTGATGTCCGAGAATTCAAAGTGCAAGGCAGTGAGCAGCCTTTGTATGTAAGGTTATCTGCCTCCGAAATGAGTAAGTTATTAACCTTATGATTTTTCGTTCTATCGGTCTAGTTTTTGATTCCCAAATGTTACCTTTCATCTTTTTTTATTTTCATAGAATCAATCCGTGCTGCGAATAAGAGGAACTTAAAGGTCATCCTAATAGCTTCCATCGTCTCTGGCATGTTCGTGTTGGTTGTCATATTTTTGTGCGTAATTTGGAGACTAAGAAGAAAAGTAAGAGGTATAAAAATTCTTCCCACAAAGATTTTAATTTTTTATTGCTATATTATTAACAAACTAATTTAATTATCTATGAAATGTAATAGGCAAAGACATGGATGAAGATATAGAATTACCTTTGTTTGACCTCGCTGCAATTACTCTCGCAACCAATAATTTCTCTCCGGCAAATATTATCGGAAAAGGTGGCTTCGGTCCTGTTTACAGGGTAACTACCATCTATTTTAATTCCATTATTAACGTAAGGAAAAATGCTACTTTTCCCTCTTACATCCAAAGATATCTGCATATCCTTTTTAAAATGCAGGGGAATCTCTCAACAGGACAAGAAGCAGCCATTAAGAGGCTGTCAAATGAATCAAATCAAGGTTTTACAGAGTTTAAGAACGAAGTAAACTTGATTGCAAAGCTTCAACACAAGAATCTTGTTGCTCTTTTAGGCTGTTGCATTCAAGGAGACGAGAGGATATTGATCTACGAGTATATGCCTAACACGAGTTTGGATCATTTTATTTTTGGTTCGACTCCTCGACCTTTCGCACATACTTAGCTTCCTTGACTTTTGTTACTTGATCTTTGAGCAATGCTCTGCCTTTTTTTCCGAAATTTGATAGGGCGTGAAGATGATGGGTCGGAGCATAGAAGGAGTACAATTTTGTCTTGGAGAAAGAACTTTGAGATTGTCATGGGAGTAGCTAGAGGACTTGTCTACCTCCATCAAGATTCTAAACTTCAAATTGTACACAGGGATCTCAAAGCAAGCAATATTCTACTCGATATCAACATGGTTCCTAAGATTTCCGACTTTGGTTTGGCAAGAATTTTCGATGGCGACGAAAAAGAAACTACAACTAGGAGAGTCGTCGGAACGTAGTAAGTTATAATCACATTCTATCTCAAGCATTCAACAAGTTCAGTTCGGAACTTAGGTGCTAATTCTTTTGGTGCAGTGGCTATATGTCTCCGGAGTATGCAGTGGAGGGAAAATTCTCAATGAAATCCGATGTCTTTAGCTTCGGTGTGCTTTTACTAGAGACAGTGAGCGGAAAGCGGAATACTAGATTCAGTCACCCAGATCACCATCATAATCTTCTTGGACATGTAAGTTGAAGCAATAATTATTTACCATCTTCTATAATCTCTGCGTTTTACAAACTACTAAAGATATTCGATCGAATTGTTGTAGGCATGGTTGTTATGGAATCAAGGCAAAGCCATGGAACTAATGGATGCACGCTTTGATAAGGATTCTATAGTTGAATCTCAACTACTTAGATGCATTCACGTGGGCTTGTTGTGTGTTCAGAAATTTTCCGAGGATAGGCCACCGATGAATTCGGTTGTTCTAATGTTGGCTAACGAAGGAGGAAAACTGCCCCCGCCGAAAGAACCTGGGTTTTTCATGGAAAGAAGCTCAGATAATGTTAACAAGGGCTCAATAACAGAGAACAGAGTGACCATCACTCAACTAAATGGTAGATAGAGTGTTAAAATTTCTAGATTGCATTAGATTATGCAATGTAGAACAAATTGTAGTAAATAATTTCTTGATTTTCTAGTACTTCAGTCGCTTTTCTTACTATGGCGAGATAAGTTCTCCTTGTTATAATCAACAGAGGGAATTTCCAGTGGAGCGGTGAAATGCGTAGAGATCGGAAAGAACACCACACTCAATTTAAATCGTGAAATTTTCGTCGATTTTTTATATAAAAAAGTGATATTTTGAGTAAGCACATGAGTTGTTCTTGATATTTTCTCTTTGCTAACTATAATATTTGTGGTTGCACTTTTTTTTATTACTAGGGAAAACGTCATTCTAGTGCCCTCTATTTTGACTAAATATATGAGGTATTTTGATACCTTAGTGTTTGAAAATCACATTGAGGACCTTTCGGGGGGGGGGGGGGGGACTAAACCGGCAAATTATCCCTTACTTTTCCAAAATTTTTTACCCTGAACATAAGTCTCCAAAACTTAACTGGTCTCCAATACCTACATCTCTAAAACAGGAACTTTTGATAAATACTACAAAATTATGCCTTGGATTGATTTCCGCCACACAAGAAAAAACTCTTGCAAGAAATATTATAGATGTCATCATAAATATTGATTTATTTATTTATTTATTTAAAATAACAAATATAATTACTAATTGATATCCATAATGCAACCATCTGGGTTATCAAATGATAACCAATTGGTTACCAATTTACAATGAGTGACTAATTGGTAACCACCACCGCGGACAGATAACCAATTGGTAATCCATTTGGTAACCAGTTGGTTACTGTCTGGAAATTTCCAATTCCTCTGGATTTTCTGGACTCCGCCACTGGAACATTTTAACAAAAAAAACACAAAATTCATCATTGAAAATCAAAAAAATTTACCAAAAAACTTACAAAAAAATATCTCTGAATTATTCTACTCAAACAGTAGGGAAGTTCATGGATAGTGCCAACCGAGATCATTATTTATTCATTCAGCAAAATCACTTAAACCTGTAGTCTATTTTCCAAACACAAACGCAAGAAATGTTCTCAAGTTGTCCTGATCTTTGAAATAGCTATTTACCACTAAATTTTCTTGCAAACATCCAGTTGATTGTGCAACCCAGAATTTGGCACCAGATGACGCCGGAGATGGTAAAACAAGCCAGCGACTGGTTAGATAAGTACCTCATGCAATGATGCTCCTAAGAGTGTTACTCTCCAGTTTGGGTTTCTCAAATGGTGCCTAGAATTCGGTCACTCACAGAACTGACGAATTTTAAATGTTGGAGTTGTATAAGCATAAACAGGAAATTTTGATAATTGCGAACTTTGAAGGTTTAAAGTTGTGAAAATAATTTTTTTTAAAAAAATGTATTTCTATAAAAGATAGCATTTTGCCATGAAGTTTTATGACATGAAAATTCGAAAAAACCCTTATCTCTGGGACAGTAAGATAAATCGATCTTCACATTTAACAGTACCAAACTGTTGAAAACATTTTTGGAAAAAAATATCATGGAAATTAAACTAGTCAGACTGCTAGTATTTTTATCAGTCGAAGTTGGACCAAGAGCTTGGTTTTAACTCAAGAGTCCCAAAAGATATACATCAAAGCTTAACTGGAGATTTTTATATACAGATTTCCATAGTCAAATGGGCTTGTAGGCCCAATGCTCTCATACCAGACAACCAGATGATTTAATCAATCATTTAAGATAGATAAATAGCTAATTAAATTTCTAAGGTAGAACTCTAATTAGCTAAATTAAATACTTACACTCATTATGGGTGTTTAAAACAAGATGTGAACCTGTCATTTCACCGAAAGATCAAGACGGGAAAAATATAATGGCATGAAAATAGGTAAGTACAAATCTCGCTTATAATATGAAAACTACAGTTCTCAATCTTTAATTTTTTTTAATGAAATGTATTCCATGATTAATGTGATGTATGTTTGAACAATTTTATAAAATGCCAGTTTTGAATGGTTTGATTCAATGCAAGATTTGAACTGTTTTAAGAATGATATGTTTTAAGTGATGTAAGTCTTTTTAAGTTGTGTTTTATATACATGCTATATAATATGTTTTTAAAATATATGTTTTATAAAGATATGTTCCATGATGATATGTTCAAGTCCTATGTTTAAGATTTATTCTGAAGTATAACATATTGCATACTGCCATGCTTAATGCCATGACTTACATGTTTTAAAGCTATCATAATACATGTCTTAGTTTTATAGCTTTGAGAATTTATGTTGAAGTATGAATTGCGTACTCACCATAAAATAATTAACAAGACTAAGACAAGACAAATTAAGGGTATCGTGCCAATCTTCCACAAGGAGAGGGTTAGTTTAGTTGATTTAGAGCAAGTCTAGTCTATGATCTTAGTGCTTTTGGGGATCTTGCAAACCTCACAACACGATGATCACACGCATTTGGTACGTACACCAAGGCCCACAAATAAGACAAGATAAGAAAATCCATAATTAATAATAATGGATAGTTCACAATCAAGCATAAACAGATCATGCATGTTTTGTGATATGTTTTTAATAATTTTGCGAGGATATGTTTGTACTTGCTGATCGAAAACTCATAATAAAATGGTCATACTGTAGGTAAGAAACCCGCAGTTTAAAAAGATGGACTGAAATGCTACAGAGCAAGTGTAAAGGGTGGTCATGGATACCACTGCGCAGCTATTTCTGCATTTTCAACAATATATTTTAATGTAAGTGTTTTACAGTTTATACCATTTAAGTATTTTTAATATGCTATTTAAATTTCTATTATAAAGTAATTATTACTAATCAAGTATGGACAGTAAGTTCTAAAACTATCAATTAGTTTTGATGATGTCTTTTCAATATATATAAGTTGTAAAATTATTACGGTAACTACTATTGTGGTAATTACAGAAATATATATATTTCTATAAGGAAACAAGAAAAAAGAAAAAAGAAAAAAGAAAAAAGAAAAAAGAAGTTCCGTAAATTTTAAGTCTTATAAGATATGTAAGCAAATAAAGTACTTTAAGTAAGTTAAGTAACGCTCATGTAAGTCAGGTCATTACACATAATTTATTTAATAGAAACCGAGGATGGAAAGTGGAACAACATAACACTACTACAGAATGTCGCTTCCATGACTGAGATTGGACGACCGTTTTTTAAAAACCGTCGTGGAAACGATGGCAAAAACACGGAACAGAAAAGTGGCATCCGAAAACCGTCGTGGAATTTTAGATTTCCACCACGGTTGTTTAAAACCGTCGTGGAATATTGTATTTCCACGACGGTTGTGTAAAACCGTCATGGAAGTATATATTGCACAACGGTTTATGGGAACCGTCGTGGAATATCTCGATTATTACACGACGGTTCTATACAACCGTCGTGGTAGTGCCGTGGATTACACGACAGTTGTCTAAAAACCGTCGTGTAATCCCGTTCTTACACGACGGTTTCCATAAAACCGTGGTGGAAACATCGTACTTTTTTTCAATCATATATAAAAAGTGTTGCCCTGTTTTTTCCACATTGATAGAGCTGCTGCCGTGAACCAAAATCATATCAGATCGCTCCTTCAACAGTTACATACACCGCAAAGGATTCTAACCACCGCCTCTACTGCTCTCCCGTCGTTTTTGTAAGTGATGATGACACAAATTAACTAAACAAGGAAGTTGTTTTCCTCTTTATTATATTTTTATTTACGAACCCGGCCAGATTATGTAAATTTTAATTTGAAATTTGTTGGATTGCTTTTGATACGTTATATACTGCAAAGTGTTAAATTAATTAAGTGATCTCATGACGATCAATGTATTTTTAATTTGGTTTTATTTAAATTAGTTTGGATTTTTTAGTTAAATAATTAAAAAATTTATTTATATATAAATCCTATATATTACGATGTATTTATAGTTTGTTTTTTTAAGCTAAATAACCCGGGCCGGTTTTTAATTTATAATGGTACTTTTAGTTTTGTTATGTTTTTTGGAGTTTTAATTTAGTAAATATATTGTTGATTTAATTAATGCATGAGCCGGGGTCTTTATATATAACTAGCTATGAATTAAGTACATGCAATTAATGATATTCATGCCAAAAATTAAAAAAGATGCACACCTTATATTGACTTATCGAGAACTTTTATTGATTGATTTAGGATTTGCGCGCTAATCATGGATAGGAAATGGATGTGGTTTGATAGATTGTCTAAAGCATATGAAGATGGTGTCGAAGAATTTTTGTTATTTGCTAAAGCTCATACGCAAGACGATAAGATTCGGTGTCCGTGTCAAGTTTGTGGTAATCATAGATCCCATTCAATTGATGATGTTAGAGGGCATTTGCTTGCTTATGGGATTATTTGTTCTTACCAAACATGGTATTTACATGGTGAAGATTTCGTCGGTTTTAAGTATAGTCAGACTAGTACTAAAGATAAGGAGCCGATTGTGGAGGAAGACGGTGGTGAATCTATGTACAATATGATAAATGATTTGGAAGAAAACTTTGTGCACCGTCCGGAGTTATTTGAGGAAATGATTAATGATGCCGAAACGCCCTTGTACGTCGGGTGTACAAAATATACAAAATTAGGGGCATTGGTTAAATTATGGAATATGAAAACGTCGGGAGGGTGGACGAATTCTAGTTTCATGACTCTTTTAGCTTTTCTAAAAGATGTTCTACCGGCGAATAACAAAGTGCCACCTAGTATGTACGAGGCGAAAAAGACTTTGAGCACGTTGGGAATGGAATACGAAAAGATACATGCTTGTCCAAACGATTGCGTACTTTATCGGAAAGAAAATGAAGATTTAGATGAATGTCGGTTTGTAATGAGTCAAGATGGAAGAAGGGCAAGATTCCATCGAATGGTAGTAAAGGAGTGCCGGTGAAGGTGTTATGGTACATTCCACCAGCTCCACGTTTCCGCCGTTTATTCCGTAATGCAAAACATGCTAAGAGTTTGACATGGCATCACGATACACGTGTAGACGATGGTAAGCTTAGGCATCCGGCCGATGCACCGCAATGGAAGACCTTTGATGACAATCATCCAGACTTTAGTGCAGAACCAAGGAATTTACGTCTCGGTTTGTCGACGGATGGAATAAACCCGTACAGTAACATGAGTAGTCGGCATAGTACCTGGCCAGTCATACTTGTCAACTACAATCTCCCTCCAGACGTTTGCATGAAGCGGAAGTTCTTGATGTTGACATTATTGATATCAGGCCTCAACAACCAGGGAATGATATTGATGTTTACTTGGCATCATTAATCGATGACCTAAACAGGTTGTGGGATGATGGTTCACAAGTAAGAGATTCTTACCGTCAAGATACGTTCAATCTTCGCGCAATGTTGATTTGGTCAATTAATGACTTTCCTGCACTTGGCACCTCTCTGGTTATCCTGTGAAGAGTTCTATAGGTTGTCCGTTTGTATGAAGGAAACATCTTCCATCAGGTTGAAATGCAGTAGGAAAACCGTTTACCTTGGTCATCGGAGGTTCTTGCCGAAAAATCATCGCTATCGCAAACAGAAGAAGGCTTTTAATGGTAATACGAAGAAAGAATCGCTCCTCGGATTTTGACTGGCGAAGATGTTTTTGAGATGGTTAAAGATGTCAAGGTAGTTTTGGGAAAGAGAAAACATAAGGATCCAGCTGTCGATGGCCCTTGGAAGAAGAAGTCAATTTTCTATGAACTTCCATATTGGAAGTCACTTTACGTTCGACATTGCTTAGACGTTATGCATATTGAGAAAACGTCTGTGAGTCGATAGTGGGCACGTTGCTTGACATTCCAAATAAGACTAAAGATGGTGAAAAGGCACGGTTGGACCTTAAAGAGATGAAGATTAGACCGGAATTTGCTCCCCCGATAAAAGATCGAACGGCACTACTTACCACCGGCGAAGCACACATTATCTAGGCACGAAAGAGAAAGGTTTGTGAGTGGCTTGCTTCCGTGAAAGTGCCAAGTGGGTACTCTTCTAACTTCAAAAGGTTGGTTTTGATGAAAGATTTGCGGCTCGTTGGAATGAAATCACATGATTGTCATATCTTGATGCAACAATTATTACCACTTGCTTGCGGGAGTTCTAACAAAAGATGTGAGATACGCAATTACAAAGTTATGCTCATTCTTCAATTCGATATGCTCCAAGGTAATTGATCCAATGATGATAGATTCGCTACAATCGGAATTGGTTATGACCTTGTGCCTGCTGAGAAGTATTTTCCACCATCCTTTTTTGATATAATGATCCATCTTTGTGTGCACTTAGTTCGGGAAATTAAGTTATGTGGCCCGGTGTATTTAAGGTGGATGTATCCTTTTGAAAGGTACATGAAGGTTTTGAAAGGATATGTGAAGAACCGAAATAGGCCGGAGGGTTGTATAGTGGAAAACTAATATCCGAGGAAGCTGTTGAATTTTGTTCTGAGTATTTGTCTAACGCGGACCCAATAGGGTTGCCAACGAGCGGGCCATTATATCGAAAGACTCTCTGTGGCCGTTCTTCACCCGGTAAATCAAGATAAATGGGAAAAGCATGTTTGTATGTTCTGCACAATGCTAAGGAAATAGAGCCTTTCTTTCAAGTCCATATGGTGGGAATAAGAGTGCGAATCCAAGAAAAGGAAGAAGTGAGAAGTTGGTTTCAAGAAGAGCAGAATCTGTCATTTCGGGAGTGGATAAGAAAATACTTGCATATGAAGCAAGGCGTTTCACAGGACGTAATGAAGCTATCCAGAGGTCCATCATCGATAGTCACAAGATATACATCGTATTTGGTGAATGGCCACTCCTTCTACACTCGGGCAAGAGATGAGAAGCATCCCGTACAGAATAGTGGTGTCACACTTCGGGCCGAGTCTATGCATATTTCATCCGCAAAGGACAAGAATCCGGTATATAGTTCCATGAATTACTTTGGATTCATTGAAGATATTTGGGAACTTGATTATTGTGGCTTGCGAATAGCCCTATTTAAATGCAAGTGGGCTGACAATAATTATGTTAAGGTTGATAGTGACGGCGTGATAGTAGTGGACTTTAGGCGATTGGGCTACAAAAATGAT
>CM046374.1:19344680-19365502 GCA_025413025.1 Ficus hispida
ATTTTGAGTCAGACATGATATGACATGAACATGATTTATTAGATCGGGCTAAGCATAACTAAGGTGTCTAGGTCGTGTTAGGCTCACAGTTTTAAGGTTGTAAGCTTCACACGACACAACATGATATTAAGCACGACATTAGAATGAGATTTGTCTTCACCAATGGCCATATTGCACCTAAGGATTTAATCTTAAACTGGCACGAGCAGCACAAAACATTGATGGATCAAACCCGACACAACATGAAGTATATTATGGGCCGGACTAACATGACACGGCATAATTGACATCTCTAAAATAATAAAAAGATTGAGTGAAAATATAGTACATTTTTTTTTCATTTGAATTTTTTTTAAAATTTGACTATGCGGTATGTGAAAAACAGTTTTGTGTTTTTTCGAGGACAATTTTTTAAAATTTAAAAGTACAATTTTTGTAATTCTGTTGGACTGCTCATATTGAGACCATAACTCCAATCCAATCACTTAAAGATTATGGTAACAAAACAACCTTAATTTCCCCTGGCCAAGCCTTTAAGTTAGGCTTCTTCTCTCCCGGAAAATCAAAGGAACCAGTACTTAAGATATGTACAAAGGAAACCCGAACAGTCGTTTTGGGATGCCAACAGAAATAACCCGCTCACCGACTCAAACAGCGATTGACTGTCAGCAGGGATGGGACCTTGTTCTTCTCACAGCACAAGGAGCATTGTTTACCCCAATGTATATAGAAACGTCGCAAATAATCCAATTGCTCTGCTTTTGGACTCCCGGAAATTTGTACTTCGAGAGCAAGAAAGTGCGAATTGGGACGATTTTAGAATTGGATAAATTTTATTAGAATCTTGTTACATATTACCATTTAAATATTGGTGCAATTATAAATAATACTGAAAATGTTATATAAAATCATTCAGTTTTATAATATATTAAAAAATAAAAATATAACAACGTTTTGTAAGGGTCCGAATAGCAGCTCATACTGTATATATGTATATAATATTTGGATTAAAAGAGAGAAATATATCTATCATATGTTGATTTTACATGATGTCAGTGAGTATGATTCAAGTGAGACTGATCACCCTTTTGTCAACCAAACTTTTCAAAGAGATGATCACGTACGTGTCATCAAACTTTCCGTCTATTTATCTTGATTTCTTTTGTCATCAAAAAGAGATAATTACTTTTGGTGGTTCTAAACTGTTGACTACGTTTCGAAACGTTTTGAAATATCTTCGAACTCCTAAAAGTGATATAAAAAAGATCCGTTTAATGAAACAGTTAACTAAGATTTACTTAGTTACTCGAGTAGTTCCTAAATTATGATGTTTCTGAATTTTTTATCCCAATTTTTAGTAGATGTAAACCTCAAAATTTTATATAACCAACAGAAAAAAAAAGTTGAAAAAAGGGAAAAATTGATCAGAAATTAAAAAAATCTCTCTCTCTCGAGAAAGAGTTCTAATTTTTTTTTTTTTTTATAATTATTTTCTCAAGTTTAGTTTTGTAAATTCAATAAAATTTGAGGTTTCAACTACAAAAAAGAAAAAAATGGGGTCTAAAACATCACAAACGCTATAATTTATATATCCATTGAACAATTATCTCTTAAAATAATTTAATTGATTTGACTAAAGCGAACAAGTAGAAAGAGAGAGCAAATTCGTAACCTCCCAAATGGTAGGGCCTACCAGATGCGGATACAGGATTCAACAGGACAGGTTGAATCTCATTTAATAAAAATACGCAAATCCACTATTATTTTCCATCTTTGTGTGCAAGTCACCGCCACAAAGTCTCCGAGTCTCAGGAACCCATCACTAATATCCCACTTTCTTCTTCAACAAAATTGCAAATGGAAATCCACCATATCCACTTTCTCCTTCAAAATATACGAAATCCACTATTATTTCTATTCTTTGTGCTCCTATCTCTCCCACACTACATGAAATTATCATTTGCTGCTCATATTGACACCATAACTCCAAGCCAGTTCCTGATAGACATAAACAAAACTACTTTACTTTCCTCTAGCCAAATCTTTGAGTTAGGCTTCTTCTCTCCCGGCAAATCCGAGAATAGGTACGTCGGAATATGGTACAAAAGGACTCCTGATGTAGTTGTGTGGGTCGCAAACAGAAACAGTCACTCACTGATTCGCTGGGGAATTCTTAATCACGGAGATGGAAACCTTGTTCTTCTCAACCAAAGAAGAACGTCATTTGGTCATCGAATTCGTCATCAAGAGTTTTCGTGAAAAACCCTGTTTCGCATTTTGGACACCGGAAATCTTGTTCTCAGAGAGAGCGACAGCACGAGCTCTGAAGGGTTTTGTGGCAGAGTTTTGATTATCCAACTGACACAGTTTAGAAAAGATGAAGCTCGGATGGACTTGAACACCGGTTTTGAACGATTTCTAACCTCGTGGAAAAGCTCCGACGATCCATCAACTGGAGATTACACTTACAAAATGAGCACCAAAGGGTTACCTCAATTAGTTCTTGCTACGGGTCGACCAAAAAGTTTCGGACAGGTGCATGGAATGGAGTTCGATTTAGTGGTGTTTCCGTGCTGTGAATAATGATTCTTCAAGCTTGAAATTCACACTTGTTTTAGCGAGACCGAGTCATCTTATATGTTCGAGTCCACGGTCGTCTCAGACGTAGTTTCACGCTTGACTTTGAGTAATTCAGGGTTGCTTCAACGATTTCTGTTGGAGAAATCAAGCACAAATGGTCTCTCATGTACTCAAGGCATATGAACCATGTGACAATTATGGTTACTGTGCTGTTAATGGTGTTGCAGAATAAATGGAAATCCCATATGTGATTGTTTGGAAGGGTTTACTCCGGTGTCGGAAGAAGATTGGAATGTGGTAGATTTATCCAAAGGGTGCAAGAGGAAGATGCCATTAACTTGCGAGGAAGGAGAAGGATTCTTAAAAGTTGAGGGCTGAAATTACCCGACTTGGTGGAGTTCTGGTTGGACAAAAGTATGAGCCTTAAAGAGTGTGAAAAGCGTGCTTGAAGAACTGTTCTTGCACAGCTTATGCGAATTCGGATATCAGAAGAGGAGGAAGTGGATGTTTGATGTGGTTCGGTGACCTGATTGATGTCCGAGAATTCAAAGTGCAAGGCAGTGAGCAGCCTTTGTATGTAAGGTTATCTGCCTCCGAAATGAGTAAGTTATTAACCTTATGATTTTTCGTTCTATCGGTCTAGTTTTTGATTCCCAAATGTTACCTTTCATCTTTTTTTATTTTCATAGAATCAATCCGTGCTGCGAATAAGAGGAACTTAAAGGTCATCCTAATAGCTTCCATCGTCTCTGGCATGTTCGTGTTGGTTGTCATATTTTTGTGCGTAATTTGGAGACTAAGAAGAAAAGTAAGAGGTATAAAAATTCTTCCCACAAAGATTTTAATTTTTTATTGCTATATTATTAACAAACTAATTTAATTATCTATGAAATGTATAGGCAAAGACATGGATGAAGATATAGAATTACTTTGTTTGACCTCGCTGCAATTACTCTCGCAACCAATAATTTCTCTCCGGCAAATATTATCGGAAAAGGTGGCTTCGGTCCTGTTTACAGGGTAACTACCATCTATTTTAATTCCATTATTAACGTAAGGAAAAATGCTACTTTTCCCTCTTACATCCAAAGATATCTGCATATCCTTTTTAAAATGCAGGGGAATCTCTCAACAGGACAAGAAGCAGCCATTAAGAGGCTGTCAAATGAATCAAATCAAGGTTTTACAGAGTTTAAGAACGAAGTAAACTTGATTGCAAAGCTTCAACACAAGAATCTTGTTGCTCTTTTAGGCTGTTGCATCAAGGAGACGAGAGGATATTGATCTACGAGTATATGCCTAACACGAGTTTGGATCATTTTATTTTTGGTTCGACTCCTCGACCTTTCGCACATACTTAGCTTCCTTGACTTTGTTACTTGATCTTTGAGCAATGCTCTGCCTTTTTTTCCGAAATTTGATAGGGCGTGAAGATGATGGGTCGGAGCATAGAAGGAGTACAATTTTGTCTTGGAGAAAGAACTTTGAGATTGTCATGGGAGTAGCTAGAGGACTTGTCTACCTCCATCAAGATTCTAAACTTCAAATTGTACACAGGATCTCAAAGCAAGCAATATTCTACTCGATATCAACATGGTTCCTAAGATTTCCGACTTTGGTTTGGCAAGAATTTTCGATGGCGACGAAAAAGAAACTACAACTAGGAGAGTCGTCGGAACGTAGTAAGTTATAATCACATTCTATCTCAAGCATTCAACAAGTTCAGTTCGGAACTTAGGTGCTAATTCTTTTGGTGCAGTGGCTATATGTCTCCGGAGTATGCAGTGGAGGGAAAATTCTCAATGAAATCCGATGTCTTTAGCTTCGGTGTGCTTTTACTAGAGACAGTGAGCGGAAAGCGGAATACTAGATTCAGTCACCCAGATCACCATCATAATCTTCTTGGACATGTAAGTTGAAGCAATAATTATTTACCATCTTCTATAATCTCTGCGTTTTACAAACTACTAAAGATATTCGATCGAATTGTTGTAGGCATGGTTGTTATGGAATCAAGGCAAAGCCATGGAACTAATGGATGCACGCTTTGATAAGGATTCTATAGTTGAATCTCAACTACTTAGATGCATTCACGTGGGCTTGTTGTGTGTTCAGAAATTTTCCGAGGATAGGCCACCGATGAATTCGGTTGTTCTAATGTTGGCTAACGAAGAGGAAAACTGCCCCCGCCGAAAGAACCTGGGTTTTTCATGGAAAGAAGCTCAGATAATGTTAACAAGGGCTCAATAACAGAGAACAGAGTGACCATCACTCAACTAAATGGTAGATAGAGTGTTAAAATTTCTAGATTGCATTAGATTATGCAATGTAGAACAAATTGTAGTAAATAATTTCTTGATTTCTAGTACTTCAGTCGCTTTTCTTACTATGGCGAGATAAGTTCTCCTTGTTATAATCAACAGAGGGAATTTCCAGTGGAGCGGTGAAATGCGTAGAGATCGGAAAGAACACCACACTCAATTTAAATCGTGAAATTTTCGTCGATTTTTTATATAAAAAGTGATATTTTGAGTAAGCACATGAGTTGTTCTTGATATTTTCTCTTTGCTAACTATAATATTTGTGGTTGCACTTTTTTTTATTACTAGGGAAAACGTCATTCTAGTGCCCTCTATTTTGACTAAATATATGAGGTATTTTGATACCTTAGTGTTTGAAAATCACATTGAGGACCTTTCGGGGGGGGGGGGGGGGACTAAACCGGCAAATTATCCCTTACTTTTCCAAAATTTTTTACCCTGAACATAAGTCTCCAAAACTTAACTGGTCTCCAATACCTACATCTCTAAAACAGGAACTTTTGATAAATACTACAAAATTATGCCTTGGATTGATTTCCGCCACACAAGAAAAAACTCTTGCAAGAAATATTATAGATGTCATCATAAATATTGATTTATTTATTTATTTATTTAAAATAACAAATATAATTACTAATTGATATCCATAATGCAACCATCTGGGTTATCAAATGATAACCAATTGGTTACCAATTTACAATGAGTGACTAATTGGTAACCACCACCGCGGACAGATAACCAATTGGTAATCCATTTGGTAACCAGTTGGTTACTGTCTGGAAATTTCCAATTCCTCTGGATTTTCTGGACTCCGCCACTGGAACATTTTAACAAAAAAAACACAAAATTCATCATTGAAAATCAAAAAAATTTACCAAAAACTTACAAAAAAATATCTCTGAATTATTCTACTCAAACAGTAGGGAAGTTCATGGATAGTGCTAACCGAGATCATTATTTATTCATTCAGCAAAATCACTTAAACCTGTAGTCTATTTTCCAAACACAAACGCAAGAAATGTTCTCAAGTTGTCCTGATCTTTGAAATAGCTATTTACCACTAAATTTTCTTGCAAACATCCAGTTGATTGTGCAACCCAGAATTTGGCACCAGATGACGCCGGAGATGGTAAAACAAGCCAGCGACTGGTTAGATAAGTACCTCATGCAATGATGCTCCTAAGAGTGTTACTCTCCAGTTTGGGTTTCTCAAATGGTGCCTAGAATTCGGTCACTCACAGAACTGACGAATTTTAAATGTTGGAGTTGTATAAGCATAAACAGGAAATTTGATAATTGCGAACTTTGAAGGTTTAAAGTTGTGAAAATAATTTTTTTTAAAAAAATGTATTTCTATAAAGATAGCATTTTGCCATGAAGTTTTATGACATGAAAATTCGAAAAAACCCTTATCTCTGGGACAGTAAGATAAATCGATCTTCACATTTAACAGTACCAAACTGTTGAAAACATTTTTGGAAAAAAATATCATGGAAATTAAACTAGTCAGACTGCTAGTATTTTTATCAGTCGAAGTTGGACCAAGAGCTTGGTTTTAACTCAAGAGTCCCAAAAGATATACATCAAAGCTTAACTGGAGATTTTTATATACAGATTTCCATAGTCAAATGGGCTTGTAGGCCCAATGCTCTCATACCAGACAACCAGATGATTTAATCAATCATTTAAGATAGATAAATAGCTAATTAAATTTCTAAGGTAGAACTCTAATTAGCTAAATTAAATACTTACACTCATTATGGGTGTTTAAAACAAGATGTGAACCTGTCATTTCACCGAAAGATCAAGACGGGAAAATATAATGGCATGAAAATAGGTAAGTACAAATCTCGCTTATAATATGAAAACTACAGTTCTCAATCTTTAATTTTTTTTAATGAAATGTATTCCATGATTAATGTGATGTATGTTTGAACAATTTTATAAAATGCCAGTTTTGAATGGTTTGATTCAATGCAAGATTTGAACTGTTTTAAGAATGATATGTTTTAAGTGATGTAAGTCTTTTTAAGTTGTGTTTTATATACATGCTATATAATATGTTTTTAAAATATATGTTTTATAAAGATATGTTCCATGATGATATGTTCAAGTCCTATGTTTAAGATTTATTCTGAAGTATAACATATTGCATACTGCCATGCTTAATGCCATGACTTACATGTTTTAAAGCTATCATAATACATGTCTTAGTTTTATAGCTTTGAGAATTTATGTTGAAGTATGAATTGCGTACTCACCATAAAATAATTAACAAGACTAAGACAAGACAAATTAAGGGTATCGTGCCAATCTTCCACAAGGAGAGGGTTAGTTTAGTTGATTTAGAGCAAGTCTAGTCTATGATTTAGTGCTTTTGGGGATCTTGCAAACCTCACAACACGATGATCACACGCATTTGGTACGTACACCAAGGCCCACAAATAAGACAAGATAAGAAAATCCATAATTAATAATAATGGATAGTTCACAATCAAGCATAAACAGATCATGCATGTTTTGTGATATGTTTTTAATAATTTTGCGAGGATATGTTTGTACTTGCTGATCGAAAACTCATAATAAATGGTCATACTGTAGGTAAGAAACCCGCAGTTTAAAAAGATGGACTGAAATGCTACAGAGCAAGTGTAAAGGGTGGTCATGGATACCACTGCGCAGCTATTTCTGCATTTTCAACATATATTTTAATGTAAGTGTTTTACAGTTTATACCATTTAAGTATTTTTAATATGCTATTTAAATTTCTATTATAAAGTAATTATTACTAATCAAGTATGGACAGTAAGTTCTAAAACTATCAATTAGTTTTGATGATGTCTTTTCAATATATATAAGTTGTAAAATTATTACGGTAACTACTATTGTGGTAATTACATAAATATATATATTTCTATAAGGAAACAAGAAAAAGAAAAAAGAAAAAAGAAAAAAGAAAAAAGAAGTTCCGTAAATTTTAAGTCTTATAAGATATGTAAGCAAATAAAGTACTTTAAGTAAGTTAAGTAACGCTCATGTAAGTCAGGTCATTACACATAATTTATTTAATAGAAACCGAGGATGGAAAGTGGAACAACATAACACTACTACAGAATGTCGCTTCCATGACTGAGATTGGACGACCGTTTTTTAAAAACCGTCGTGGAAACGATGGCAAAAACACGGAACAGAAAAGTGGCATCCGAAAACCGTCGTGGAATTTTAGATTTCCACCACGGTTGTTTAAAACCGTCGTGGAATATTGTATTTCCACGACGGTTGTGTAAACCGTCATGGAAGTATATATTGCACGACGGTTTATGGGAACCGTCGTGGAATATCTCGATTATTACACGACGGTTCTATACAACCGTCGTGGTAGTGCCGTGGATTACACGACAGTTGTCTAAAAACCGTCGTGTAATCCCGTTCTTACACGACGGTTTCCATAAAACCGTGGTGGAAACATCGTACTTTTTTTCAATCATATATAAAAAGTGTTGCCCTGTTTTTTCCACATTGGTAGAGCTGCTGCCGTGAACCAAAATCATATCAGATCGCTCCTTCAACAGTTACATACACCGCAAAGGATTCTAACCACCGCCTCTACTGCTCTCCCGTCGTTTTTGTAAGTGATGATGACACAAATTAACTAAACAAGGAAGTTGTTTTCCTCTTTATTATATTTTTATTTACGAACCCGGCCAGATTATGTAAATTTTAATTTGAAATTTGTTGGATTGCTTTTGATACGTTATATACTGCAAAGTGTTAAATCAATTAAGTGATCTCATGACGATCAATGTATTTTTAATTTGGTTTTATTTAAATTAGTTTGGATTTTTTAGTTAAATAATTAAAAAAATTTATTTATATATAAATCCTATATATTACGATGTATTTATAGTTTGTTTTTTTAAGCTAAATAACCCGGGCCGGTTTTTAATTTATAATGGTACTTTTAGTTTTGTTATGTTTTTGGAGTTTTAATTTAGTAAATATATTGTTGATTTAATTAATGCATGAGCCGGGGTCTTTATATATAACTAGCTATGAATTAAGTACATGCAATTAATGATATTCATGCCAAAAATTAAAAAGATGCACACCTTATATTGACTTATCGAGAACTTTTATTGATTGATTTAGGATTTGCGCGCTAATCATGGATAGGAAATGGATGTGGTTTGATAGATTGTCTAAAGCATATGAAGATGGTGTCGAAGAATTTTGTTATTTGCTAAAGCTCATACGCAAGACGATAAGATTCGGTGTCCGTGTCAAGTTTGTGGTAATCATAGATCCCATTCAATTGATGATGTTAGAGGGCATTTGCTTGCTTATGGGATTATTTGTTCTTACCAAACATGGTATTTACATGGTGAAGATTTCGTCGGTTTTAAGTATAGTCAGACTAGTACTAAAGATAAGGAGCCGATTGTGGAGGAAGACGGTGGTGAATCTATGTACAATATGATAAATGATTTGGAAGAAAACTTTGTGCACCGTCCGGAGTTATTTGAGGAAATGATTAATGATGCCGAAACGCCCTTGTACGTCGGGTGTACAAAATATACAAAATTAGGGGCATTGGTTAAATTATGGAATATGAAAACGTCGGGAGGGTGGACGAATTCTAGTTTCATGACTCTTTTAGCTTTTCTAAAAGATGTTCTACCGGCGGATAACAAAGTGCCACCTAGTATGTACGAGGCGAAAAAGACTTTGAGCACGTTGGGAATGGAATACGAAAAGATACATGCTTGTCCAAACGATTGCGTACTTTATCGGAAAGAAAATGAAGATTTAGATGAATGTCGGTTTGTAATGAGTCAAGATGGAAGAAGGGCAAGATTCCATCGAATGGTAGTAAAGGAGTGCCGGTGAAGGTGTTATGGTACATTCCACCAGCTCCACGTTTCCGCCGTTTATTCCGTAATGCAAAACATGCTAAGAGTTTGACATGGCATCACGATACACGTGTAGACGATGGTAAGCTTAGGCATCCGGCCGATGCACCGCAATGGAAGACCTTTGATGACAATCATCCAGACTTTAGTGCAGAACCAAGGAATTTACGTCTCGGTTTGTCGACGGATGGAATAAACCCGTACAGTAACATGAGTAGTCGGCATAGTACCTGGCCAGTCATACTTGTCAACTACAATCTCCCTCCAGACGTTTGCATGAAGCGGAATTTCTTGATGTTGACATTATTGATATCAGGCCCTCAACAACCAGGGAATGATATTGATGTTTACTTGGCATCATTAATCGATGACCTAAACAGGTTGTGGGATGATGGTTCACAAGTAAGAGATTCTTACCGTCAAGATACGTTCAATCTTCGCGCAATGTTGATTTGGTCAATTAATGACTTTCCTGCACTTGGCAACCTCTCTGGTTATCCTGTGAAGAGTTCTATAGGTTGTCCCGTTTGTATGAAGGAAACATCTTCCATCAGGTTGAAATGCAGTAGGAAAACCGTTTACCTTGGTCATCGGAGGTTCTTGCCGAAAAATCATCGCTATCGCAAACAGAAGAAGGCTTTTAATGGTAATACCGAAGAAAGAATCGCTCCTCGGATTTTGACTGGCGAAGATGTTTTGAGATGGTTAAAGATGTCAAGGTAGTTTTGGGAAAGAGAAAACATAAGGATCCAGCTGTCGATGGCCCTTGGAAGAAGAAGTCAATTTTCTATGAACTTCCATATTGGAAGTCACTTTACGTTCGACATTGCTTAGACGTTATGCATATTGAGAAAAACGTCTGTGAGTCGATAGTGGGCACGTTGCTTGACATTCCAATAAGACTAAAGATGGTGAAAAGGCACGGTTGGACCTTAAAGAGATGAAGATTAGACCGAATTTGCTCCCCGATAAAAGATCGAACGGCACTTACTTACCACCGGCGAAGCACACATTATCTAGGCACGAAAAGAGAAAGGTTTGTGAGTGGCTTGCTTCCGTGAAAGTGCCAAGTGGGTACTCTTCTAACTTCAAAAGGTTGGTTTGATGAAAGATTTGCGGCTCGTTGGAATGAAATCACATGATTGTCATATCTTGATGCAACAATTATTACCACTTGCTTTGCGGGGAGTTCTAACAAAAGATGTGAGATACGCAATTACAAAGTTATGCTCATTCTTCAATTCGATATGCTCCAAGGTAATTGATCCAATGATGATAGATTCGCTACAATCGGAATTGGTTATGACCTTGTGCCTGCTTGAGAAGTATTTTCCACCATCCTTTTTTGATATAATGATCCATCTTTGTGTGCACTTAGTTCGGGAAATTAAGTTATGTGGCCCGGTGTATTTAAGGTGGATGTATCCTTTTGAAAGGTACATGAAGGTTTTGAAAGGATATGTGAAGAACCGAAATAGGCCGGAGGGTTGTATAGTGGAAACTACATATCCGAGGAAGCTGTTGAATTTTGTTCTGAGTATTTGTCTAACGCGGACCCAATAGGGTTGCCAACGAGCGGGCCATTTATATCGAAAAGACTCTCTGTGGCCGTTCATTCACCGGTAAATCAAGATAAATGGGAAAAAGCATGTTGTATGTTCTGCACAATGCTAAGGAAATAGAGCCTTTCTTTCAAGTCCATATGGTGGAATTAAGAGTTGCGAATCCAAGAAAAGGAAGAAGTGAGAAGTGGTTTCAAGAAGAGCAGAATCTGTCATTTCGGGAGTGGATAAGAAAATACTTGCATATGAAGCAAGGCGTTTCACAGGACGTAATGAAGCTATCCAGAGGTCCATCATCGATAGTCACAAGATATACATCGTATTTGGTGAATGGCCACTCTTCTACACTCGGGCAAGAGATGAGAAGCATCCCGTACAGAATAGTGGTGTCACACTTCGGGCGAGTCTATGCATATTTCATCCGCAAAGGACAAGAATCCGGTATATAGTTCCATGAATTACTTTGGATTCATTGAAGATATTTGGGAACTTGATTATTGTGGCTTGCGAATAGCCCTATTTAAATGCAAGTGGGCTGACAATAATTATGTTAAGGTTGATACTGACGGCGTGACAGTAGTGGACTTTAGGCGATTGGGCTACAAAAATGATCCTTTCATCATGGCGTCACAAGCGGTACAAGTATTTTATACAACGGATCCTGCAAATTTAGAGTTATCTTTGGTTGTGCCAATGAAGCCAAGATCATCCGGGATGGCCAAGAAGATATTGAAAATTGCACCGACATTCCACCTTTTACAAAGGGTTTGCCACCGGTGGATGAGATTGATGATTTTGATGACGACGTTTCACACTTATTTCGATTGGACGTCGAGTGGACATGTGTCGAGAAGCCCAAAAAAAAGAAGGGAAAAATTGCTTAACATACAATTTCACGTTTCTTACATTGTAAACATTTTGATACGGGTTTTTATTTACGCGAGAAATATGTATCATTGATTATTTATACATGCAAAAGTGTATGGAAGCATATAGCAACAGTGGTGAATAATTGCACAACTATCAGGATTGGCCGCTTATCTGGATTACGATATAAAGAAGAAAACAAATTTTGCATGTTCGAAAGATACCACGACGGTCTTTACTAGGATCGTCGTGATATATTGATATACCACGACGGTTTTATTAAAAGACCGTCGTGGTATATACAAATCCCTTTTCGATTTAGCCGGCCCCTTAATTCTATACCACGACGGTCAATTAGAAAACCGTCGTGGAATCTGTCCATGAAGTCTACCACGACGGTCAAACCAAAAGACCGTCATGGTAGGCCTCGAAATTTGAATTTTTTCCACGACGGTTTTTTAAAGACCGTCGTGGTAGGCTTAAAGCGGCTCTTTTAAAATTTTTGGGAATAGGTTAAATTTTTCCCGCATTTAATAAAACCCAAACAGACACCATTTTTCCCCAACCCATTTCATTCGAAACCTCTGCTCATCTTTTCACTCACTGCTCAAATTGCAAGTTTGCCCAAAAAAATTCTCTCATCCGACTCCATCGACTGTCTTTTACAATCATCTGACACTCCATTCCTCGCTCAATCCTCCACCAACGCCAAGGTTTTTCGGTCATTTCCAAGTTTCTCTCGCCGCCACAACCCGTGTTGGCCCAGACTAGAAACTAATCTGCCCGTGCCACACTCTACACGCCGATAAGTTAAACTCTATACTGCTTGTCTAAATTTCAAGTTCGGGGAATGAAATTTCTGTTTGTTACAGCATAAAGCATATGAATGTGGTTTCGAAAATATTCATTTCTTGCTGTTGATTGTCTCAGTCATTTAGGTTTATTTAAATAGTTGGGTAAGGCTTAGGTTGATAACACATTTGATTAAATGCCTCTTAATTTGTTTGATATTTAGTTTTAGAGTTCCTTAAATTGGATGTGTTTGGCTCGGCTTTGGGCATTTTAAGGTTAAAAGGTCATGATTTTGTTCGTTAAATGTTTTTGTTCGTTATATGTTTGGATAGTAATGTGTTTCAGAACCTCGGCCTTTGTAATGATTTAATGTCAATGATGCTTTGTTTATAACGGTTCGTGTTGCAGTTTTTTTTCAGATTGATTAACAATGTCAAACTCTCACGAGGAGGATTGCTCAACCCAAACTCAAGCTGCGAAACCACGACGAACGAACGCACCAAGCTTCAATGCTGATGAAGATGGAAAAAGACGAGCAACTCTCCTTAAAAGAGTGCACGTTGTTAGGACGAGGGAGAACGAATTCCGGTTTCCTTTGACGCGAAAGGGCAACCATTAGGCAAGGGAGGTGATGAATTACAGAGTTGGGTTAGAGTGCTTGCTCGGGAGCACATTCCCATTTGGATTGCTGACTTCAGAAGTGCTGATTTGGAAACGAGGAAAGAACGAGTGTGGTTGGAAGTAGTCACTTCATTCACTGTTGACGAATCGCACAAAAAACAGGTTTTGAAGTCATGTGGGGAGTCGGCGAAGGGTTTAGATATGATCTGTACCAAGCCTTTGTTAGGGATCATATCCACGAAGAAACCGTTTGGCAACGACCGGCCAGAGTGGTTCGAAATTACCCAACCATCAGCCAGGACGATTGGGAAAGGTTTATTATGTATCGACAGACGGCTGATTTCAAGCGGCTTTCCCAACAAGAACTGAGATCAGGAAAAAGAGCAAATACGGATCTACGACAGCCGTGACGGATATAGGAAACGCGATCAAGAAATCGTACGTTAATTACTTTGCCAAACACTTCAACTCAATAATTGGTTAATTCACATTACGTGTTTTATGTATGTTTCTTATGTTTAATTGCTAAACTGCAGTTCGAGAAGACGGGGAATATACTGCCCGACATTTTATTTGGCGGGACACGTGTCTCAAACCCGATGGACAGTACAAGAATCCGTCGGTTAAAATTATTGGCGACACAATAGTAAGTATACGAAATGTTTTTGATATTCGGCTACGATTGTCTCCATTATGTTTACGGGCTCAATAACATATTGTGTATTTGTTATAGGACGATTTAACACAACAACAGACGCAAGCAGCTTCGAATCCGTGGGTACGGAGGACATTTTGACCAAGTCTTTGGGCAATGCCGAGCATTCCGGTCATATTCGTGGGCAGTCAAAATTTGTCGCGCAGACGCAACACTACAATTCCATGAATATATCGAGGGAGAATCCTGAAGTCTCCTACATGAACGACAGTGGCTGCCTTGGAAAGAACGGTGCAGGAACTTTGTGCAAGCACGGTATCAACCGTGAGACGATGGCTGAGGAAGCATCCCAACCTGCTGTTGATCAACACAACAGTGTCAAGGCTAGTTGCACCGTCAATGAGAATGAAGCGGCCCGTCGGATCAGCAGCCCATGCCTAATGAAAGTAAGGAATGCCAGCTTTTCTTGACTGATGTCATTAATGGTGGAGAAGTTCTGGTTGCAATTGGCAGGGCATACATGGACTGTGTTCCAACCGACACAATCCATGGGATTCCATTAGGCGAGGGGAATGTGCGTGTGACAATCAGCGTCCCAAAATTAAATGTGCACTCCTTCCGATTCCGACGGATGAAGCCACCTATATTGAAGAGGCCATCGGGGCCAGCCGAGGCAGTTTAAGCCACAAAAAACATCGTCCTGCAAAGCAGTTTAAGCCAGGCCAGCCGAGGTCCCAGTCAGCTCCGAGCCAAGTGCCAGCGAACCAAACATATAAGAAGAGAGCCGGGAGGAAGAAACCACACTCAGAACCGGAGGTACAACAGCAAACCGGTGAAGAAGAACTGAGTTTGACTTTGATACCATTCCGGTTGATATGAGACGGTTGGCGAACTACGCACAACGGTGCTTGACTGACGGTACCCAGATCGCGTGCCCACAACAACAGTCTGTCAATGCTGATGACATGCCCATATATATTGGGTATGAAGATGTATACCATTTCATTTCTTTTCAAGAAATTAGTGCAAGCAGTATAATGGTTTACATCAGGTAATGTCATTTTTCTTGTTCCAATTAGTACCGTGATACTGTATTACAATTATTTTCGGGCTGCAAGTTTGACTTAATTATTTTTCAGCTATCTAGCGGATTGTTGTGCAAAAGCCGGAATGGAGCAGCGTTACGACTTTGTTTCTCCATTCCTGTCTCGCCAGTGCAACAGAATGTAGATCGCGTAGCGTACATTAAGAGAGAGCCGACAATATCATCCGGATCATAACAAACACACCAAGGGAAGGCTTTTCTCATGCCATATAACAGCGGCAACATTGGATATTGGCTGTTATTTAATCCGTGGGATGACTCGGTCCTCTATTTAATCCTCTTGGAAACGATCCGGGTGAAGATTTCACAGCTAATTACGTTGTAAGTATTCTTTGATTTGGTATTAATGATTAGATTGATATTCTTGTTGTTGTAGTTCTGGATGTATTGATATTTGTTCAATTGTTAGGGCACTAAACGATTGGAAGTTGCTAGTGGGACGAGGAATAACAAAGCGACGCAACTTACAGACGTTGATTCAGACTGCTCGCTGTCCAATACAATGTGCAATGCGGCTACTTTGTATGGGTTCATGCGAGAAATATGCTTGACCGTCGATGGCCTTGCCCTACTTCAAAGAAGACGTCTTATACCGAAGCTGATTTGAATTTGGTTAGGCAGGAGTGGACTAAATATGTCATGTGCTTCATACATATTGAGCACATTAGCATGCTGTTGAATTTGTATAGGCGCTATATTAATTTTTTTGTACATGTGACATTTTATTTAAGATATCTGTTTTGACGTTTTTTTCTCTTGGCTGTGTAATTAATCCGTGGGATGAATGAATGAACTGGTATTCAAAATGAACGATTTGTAATTTGTTTTGTTCACTTGACAACATACCACGACAGTTTTTAACAGAAACCGTCGTGGAATTATAAATAACAGACAGTTTAGAAAAGCACCATCGTGGTACATAACCTACCACGACGGTTAAATATATAAACCGTCGTGGTAGATCAATATACCACGACGGTTTTGTTATACAATAAAGCCACCGTCATTGTAAGGAGAACTACCACGACGGTGGATCACATAAATCGTCGTGTCCACCGTCGTGGTAGATTGGTCTACAAGACGGTTTCTAACAAATCACCGTCGTGGTATGTAGTATACCACGACGGTGACATGAAATAACCGTCGTGGTATACTGCATACCACGACGGTGACTTGATAAAACCCGTCGTCGTAGACCAATCAACCACGACGGTGGCTCGTAAGAACCGTCGTGGTACATTCAATTCCACGACGGTTTTTTCCATCAAAAACCTCGTGGTATGTTCTAAATTATCTATTTTTTGGCCCTATTTTACTATTCCACGACGGGACTTCCACGACGGGAAAAAGACCGTCGTGGAATATTAAAAGATTCCACGACTCTGGATTCCACGACGGTTGGAGAACCGTCGTGGATTTCTTCCACGACGGTTAAAAACCGTCGTGGAATCCACATTCTTAGTAGTGAAAAAGCAAAAATGAAAATGGTAAATTACTAGGTTAGTCCTGAATTTTTAACTTTATACAAAATTTACTCCCTAAACTTTTTTTCGTAGCTGGAATACCCCTAAATTATTAAAATATATCTACAATAGTCCTTTACATTAATTTTTGGACGGAGTCTGTTAGTTTAGCATCACTTTTGACTAAATTACTAATGGATTCTGTTTAAAAATTAACATAAATGACTATTGTAACAACATTTTAATAGTTTAAGTGCATTGTCTATTCCTTTTTTGATAGCTGAAATGATTATAAATTATTAAAAACATTACTACAGTAATTTTATGTTAATTTTTGACAGAATCTGTAATTAGCACCTACTGGTACAAAAGAGGATACTACTACGGTTTTTAATCGTTGTGGAATCCAGGATCGTGGAATCTATTTGGATATCCATGACAGTTTTTAACTGTCATGGAATATATAAAACTGACACCAAATACGGGGTAGAGAGGCTATTCCATGACGGTTTCAATAAAAACCGTCATGGAATATTAAGATAACATGACAGTTTTTAGACAAAACCGTCGTGGAATAACCATATACCAAGACTGTTTTCAGCAAAAACGGCGTGGAAAGTACTTCGTCAGGAAGATTCCACAATCATATTTTGCAAAAATGGTCATAGAAACTAAGATTCCACGACCATTTTTGCTAAAAACAATCGTGGAAAGATTACAATGAAAAAAAGATTCACAATTCATGTGATTTCCCACAGGTGGCAAATCCCGTGTGTTATACATTGCACAGCCAGATAAAAAAATAACTAATTTTCAATTAATTTTGTGCACAATATATAACGATTATTACAAAAATAGACACTATATTACAAAATTTATAGATTGTCTTCTAACTATATTGGATGAACCGTATTACCAATTAGCCCACTCTAGCCTTACTAAACTCATCTCAACATTGATGTAAAAATCCTTACTTTGAAGTAAGGATAATCCATCAAGAGTTAAGGTTATTTCTTGCATAAAGGCTAAAACAAAATATCCGCATTGAACATAACTTTCTTATAGAGACATCGAACAGTAACAAACATGTTTCATAGTTGTGTCGCTTTCTTACTCCTTTGCCCACCAAAATCTTCTAGTCATTAAGTGCCCTAACTATTTAACAAAGTTCAAAACAATTAAAACAAGAATAATGTAATGTCAAATCACAATTTGGAACATAAAAATATGCTTATAACTTAATTAGGTCAAACATGTAATATGCAAAATCATAAAATCACAAAATCAACACTTTTTTCCAGAAAATAGTCTAAACCAAATCCTCACCCAAATATTTTAAATCAATCTAATCATCACCCAAACATGTAAATATCATACAATCAGGTATTTTGTCGAACATGTAATATGCAAAAGCATAAATCACAAAATTAACACTTTTTTTTTTCCGGAAAACAATCTAAATCAAATCCTCACACAAATATTTTAAATCAATCTAAAACTAATCTTTACCCAAACACGTAAATATTATACAATCGGATATTTTGTTGAACATGTAATATGCAAAAATATAACCAAGTTATCAAAACTTTTTTTCCTGAAAACAATCACCCAAAATCACAAGCATAATTAATAATCACCAAAAATCACAAACATAATCAACTGAATAATCTTCAAAATCATAATATATGCGGCACAATAGAGAGCAAGAAAGATAGAGACTTACCAATTCCATGGGCATGGGTGCAGGCGGCGCTATAGTGGGTTATGCGGCGGAGAATGGGTTTCGAGAAAGAGATTGGATTGAGAAGTCACGGCAGAGATTGGAGGCGAGAGAGAAAGGGAGAGGCGCGAGAGAGAATGAATGGTGGAATCGTGGTCGGCAGAGATTAGAGGCAAGAGATAGAGGGTGAGGGGCGAGAAAGAAGGAGGGAGGGCGGTAGAGATTGGAGGCGAGGTAGAGAGGGAGAGACGCAAGAGCCAATGGAGGGAGGAGTCACAGAGGAGGAGATGGGTTTCGAGGGAGAGATTGGAGGCGAGAGTGAAAGAGGCGTGAGAGAGAATGGGTTTTGGGAGAGAATGAGGATTTTTTTTTTAATTTATGCTCTAAAACCCATGGCCGAAATTCTGAAAAAAAAAAATTTAAAATTTGAAAATTGAAAATTCCCGTTTCCACAACCGTTTCTGGAAATGGTCGGAAAGCTTCGGTTTCCATGACCGCTTTCAAAAACTCAGTTTCGCATCGAAGCTTCTGCAATCATTTTCGAAAACCCAATTTAGCATCGTATTTTTGGCATACTTTTCACGACCGTTTTCTTAAAATAATCGTGAAAATTACGTCATGAAATTCGTATTTTGTATTAGTGAACTATGGTCAACTTAGGACACCTCTAATGCATTTTCGAATACAGTTTCGCTCCTTCTCTTCCTGCTTTCGTTTTGACCATTTATCCCGTTCTGCAAGTTTGTCTAGTTGACTATTCTACCAACCAAAAAAAAAAATTTGCTCGTCTTTTGACTGGTGACAGGTCATTTGGCCAATGTTTAGTGTAAACTACGGTTTAAAGAAAAATGTCTATGAAAATGGTTATTATGGGGTCCACAGATGTATAAAGGTCTTGGCATAGAGAAAATAATTTGTGTAACGCAAATTACGAAAAGCACCCCTAACGAGTATTGTATTAGTACGAGGGTATCTCTAATATAATATTAAGTTATTATATTAATAATAAATTTTGATATTTGAATAAAAAAACTCTTTAATAAATTGTTATTTTTGATATTAAAGTTATCAAATGCTAAAGTTTGTAGAAAATAATTTACAATAAAATATAACAAATATTTAATTTAATATTTAATTATTATTGATTGGTGTCTATTTTTTCAAGTAATCATTACAATATACAAATAGCTATAATCTTGAAAATAAAAGTATAAAATATTTGTTAATCAACCAGTGAATAAAACAAAAATGAACAACGACAATTCATTAATTAAATAATTTAATTAATTGACAACCGGCAAATAGAGTTTTGAGTACAAAGGTCCACCTGGACCCATGCAAGCTCTACATTTCTCTTGCTAAAACATAAGAATATTGTCAGCTAATTAGTTGGTCATAACATCTTGGAATCGTTGCTGTAAAATTAGCCATTGACGGGATAATTTTATACCGTTAAAAATTGCCTGAAAAAAAACTCCGGGACATCTGGATGACAATTACCATATGACATTGAATTTATATTTTATGTAACAAATTAAATATCAGTTGTGCGGGGAAAAAATTTGTTTTATATGATAAAACAAGTACTGTGTAGTAATTGATTTTTATCGGGTTGATGAAGATTAATTACAGGGATTATAAAAAATTATTATTTATTATTTGAAACAAATAATTATAAGTTTTTAATTAATGGTAGTATACATCGTGATGTCACACGCACATGGGGATGTGCGTGAGTCTACTCCTCCCCTAGACTGGTTTTATAAAAAGACTCTAATAATTGTCTCCTAGTACATATTATTTTTTACGTCCATCCAGGATTCCGGCTCTCCCTTTTATAGAAAAGAAACCTCAAGGATTGGATGGAGAAAACTGATAAAGCGAGAATTGGCTGGTGCCCACAAACCGTTTTTTCTAAGTTGAGAAGAGAATAATGTGGAAGGTTTTGGGTTGAGAAGCCTTAGAGGATCTACCGCCCTATGAGGATTGTTCGTTGTGTGAAACATTGACGGAACTCTGCACATAAATATTACTAATAAATTAAATTGTGTAGTCTCATATCTCTTAAGGATATATATATATGTGATTATAAAAGGATATATATATATGTGATTGTTCATAAGTAAAAAAAATTACCTCTTAATAGTATGAGACTTTTAAAGAGTAAAGTTTAATAATAAAGTCATGCAGGTCGAGGCCCAAAATGGATATATCATAATAAAAAAA
>CM046374.1:19365602-19425533 GCA_025413025.1 Ficus hispida
CTAATTCTTTTGGTGCAGTGGCTATATGTCTCCGGAGTATGCAGTGGAGGAAAATTCTCAATGAAATCCGATGTCTTTAGCTTCGGTGTGCTTTTACTAGAGACAGTGAGCGGAAAGCGGAATACTAGATTCAGTCACCAGATCACCATCATAATCTTCTTGGACATGTAAGTTGAAGCAATAATTTTTACCATCTTCTATAATCTCTGCGTTTTACAAACTACTAAAGATATTCGATCGAATTGTTGTAGGCATGGTTGTTATGGAATCAAGGCAAAGCCATGGAACTAATGGATGCACGCTTTGATAAGGATTCTATAGTTGAATCTCAATACTTAGATGCATTCACGTGGGCTTGTTGTGTGTTCAGAAATTTTCCGAGGATAGGCCACCGATGAATTCGGTTTTCTAATGTTGGCTAACGAAGGAGGAAACTGCCCCCGCCGAAAGAACCTGGGTTTTTCATGGAAAGAAGCTCAGAAATGTTAACAAGGGCTCAATAACAGAGAACAGAAGTGACATCACTCAACTAAATGGTAGATAGAGTGTTAAAATTTCTAGATTGCATTAGATTATGCAATGTAGAACAAATTGTAGTAAATAATTTCTTGATTTTCTAGTACTTCAGTCGCTTTTCTTACTATGGCGAGATAAGTTCTCCTTGTTATAATCAACAGAGGGAATTTCCAGTGGAGCGGTGAAATGCGTAGAGATCGAAAGAACACCACACTCAATTTAAATCGTGAAATTTTCGTCGATTTTTTATATAAAAAAGTGATATTTTGAGTAAGCACATGAGTTGTTCTTGATATTTTCTCTTTGCTAACTTAATATTTGTGGTTGCACTTTTTTTTATTACTAGGGAAAACGTCATTCTAGTGCCCTCTATTTTGACTAAATATATGAGGTATTTTGATACCTTAGTGTTTGAAAATCACATGAGGACCTTTCGGGGGGGGGGGGGGACTAAACCGGCAAATTATCCCTTACTTTTCCAAATTTTTTACCCTGAACATAAGTCTCCAAAACTTAACTGGTCTCCAATACCTACATCTCTAAAACAGGAACTTTTGATAAATACTACAAAATTATGCTTGGATTGATTTCCGCCACACAAGAAAAAACTCTTGCAAGAATATTATAGATGTCATCATAAATATTGATTTATTTATTTTATTTATTTAAAATAACAAATATAATTACTAATTGATATCCATAATGCAACCATCTGGGTTATCAAATGATAACAATTGGTTACCAATTTACAATGAGTGACTAATTGGTAACCACCACCGCGGACAGATAACAATTGGTAATCATTTGGTAACCAGTTGGTTACTGTCTGGAAATTTCCAATTCCTCTGGATTTTCTGGACTCCGCCACTGGAACATTTTAACAAAAAAAACACAAAATTCATCATTGAAAATCAAAAAAATTTACCAAAAAACTTACAAAAAAATATCTCTGAATTATTCTACTCAAACAGTAGGGAAGTTCATGGATAGTGCCAACCGAGATCATTATTTATTCATTCAGCAAAATCACTTAAACCTGTAGTCTATTTTCCAAACACAAACGCAAGAAATGTTCTCAAGTTGTCCTGATCTTTGAAATAGCTATTTACCACTAAATTTTCTTGCAACATCCAGTTGATTGTGCAACCCAGAATTTGGCACCAGATGACGCCGGAGATGGTAAACAAGCCAGCGACTGGTTAGATAAGTACCTCATGCAAATGATGCTCCTAAGAGTGTTACTCTCCAGTTTGGGTTTCTCAAATGGTGCCTAGAATTCGGTCACTCACAGAACTGACGAATTTTAAATGTTGGAGTTGTATAAGCATAAACAGGAAATTTTGATAATTGCGAACTTTGAAGGTTTAAAGTTGTGAAAATAATTTTTTTTAAAAAATGTATTTCTATAAAAGATAGATTTTGCCATGAAGTTTTATGACATGAAAATTCGAAAAAACCCTTATCTCTGGGACAGTAGATAAATCGATCTTCACATTTAACAGTACCAAACTGTTGAAAACATTTTTGGAAAAAAATATCATGGAAATTAACTAGTCAGACTGCTAGTATTTTTATCAGTCGAAGTTGGACCAAGAGCTTGGTTTTAACTCAAGAGTCCCAAAAGATATACATCAAAGCTTAACTGGAGATTTTTATATACAGATTCATAGTCAAATGGGCTTGTAGGCCCAATGCTCTCATACCAGACAACCAGATGATTTAATCAATCATTTAAGATAGATAAATAGCTAATTAAATTTCTAAGGTAGAACTCTAATAGCTAAATTAATACTTACACTCATTATGGTGTTTAAAACAAGATGTGAACCTGTCATTTCACCGAAAGATCAAGACGGGAAAAATATAATGGCATGAAAATAGGTAAGTACAAATCTCGCTTATAATATGAAAACTACAGTTCTCAATCTTTAATTTTTTTTAATGAAATGTATTCCATGATTAATGTGATGTATGTTTGAACAATTTTATAAAATGCCAGTTTTGAATGGTTTGATTCAATGCAAGATTTGAACTGTTTTAAGAATGATATGTTTTAAGTGATGTAAGTCTTTTTAAGTTGTGTTTTATATACATGCTATATAATATGTTTTTAAAATATATGTTTTATAAAGATATGTTCCATGATGATATGTTCAAGTCCTATGTTTAAGATTTATTCTGAAGTATAACATATTGCATACTGCCATGCTTAATGCCATGACTTACATGTTTTAAAGCTATCATAATACATGTCTTAGTTTTATAGCTTTGAGATTTATGTTGAAGTATGAATTGCGTACTCACCATAAAATAATTAACAAGACTAAGACAAGACAAATTAAGGGTATCGTGCCAATCTTCCACAAGGAGAGGGTTAGTTTAGTTGATTTAGAGCAAGTCTAGTCTATGATCTTAGTGCTTTTGGGGATCTTGCAAACCTCACAACACGATGATCACACGCATTTGGTACGTACACCAAGGCCCACAAATAAGACAAGATAAGAAAATCCATAATTAATAATAATGGATAGTTCACAATCAAGCATAAACAGATCATGCATGTTTTGTGATATGTTTTAATAATTTTGCGAGGATATGTTTGTACTTGCTGATCGAAAACTCATAATAAAATGGTCATACTGTAGGTAAGAAACCGCAGTTTAAAAAGATGGACTGAAATGCTACAGAGCAAGTGTAAAGGGTGGTCATGGATACCACTGCGCAGCTATTTCTGCATTTTCAACAATATATTTTAATGTAAGTGTTTTACAGTTTATACCATTTAAGTATTTTTAATATGCTATTTAATTTCTATTATAAAGTAATTATTACTAATCAAGTATGGACAGTAAGTTCTAAAACTATCAATTAGTTTTGATGATGTCTTTTCAATATATATAAGTTGTAAAATTATTACGGTAACTACTATTGTGGTAATTACAGAATATATATATTTCTATAAGGAAACAAGAAAAAAGAAAAAAGAAAAAAGAAAAGAAAAAGAAGTTCCGTAAATTTTAAGTCTTATAAGATATGTAAGCAAATAAAGTACTTTAAGTAAGTTAAGTAACGCTCATGTAAGTCAGGTCATTACACATAATTTATTTAATAGAAACCGAGGATGGAAAGTGGAACAACATAACACTACTACAGAATGTCGCTTCCATGACTGAGATTGGACGACCGTTTTTTAAAAACCGTCGTGGAAACGATGGCAAAAACACGGAACAGAAAAGTGGCATCCGAAAACCGTCGTGGAATTTTAGATTTCCACCACGGTTGTTTAAAACCGTCGTGGAATATTGTATTTCCACGACGGTTGTGTAAAACCGTCATGGAAGTATATATTGCACGACGGTTTATGGGAACCGTCGTGGAATATCTCGATTATTACACGACGGTTCTATACAACCGTCGTGGTAGTGCCGTGGATTACACGACAGTTGTCTAAAAACCGTCGTGTAATCCGTTCTTACACGACGGTTTCCATAAAACCGTGGTGGAAACATCGTACTTTTTTTCAATCATATATAAAAAGTGTTGCCCTGTTTTTTCCACATTGTAGAGCTGCTGCCGTGAACCAAAATCATATCAGATCGCTCCTTCAACAGTTACATACACCGCAAAGGATTCTAACCACCGCCTCTACTGCTCTCCGTCGTTTTTGTAAGTGATGATGACACAAATTAACTAAACAAGGAAGTTGTTTTCCTCTTTATTATATTTTTATTTACGAACCCGGCCAGATTATGTAAATTTTAATTTGAAATTTGTTGGATTGCTTTTGATACGTTATATACTGCAAAGTGTTAAATTAATTAAGTGATCTCATGACGATCAATGTATTTTTAATTTGGTTTTATTTAAATTAGTTTGGATTTTTTAGTTAAATAATTAAAAAAATTTATTTATATATAAATCCTATATATTACGATGTATTTATAGTTTGTTTTTTTAAGCTAAATAACCCGGGCCGGTTTTTAATTTATAATGGTACTTTTAGTTTTGTTATATTTTTGGAGTTTTAATTTAGTAAATATATTGTTGATTTAATTAATGCATGAGCCGGGGTCTTTATATATAACTAGCTATGAATTAAGTACATGCAATTAATGATATTCATGCCAAAAATTAAAAAAGATGCACACCTTATATTGACTTATCGAGAACTTTTATTGATTGATTTAGGATTTGCGCGCTAATCATGGATAGGAAATGGATGTGGTTTGATAGATTGTCTAAAGCATATGAAGATGGTGTCGAAGAATTTTTGTTATTTGCTAAAGCTCATACGCAAGACGATAAGATTCGGTGTCCGTGTCAAGTTTGTGGTAATCATAGATCCCATTCAATTGATGATGTTAGAGGGCATTTGCTTGCTTATGGGATTATTTGTTCTTACCAAACATGGTATTTACATGGTGAAGATTTCGTCGGTTTTAAGTATAGTCAGACTAGTACTAAAGATAAGGAGCCGATTGTGGAGGAAGACGGTGGTGAATCTATGTACAATATGATAAATGATTTGGAAGAAAACTTTGTGCACCGTCCGGAGTTATTTGAGGAAATGATTAATGATGCCGAAACGCCCTTGTACGTCGGGTGTACAAAATATACAAAATTAGGGGCATTGGTTAAATTATGGAATATGAAAACGTCGGGAGGGTGGACGAATTCTAGTTTCATGACTCTTTTAGCTTTTCTAAAAGATGTTCTACCGGCGGATAACAAAGTGCCACCTAGTATGTACGAGGCGAAAAAGACTTTGAGCACGTTGGGAATGGAATACGAAAAGATACATGCTTGTCCAAACGATTGCGTACTTTATCGGAAAGAAAATGAAGATTTAGATGAATGTCGGTTTGTAATGAGTCAAGATGGAAGAAGGGCAAGATTCCATCGAATGGTAGTAAAGGAGTGCCGGTGAAGGTGTTATGGTACATTCCACCAGCTCCACGTTTCCGCCGTTTATTCCGTAATGCAAAACATGCTAAGAGTTTGACATGGCATCACGATACACGTGTAGACGATGGTAAGCTTAGGCATCCGGCCGATGCACCGCAATGGAAGACCTTTGATGACAATCATCCAGACTTTAGTGCAGAACCAAGGAATTTACGTCTCGGTTTGTCGACGGATGGAATAAACCCGTACAGTAACATGAGTAGTCGGCATAGTACCTGGCCAGTCATACTTGTCAACTACAATCTCCCTCCAGACGTTTGCATGAAGCGGAAGTTCTTGATGTTGACATTATTGATATCAGGCCCTCAACAACCAGGGAATGATATTGATGTTTACTTGGCATCATTAATCGATGACCTAAACAGGTTGTGGGATGATGGTTCACAAGTAAGAGATTCTTACCGTCAAGATACGTTCAATCTTCGCGCAATGTTGATTTGGTCAATTAATGACTTTCCTGCACTTGGCAACCTCTCTGGTTATCCTGTGAAGAGTTCTATAGGTTGTCCCGTTTGTATGAAGGAAACATCTTCCATCAGGTTGAAATGCAGTAGGAAAACCGTTTACCTTGGTCATCGGAGGTTCTTGCCGAAAAATCATCGCTATCGCAAACAGAAGAAGGCTTTTAATGGTAATACCGAAGAAAGAATCGCTCCTCGGATTTTGACTGGCGAAGATGTTTTTGAGATGGTTAAAGATGTCAAGGTAGTTTTGGGAAAGAGAAAACATAAGGATCCAGCTGTCGATGGCCCTTGGAAGAAGAAGTCAATTTTCTATGAACTTCCATATTGGAAGTCACTTTACGTTCGACATTGCTTAGACGTTATGCATATTGAGAAAAACGTCTGTGAGTCGATAGTGGGCACGTTGCTTGACATTCCAAATAAGACTAAAGATGGTGAAAAGGCACGGTTGGACCTTAAAGAGATGAAGATTAGACCGAATTTGCTCCCCGATAAAAGATCGAACGGCACTTACTTACCACCGGCGAAGCACACATTATCTAGGCACGAAAAGAGAAAGGTTTGTGAGTGGCTTGCTTCCGTGAAAGTGCCAAGTGGGTACTCTTCTAACTTCAAAAGGTTGGTTTTGATGAAAGATTTGCGGCTCGTTGGAATGAAATCACATGATTGTCATATCTTGATGCAACAATTATTACCACTTGCTTTGCGGGGAGTTCTAACAAAAGATGTGAGATACGCAATTACAAAGTTATGCTCATTCTTCAATTCGATATGCTCCAAGGTAATTGATCCAATGATGATAGATTCGCTACAATCGGAATTGGTTATGACCTTGTGCCTGCTTGAGAAGTATTTTCCACCATCCTTTTTTGATATAATGATCCATCTTTGTGTGCACTTAGTTCGGGAAATTAAGTTATGTGGCCCGGTGTATTTAAGGTGGATGTATCCTTTTGAAAGGTACATGAAGGTTTTGAAAGGATATGTGAAGAACCGAAATAGGCCGGAGGGTTGTATAGTGGAAAACTACATATCCGAGGAAGCTGTTGAATTTTGTTCTGAGTATTTGTCTAACGCGGACCCAATAGGGTTGCCAACGAGCGGGCCATTTATATCGAAAAGACTCTCTGTGGCCGTTCATTCACCGGTAAATCAAGATAAATGGGAAAAAGCATGTTTGTATGTTCTGCACAATGCTAAGGAAATAGAGCCTTTCTTTCAAGTCCATATGGTGGAATTAAGAGTTGCGAATCCAAGAAAAGGAAGAAGTGAGAAGTGGTTTCAAGAAGAGCAAAATCTGTCATTTCGGGAGTGGATAAGAAAATACTTGCATATGAAGCAAGGCGTTTCACAGGACGTAATGAAGCTATCCAGAGGTCCATCATCGATAGTCACAAGATATACATCGTATTTGGTGAATGGCCACTCCTTCTACACTCGGGCAAGAGATGAGAAGCATCCCGTACAGAATAGTGGTGTCACACTTCGGGCCGAGTCTATGCATATTTCATCCGCAAAGGACAAGAATCCGGTATATAGTTCCATGAATTACTTTGGATTCATTGAAGATATTTGGGAACTTGATTATTGTGGCTTGCGAATAGCCCTATTTAAATGCAAGTGGGCTGACAATAATTATGTTAAGGTTGATACTGACGGCGTGACAGTAGTGGACTTTAGGCGATTGGGCTACAAAAATGATCCTTTCATCATGGCGTCACAAGCGGTACAAGTATTTTATACAACGGATCCTGCAAATTTAGAGTTATCTTTGGTTGTGCCAATGAAGCCAAGATCAATCCGGGATGGCCAAGAAGATATTGAAAATTGCACCGACATTCCACCTTTTACAAAGGGTTTGCCACCGGTGGATGAGATTGATGATTTTGATGACGACGTTTCACACTTATTTCGATTGGACGTCGAGTGGACATGTGTCGAGAAGCCCAAAAAAAAGAAGGGAAAAATTGCTTAACATACAATTTCACGTTTCTTACATTGTAAACATTTTGATACGGGTTTTTATTTACGCGAGAAATATGTATCATTGATTATTTATACATGCAAAAGTGTATGGAAGCATATAGCAACAGTGGTGAATAATTGCACAACTATCAGGATTGGCCGCTTATCTGGATTACGATATAAAGAAGAAAACAAATTTTGCATGTTCGAAAGATACCACGACGGTCTTTACTAGGATCGTCGTGATATATTGATATACCACGACGGTTTTATTAAAAGACCGTCGTGGTATATACAAATCCCTTTTCGATTTAGCCGGCCCCTTAATTCTATACCACGACGGTCAATTAGAAAACCGTCGTGGAATCTGTCCATGAAGTCTACCACGACGGTCAAACCAAAAGACCGTCATGGTAGGCCTCGAAATTTGAATTCTTTCCACGACGGTTTTTTAAAGACCGTCGTGGTAGGCTTAAAGCGGCTCTTTTAAAATTTTTGGGAATAGGTTAAATTTTTCCCGCATTTAATAAAACCCAAACAGACACCATTTTTCCCCAACCCATTTCATTCGAAACCTCTGCTCATCTTTTCACTCACTGCTCAAATTGCAAGTTTGCCCAAAAAAAATTCTCTCATCCGACTCCATCGACTGTCTTTTACAATCATCTGACACTCCATTCCTCGCTCAATCCTCCACCAACGCCAAGGTTTTTCGGTCATTTCCAAGTTTCTCTCGCCGCCCACAACCCGTGTTGGCCCAGACTAGAAACTAATCTGCCCGTGCCCACACTCTACACGCCGATAAGTTAAACTCTATACTGCTTGTCTAAATTTCAAGTTCGGGGAATGAAATTTCTGTTTGTTACAGCATAAAGCATATGAATGTGGTTTTCGAAAATATTCATTTCTTGCTGTTGATTGTCTCAGTCATTTAGGTTTATTTTAAATAGTTGGGTAAGGCTTAGGTTGATAACACATTTGATTAAATGCCTCTTAATTTGTTTGATATTTAGTTTTAGAGTTCCTTAAATTGGATGTGTTTGGCTCGGCTTTGGGCATTTTAAGGTTAAAAGGTCATGATTTTGTTCGTTAAATGTTTTTGTTCGTTATATGTTTGGATAGTAATGTGTTTCAGAACCTCGGCCTTTGTAATGATTTAATGTCAATGATGCTTTGTTTATAACGGTTCGTGTTGCAGTTTTTTTTCAGATTGATTAACAATGTCAAACTCTCACGAGGAGGATTGCTCAACCCAAACTCAAGCTGCGAAACCACGACGAACGAACGCACCAAGCTTCAATGCTGATGAAGATGGAAAAAGACGAGCAACTCTCCTTAAAAGAGTGCACGTTGTTAGGACGAGGGGAGAACGAATTCCGGTTTCCTTTGACGCGAAAGGGCAACCATTAGGCAAGGGAGGTGATGAATTACAGAGTTGGGTTAGAGTGCTTGCTCGGGAGCACATTCCCATTTGGATTGCTGACTTCAGAAGTGCTGATTTGGAAACGAGGAAAGAACGAGTGTGGTTGGAAGTAGTCACTTCATTCACTGTTGACGAATCGCACAAAAAACAGGTTTTGAAGTCATGTGGGGAGTCGGCGAAGGGTTTTAGATATGATCTGTACCAAGCCTTTGTTAGGGATCATATCCACGAAGAAACCGTTTGGCAACGACCGGCCAGAGTGGTTCGAAATTACCCAACCATCAGCCAGGACGATTGGGAAAGGTTTATTATGTATCGACAGACGGCTGATTTCAAGCGGCTTTCCCAACAAGAAACTGAGATCAGGAAAAAGAGCAAATACGGATCTACGACAAGCCGTGACGGATATAGGAAACGCGATCAAGAAATCGTACGTTAATTACTTTGCCAAACAACTTCAACTCAATAATTGGTTAATTCACATTACGTGTTTTATGTATGTTTCTTATGTTTAATTGCTAAACTGCAGTTCGAGAAGACGGGGGAATATACTGCCCGACATTTTATTTGGCGGGACACGCGTCTCAAACCCGATGGACAGTACAAGAATCCGTCGGTTAAAATTATTGGCGACACAATAGTAAGTATACGAAATGTTTTTGATATTCGGCTACGATTGTCTCCATTATGTTTACGGGCTCAATAACATATTGTGTATTTGTTATAGGACGATTTAACACAACAACAGACGCAAGGCAGCTTCGAATCCGTGGGTACGGAGGACATTTTGACCAAGTCTTTGGGCAATGCCGAGCATTCCGGTCATATTCGTGGGCAGTCAAAATTTGTCGCGCAGACGCAACACTACAATTCCATGAATATATCGAGGGAGAATCCTGAAGTCTCCTACATGAAACGACAGTTGGCTGCCTTGGAAAGAACGGTGCAGGAACTTTGTGCAAAGCACGGTATCAACCGTGAGACGATGGCTGAGGAAGCATCCCAACCTGCTGTTGATCAACACAACAGTGTCAAGGCTAGTTGCACCGTCAATGAGAATGAAGCCGGCCCGTCGGATCAGCAGCCCATGCCTAATGAAAGTAAGGAATGCCAGCTTTTCTTGACTGATGTCATTAATGGTGGAGAAGTTCTGGTTGCAATTGGCAGGGCATACATGGACTGTGTTCCAACCGACACAATCCATGGGATTCCATTAGGCGAGGGGAATGTGCGTGTGACAATCAGCGTCCCAAAAATTAAATGTGCACTCCTTCCGATTCCGACGGATGAAGCCACCTATATTGAAGAGGCCATCGGGGGCCAGCCGAGGCAGTTTAAGCCACAAAAAAACATCGTCCTGCAAAGCAGTTTAAGCCAGGCCAGCCGAGGTCCCAGTCAAGCTCCCGAGCCAAGTGCCCAGCGAACCAAACATATAAAGAAGAGAGCCGGGAGGAAGAAACCACACTCAGAACCGGAGGTACAATAGCAAACCGGTGAAGAAGAACTGAGGTTTGACTTTGATACCATTCCGGTTGATATGAGACGGTTGGCGAACTACGCACAACGGTGCTTGACTGACGGTACCCAGATCGCGTGCCCACAACAACAGTCTGTCAATGCTGATGACATGCCCATATATATTGGGTATGAAGATGTATACCATTTCATTTCTTTTCAAGAAATCAGTGCAAGCAGTATAATGGTTTACATCAGGTAATGTCATTTTTCTTGTTCCAATTAGTACCGTGATACTGTATTACAATTATTTTCGGGCTGCAAGTTTGACTTAATTATTTTTCAGCTATCTAGCGGATTGTTGTGCAAAAGCCGGAATGGAGCAGCGTTACGACTTTGTTTCTCCATTCCTTGTCTCGCCAGTGCAACAGAATGTAGATCGCGTAGCGTACATTAAAGAGAGAGCCGACAATATCATCCGGATCATAACAAACACACCAAGGGGAAGGCTTGTTCTCATGCCATATAACAGCGGCCAACATTGGATATTGGCTGTTATTAATCCGTGGGATGACTCGGTCCTCTATTTTAATCCTCTTGGAAACGATCCGGGTGAAGATTTTCAACAGCTAATTACGTTGTAAGTATTCTTTGATGTTGGTATTAATGATTAGATTGATATTCTTGTTGTTGTAGTTCTGGATGTATTGATATTTGTTCAATTGTTAGGGCACTAAACGATTGGAAGTTGCTAGTGGGACGAGGAATAACAAAGCGACGCAACTTACAGACGTTGATTCAGACTGCTCGCTGTCCAATACAACAAGGAAATGTGCAATGCGGCTACTTTGTATTGGGGTTCATGCGAGAAATATGCTGGTATTCAAAATGAACGACATTTGTTTTGTTCACTTGACAACATACCACGACAGTTTTTAACAGAAACCGTCGTGGAATTATAAATAACACGACAGTTTAAAAAAGCACCATCGTGGTACATAACCTACCACGACGGTTAAATATATAAACCGTCGTGGTAGATCAATATACCACGACGGTTTTGTTATACAATAAAGCCACCGTCATTGTAAGGAGAACTACCACGACGGTGGATCACATAAATCGTCGTGTCCACCGTCGTGGTAGATTGGTCTACCAAGACGGTTTCTAACAAATCACCGTCGTGGTATGTAGTATACCACGACGGTGACATGAAATAACCGTCGTGGTATACTGCATACCACGACGGTGACTTGATAAAACCCGTCGTCGTAGACCAATCAACCACGACGGTGGCTCGTAAGAACCGTCGTGGTACATTCAATTCCACGACGGTTTTTTCCATCAAAAACCGTCGTGGTATGTTCTAAATTATCTATTTTTTGGCCCTATTTTACCTATTCCACGACGGGACTTCCACGACGGTTCTCCAACCGTCGTGGAATCCACATTCTGTAGTAGTGTAAAAAGCAAAAATGAAAATGGTAAATTACTAGGTTAGTTCCTGAATTTTTAACTTTATACAAATTTACTCCCTAAACTTTTTTTCGTAGCTGGAATACCCCTAAATTATTAAAATATATCTACAATAGTCCTTTACATTAATTTTTGGACGGAGTCTGTTAGTTAGCATCACTTTTTGACTAAATTACTAATGGATTCTGTTTAAAAATTAACATAAATGACTATTGTAACAACATTTTAATAGTTTAAGTGCATTGTCTATTCCTTTTTTGATAGCTGAAATGATTATAAATTATTAAAAACATTACTACAGTAATATTTTATGTTAATTTTTTGACAGAATCTGTAATTAGCACCTACTGGTACAAAAAGAGGATACTACTACGGTTTTTAATCGTTGTGGAATCCAGGATCGTGGAATCTATTTGGATTCCATGACAGTTTTTTAACTGTCATGGAATATATAAAACTGACACCAAATACGGGGTAGAGAGGGCTATTCCATGACGGTTTTCAATAAAAACCGTCATGGAATATTAAGATAACATGACAGTTTTTAGACAAAACCGTCGTGGAATAACCATATACCAAGACTGTTTTCAGCAAAAACGGTCGTGGAAAGTACTTCGTCAGGAAGATTCCACAATCATATTTTGCAAAAATGGTCATAGAAACTAAGATTCCACGACCATTTTTGCTAAAAACAATCGTGGAAAGATTACAATGAAAAAAAGAATTCACAATTCATGTGATTTCCCACAGGTGGCAAATCCCGTGTGTTATACATTGCACAGCCCAGATAAAAAAATAACTAATTTTCAATTAATTTTGTGTCACAATATATAACGATTATTACAAAAATAGACACTATATTACAAAATTTATAGATTGTCTTCTAACTATATTGGATGAACCGTATTACCAAGTTAGCCCACTCTAGCCTTACTAAACTCATCTCAACATTGATGTAAAAATCCTTACTTTGAAGTAAGGATAATCCATCAAGAGTTAAGGTTATTTCTTGCATAAAGGCTAAAACAAAATATCCGCATTGAACATAACTTTCTTATAGAGACATCGAACAGTATCAAACAATGTTTCATAGTTGTGTCGCTTTCTTACTCCTTTGCCCACCAAAATCTTCTAGTCATTAAGTGCCCTAACTATTTAACAAAGTTCAAAACAATTAAAACAAGAATAATGTAATGTCAAATCACAATTTGGAACATAAAAATATGCTTATAACTTAATTAGGTCAAACATGTAATATGCAAAATCATAAAATCACAAAATCAACACTTTTTTCCAGAAAATAGTCTAAACCAAATCCTCACCCAAATATTTTAAATCAATCTAATCATCACCCAAACATGTAAATATCATACAATCAGGTATTTTGTCGAACATGTAATATGCAAAAGCATAAATCACAAAATTAACACTTTTTTTTTTCCGGAAAACAATCTAAATCAAATCCTCACACAAATATTTTAAATCAATCTAAAACTAATCTTTACCCAAACACGTAAATATTATACAATCGGATATTTTGTTGAACATGTAATATGCAAAAATATAACCAAGTTATCAAAACTTTTTTTCCTGAAAACAATCACCCAAAATCACAAGCATAATTAATAATCACCAAAAATCACAAACATAATCAACTGAATAATCTTCAAAATCATAATATATGCGGCACAATAGAGAGCAAGAAAGATAGAGACTTACCAATTCCATGGGCATGGGTGCAGGCGGCGCTATAGTGGGTTATGCGGCGGAGAATGGGTTTCGAGAAAGAGATTGGATTGAGAAGTCACGGCAGAGATTGGAGGCGAGAGAGAAAGGGAGAGGCGCGAGAGAGAATGAATGGTGGAATCGTGGTCGGCAGAGATTAGAGGCAAGAGATAGAGGGTGAGGGGCGAGAAAGAAGGAGGGAGGGCGGTAGAGATTGGAGGCGAGGTAGAGAGGGAGAGACGCAAGAGCCAATGGAGGGAGGAGTCACAGAGGAGGAGATGGGTTTCGAGGGAGAGATTGGAGGCGAGAGTGAAAGAGGCGTGAGAGAGAATGGGTTTTGGGAGAGAATGAGGATTTTTTTTTTAATTTATGCTCTAAAACCCATGGCCGAAAATCTGAAAAAAAAAATTTAAAATTTGAAAATTGAAAATTCCCGTTTCCACAACCGTTTCTGGAAATGGTCGCGAAAGCTTCGGTTTCCATGACCGCTTTCAAAAACTCAGTTTCGCATCGAAGCTTCTGCAATCATTTTCGAAAACCCAATTTAGCATCGTATTTTTGGCATACTTTTCACGACCGTTTTCTTAAAATAATCGTGAAAATTACGTCATGAAATTCGTATTTTGTATTAGTGAACTATGGTCAACTTAGGACACCTCTAATGCATTTTCGAATACAGTTTCGCTCCTTCTCTTCCTGCTTTCGTTTTGACCATTTATCCCGTTCTGCAAGTTTGTCTAGTTGACTATTCTACCAACCAAAAAAAAAAATTTGCTCGTCTTTTGACTGGTGACAGGTCATTTGGCCAATGTTTAGTGTAAACTACGGTTTAAAGAAAAATGTCTATGAAAATGGTTATTATGGGGTCCACAGATGTATAAAGGTCTTGGCATAGAGAAAATAATTTGTGTAACGCAAATTACGAAAAGCACCCCTAACGAGTATTGTATTAGTACGAGGGTATCTCTAATATAATATTAAGTTATTATATTAATAATAAATTTTGATATTTGAATAAAAAAACTCTTTAATAAATTGTTATTTTTGATATTAAAGTTATCAAATGCTAAAGTTTGTAGAAAATAATTTACAATAAAATATAACAAATATTTAATTTAATATTTAATTATTATTGATTGGTGTCTATTTTTTCAAGTAATCATTACAATATACAAATAGCTATAATCTTGAAAATAAAAGTATAAAATATTTGTTAATCAACCAGTGAATAAAACAAAAATGAACAACGACAATTCATTAATTAAATAATTTAATTAATTGACAACCGGCAAATAGAGTTTTGAGTACAAAGGTCCACCTGGACCCATGCAAGCTCTACATTTCTCTTGCTAAAACATAAGAATATTGTCAGCTAATTAGTTGGTCATAACATCTTGGAATCGTTGCTGTAAAATTAGCCATTGACGGGATAATTTTATACCGTTAAAAATTGCCTGAAAAAAAAACTCCGGGACATCTGGATGACAATTACCATATGACATTGAATTTATATTTTATGTAACAAATTAAATATCAGTTGTGCGGGGAAAAAATTTGTTTTATATGATAAAACAAGTACTGTGTAGTAATTGATTTTTATCGGGTTGATGAAGATTAATTACAGGGATTATAAAAAATTATTATTTATTATTTGAAACAAATAATTATAAGTTTTTAATTAATGGTAGTATACATCGTGATGTCACACGCACATGGGGATGTGCGTGAGTCTACTCCTCCCCTAGACTGGTTTTATAAAAAGACTCTAATAATTGTCTCCTAGTACATATTATTTTTTACGTCCATCCAGGATTCCGGCTCTCCCTTTTATAGAAAAGAACCTCAAGGATTGGATGGAGAAAACTGATAAAGCGAGAATTGGCTGGTGCCCACAAACCGTTTTTTCTAAGTTGAGAAGAGAATAATGTGGAAGGTTTTGGGTTGAGAAGCCTTAGAGGATCTACCGCCCTATGAGGATTGTTCGTTGTGTGAAACATTGACGGAACTCTGCACATAAATATTACTAATAAATTAAATTGTGTAGTCTCATATCTCTTAAGGATATATATATATGTGATTATAAAAGGATATATATATATGTGATTGTTCATAAGTAAAAAAAATTACCTCTTAATAGTATGAGACTTTTAAAGAGTAAAGTTTAATAATAAAGTCATGCAGGTCGAGGCCCAAAATGGATAATATCATAATAAAAAAAGGCATTGGTCATTAATTACAAATAGAATCAGAGCTTATACTCAACTGGAAGTATGGCCGATAAGGATGTTAGCCTTTAAAAGGAGGGGTGATTGTAACAGTCATTTATCCATACAAGAAAAAATGTAAGTTGCGCAATTTCACACTGTCTTGGAATAGTTAACACCCAAGTATTCATTCAATAAGTTAATAAGTATGGATTTCCTAAGTGATCCTAGGGCCTAGTATATATTGATATTGCTAACATGTTGTTAAGTTAATTGTAGATGACAGCGACAACGGCTTCAATACGCTTAAGAATTCATGTTTTAGGTGAAAGATAAGTAAAGTAAGAATTATAAAGTTTTACGTTAGTTTTGTATTGATTATTGGATGATAGATTACCTATGTATAATTGATTAATTTGGTGTAAAATAGGCTAAGGCAAAAATAGATGAGTTCAAGTGCCGCTAATTAGAGGCTTGGATTAGTCTCGGCCAATATGGTGCTCTGGGGGCTCTTTTGGGCTAAAATCCGAGCCCAGAGCGCTGCGACGCTCATGAAATATATGTTAATGTATGAGAATGAAAAATAGTCAACTCTAATGTCAATAAGTATATCTAATAGAATCAATACTAAATATACGGTTAATTATTCCGTTTGGAACATATATTTAAAATTATATTTTTATGTTAAAATTGATTAATTTTTTAAAAATTAATTCTAATTTTTATTCACATTTCAAAAAATATAAATTGAGATAAAAAATTTAGATTTAAATTTAAGAATCAAACATAAGCTAAATATTTGATATAAAGTTCCCATCTTATGAAATTACAGAGACAGGTGTTATTACCATATGTATCACCAGATCCTTTTATTCTTTCGAAAAAATAAAAAAAATAAAAAAAGAAACTCCACTAACTATTCCTTTTCAATTTGGCAATGAATAGCCTCGGAGTGTGAATCTGAGAAATAGCACAAGTTTGATGGACTTTTCTCCTGTAGAACGGCACTCTTAATTAGCCTCGAAAGGTACGTGGAACTTTTAGACACACTATGACAAATGACCGCCGCTTAATAGTATGCTTAGACTCACTATTCTTGAAGTGACAACTTTAATCATAATGTTCTACTTTTTAAGAACAGTTTACCTAAATGACCGTAGACAAATGCCACTAAAACTTGAAAAAGAAAAAAAAAACAAAAAAAAAAAAAACTCTAAAAGCTACGTCTTTGCTAATCACACAACACAATTTTCCTCAAAAAAAAAAAAAAAAAAAAAAAAACGAGAATACGGGTAGCAGCTTTTTAAAAAATCACATTTACAAATCATTAAAAAAAATTTTGAAAGACAAATCATCAATTTGACTAGTACAAAATCTAATTAATATAAATAAACATATACACAAATCCAAACAATGATTAAATACAAGGATGATAACACGATAAAGAAAATTTTGGATCAAATATGACATGATACATGATTATTTGGATTAGACTAAGCATAACTAAGGTGTATAGATCATGCTAGGCTCATAATTTGTAGCTCGTAAACTTTACATGACACATAATGATATTAAGTTCATGGTGTTCTAAATCAACGAAAGGAAGAATCACATGATGAAAAGGAACCTTCATTGCATTAAGTTGGAAGGTTGCTAAGGACTCATGGTACTTTAAATCATCTTAGGTGAGTTTTTTCGCGTACACGAGGGATTCAGATCCTCTATCTAATTTTTCATGTCTTAAATACAACAGCATATTAATGAAAATACCATATCTCATAACACCACAACATCTCAATATCTTCATTGCTATGACACAATACCAAAACTAAATGAAAAGATCCTCCATTGCATTAAGTTTGGAATACTGAAAATCATTATATTTTCTGAATAGAAAGCTTCAGTACTTCTTGACTTTGAGCACTCAGTACTCGAACCCCTTTCTACGAAGAAACCAGGCCGCTTAGGCTGAGGCAAGATAGCTCCCTCCATTTTTATTTTTTATTTTTGGGGAAAAAGATAAACTATCGACCACTTGGGATACTAATAGTCATCGTATTTTCTGAGTAGAAACCTTTAGTATTTCTTGACGTTGAGCACTCAGTACTCGAACCCCTTTCTATGAAGAAACCGGGCTGCTTAGGGTGAGGCAAGATAACTCCCTCGTTTTCCAACATGAACACAACCGAGGACATTGTTGGCCTGTCCCGAGGGAACTTTTGGACACACAATAGACCCACTTGAATGCATCTCAATACTTGAGATTCGACACATGAATCCTTCAAACAAACATCTAGTAGATCTAAGGCTTTCACATCATTCCACAACAGCCATGCCTGAAATCATACTTTGCCATTAGATCAGACTGCTAAGATCAAAATAAAGTTGGCACGAGCATATATGTGGAAATGGTTTTTAATATTTCTTACATGTCCGAGTAGGTTATGGTGGTGATCTGGGAAATTGAAGCTTCTGTTCTTTTTTCCACTCACAATCTCCAACAAGACAACACCGAAACCAAACACATCAGATTTTATAGAGAACCTCCCATCAACTGCATACTCTGGTGACATGTAACCACTGTAGGAAGTGTATAGATTTATGTTATGGTGAGTCAGTAATCCAATTGCCTATCCAATCCATTTTAAGTAAAGACCGATCCATCATGATTAAAAAAAAAGAAAAAAAAAAAAAGAAAGAGAACTAGCTTCATGACTCACTGTGTTCCCACAACTCTCCTAGTTTCATCTTCTTTTTCATCGTCTCTAAAAATCCTCGCCAAACCGAAATCTGAAATCTTAGGATCAAGCTTGATGTCTAACAAAATATTGCCTGCTTTTAGATCTCTGTGAATGATTTGAAGTTTAGAATCCTGGTGGAGGTATAGAAGACCTCTTGCAATTCCTCTAACAACATCAAAGCGCTTTTCCCAAGGCAATAGTGAACTTCTTTTACTATCTGCATATATAACATTTGAACAAAAGTTAACTTTAAAGTTTTGAAAGAAATCAATGAAAAATTTGGTGTAGATTTTGTCAAGGGGCCCAAACCAAAGATGAAGTGGTCCAAGCTTTTGTTCGGCATGTACTCATAGATCAAAATCCTTTCTTCTCCTTGAATACAACAACCGAGAAGAGCAACCAAATTCCTATGTTGAAGCTTTGCAATTAACTCGACTTCATTCTTAAGTTCTTTGAGACCCTGTCCTGAAGTCTTTGACAATCTTTTCACCGCAATTTCTTGTCCTGTAGAAAGGCTTCCCTGAACAATGTGATGGATATGAATATTTTCATTTACTTTTTGGCGGTGAAAATAAAAATACTAGATTCGCCAAAAGAATAAAAGAAATTACAAATTACCTTATAAACAGGACCAAATCCACCCTTTCCTATCATGTTTTCCGTTGAAAAATTGTTCGTAGCAGAAATAATGGTGGCCAAATCAAATAGAGGCAAATCTATATCTCCATCCTTGCTTTTACCTGTTCAATTTGGCATGTAAAATCCCTAACGTAACATATTTCATAAATGAGAATTAGTGACAAAGTTTTTTTTTTTTAATGCTTTTTTTCTTACCTTTTACCCTTTTTCTTAGTTTCCAAGTGACACACCAAAATGCAATACCAAAGATACAAATTCCGGCTATCACCGAAGCTCCTAAAATGAACTTCAGTCGTTTCCTTTTATCTGCATCTCTGAGTGATCCTGAAATATATAAGACAGAGCAACAAAAACTATAACTTTGAATACAAATCTTAACACAAATGTCTATTTAGTATAGAACTAAAATAAAAATAGGAAGTTGCAAGCTAGACTTACTTATATCCGAGGCAGATAATCTAACGTAGATATTTTGTTCACTGCCTTTTACATGGATCTCTTTAACATCGATTAGATCACCGAACCACATGAAACAGCCACTGCCTCCTCCTCTGACATCCGAATTAGCATAAGCTGCACAAGAACAGTTCTTCAAGCAAGCCACCTCGCATTCTTTAAGGCTCATATTCTTGTCCAACCAAAAGTTCAACATGTCTGGCAGTTTCACCCCAACAACCTTCACAAACCCCTCGCCCTTCTCACAATCCAAGGGCTTCTTTCTCTTGCATCCACTGGGCCAATTGAACTCATTCCATGCTTGTTGGGATTTCGGTGAATAGCCCTGAAAACACTTGCAAATTGGATACTCGGTGACCGCACAAATAGCATTAGCCCCGCAGTATGCGTAATTCTCACATAATTCACCGGATGGCACAGAGTACATGATAGACCAGTTAGTACTCCCTTTATGCAAAATGAGATGCTGATCCACCCCCGAATAATGCATCCTATCGATTGATACAACTGAGTTCACTGTAGATTCAACCCTAAGATACGCCTCATCATCAGTGTACACACAAACCAACTTGAAAATTGTCTCGGAAACCAATTTTATACCACCGAACCGAATTCCATTCCAAGTCCCCGTCCGAAACTTCCTCGTTGATCCCATGTCAAGTACCACTTGAGGCAGCCCTTTCACACTCATTCTTAAAGTAAAGTCCCCGGTGGACGGATCATCAGCGCTCTTCCATGATGTTAAATATCTTTCGAAGCCCGTGTTCAAGTCCCATCCCAACTTCATGCCTTCTAAGAGTGTGTCAGTCGGATAATCAAAGCTCTGCCATACATAAGCCTCGGAGTTCATGCTTTCGTTCTGTTTAAGGACAAGATTTCCCGTGTCCAAAAGCAGACAAACTGGATTATTATTCGCCACGTCCCTCGACACATTCGAGGACCAAACGACACTCCTTGTTCTGCTGAGAAGAACAAGGTTTCCGTCTTGAATGGTCAACTCGCCATTAGAGTCGTTAAGCGGGCTATTTCTGTTGGCAATCCAGACAACCGGGTCAGGTGTACTCTTATACCATATTCCTAAGTACCTGTTCTTCGAATTTCCAGGGGAGAAGAAGCCTAACTCGAAGGTTTGGCTGGCAGAAACCAAAGTAGTAGCGTCGCCATCATCGTCGATGATTGAACGGCTCAGTGTTATGGTGTCGATATGAGCCGCACAAGAGAATTTCAAGAAGGATTGGAGGGAGAAAATGGCATGGAAGATGATGAAGAGATGAAAGGCTACCATTGTAGTTGTATGTAAGGGAAAGAAAGACACTGTAGTTATAGGACTTTGAAATGAATCAAATGAAAGGAAAGAATAATATAGGTTAAATTTATGGACAAGAAATTAGTATGGAAAAATATCCAACTTCATTTTTTTTAGATTGAAAATATCCAACTCTAATGTCAATATGCATATCTAATAGAACCAATATTAAACATACGTTTATTAAGGGGGTATTAAGGGGGTGTTTGGTGAATGAATTGAGTTTGAGTTGAGTTGAGATTTTTAAGTTTGAATAGTAATTTTTGTTAATTTTTTCAGAAAAGACAAAAAACTTTTTCAGAAAAGACAAAAAACATGATGAAAAAAGTATAATTTAGTTTAAAATGAGATGAAAAATCAAACAAACCTTAAATGTCTGATATAGCGTCCATGTCATATGAAATTAAAGAGACGGTTCAAAATTTTAGCAAAAAAAAAAAAAAAAAAAAAACCGAGAGAGAGAGAGTTCAAAATCATTTTTCTTTTATTTTTATACGTGTTATTATCATAAGTGTTGGTCATTCTCATTTTGTGTTTTTTTTTAATTTAATTTAAAAACTCTTAATTGAAAAAAAAAAAAAGAAAAAAAAAGAGAGAGTTCAAAATCATATTTCTTTTATTTTCTTTTATTTTCTTTTATTTTTATCCGTGTTTTTAACTCTTAATTTAATTTAAAAAAAGAGTGCGTGCTGGAAAAAATGACTTTCAAGTGTCAACTACAAGAGAAAAGGTCCTCACTACGGGCCAAAAAAAAAATATAATAATAAATCTTCTGCAAATTTGCTCAAATTGATGACAATTGAATAACCCCGCTAAAAACTACCATTAATTAAAAAAAAAAAAACAAATTGCTTAAATGAAAAACAATTAAATAAAATTCTGGACTCGAGTTTACTTTGTAAAAAAATGACAGAACACCTAAAAAAATAGCTATTAAAAAAAAAGAGAAAAAAAAAGGCCGCAACTTTTTTTTTTTTTTTTTGGTAAAAAAAAAAAAACACATCTGGCATAATAAAAATTGAAGAATAGCGAGGAGGTTATTTGTTTTCCTCACAAATTTCAAGAAATGAGTAATTTAACCGATGAAAATGATTAGTAGTCTTATTTGACTATGCCTACAAAAAATTAAAAATGAAATAAAAATCCTGATTTGACATCGGAAGCTAATTATTTAATACTGGTTTTGTATTTAAAAAAAAAAGGAAAAAAAATATATCATGATGAGTAAAGATATTCCTGCCATTTTAGTTAAAATTAGGTCTACATAATTATCTTGTATTGCTGATATTATAAGGAACAAAATTACAAAAAACATAATAGTTCACTAAAATATATAATCACGATCAATCTATCTACATTACGGCAAGATAGCTCCCTCGTTTTCCAACATAAAAACTAGGTTCTTTCTCTTCACGGATGGTCAATTCGCCGTTTGGGTCGATAAGTGGGCTGCTTCTCTTGGCAACCCAGACAACTGTTTCAGGCTTCCTCTAGTACCATATTCCTATGTACCTGTTCTTCGAATTTCCAGGGGAGAAGAAGCCTAACTCAAAGGTTTGGGATTGGGAAATTAAGGTGATTTTGTTACCATCATCGGTGAGTGATTGAATTCGAGTTATGGTGTCAATATGAGCAGCCTAAGAGATTTGCAAAAAAGGTAGGAGTGGGAGTATAGAAGAGATCAAAACGGCAAAGGGATGAAGGGCTTCCATTGATAGGACATTAGAGCTTTGTTTTCGTACTTGGTTCTTGAAATAAGTTGTAATTGATCCAGTTCTGAGAAATTATAGAAAATAGTATTTGTATTGGAATAAATATTAATATTTTAAAATATTTAAAGTAAATAGTATATGTTATCAAGTAAATGAAAATTTTACTAAATAAATTACATAAACATTTATCTAATAAATCAATTTTTTGTTCCAAATATTTAAAAAATTTCTACTCATTTCTTTTTTTTTTTTTTTTTGGCTGAAAACTGCTATTTATTTGTTTTGTCTAATACATATAAGGGCTTTAGACCATTGACTTCAATCCATTATTTACAAGATTAATGGGTTCAGAATTTCTTAAATGAGGCTTTTTTTTTTTTTTCCGATCAGAAACAACAGAAATTTTTTTTTTCCAGATTTGACATGCGACTCCGGTCTACTTAGGACACTTCTAAATTCTAGTACATGTTCCAAAGCAATTACGTTCCTTTTCTTCCTGCTTTCGTTTTGACCGCTTATCCCGTTCTACACTTTCGTTTTGACTGGTGACAGGTCATTTTGTCAATGTTTCGTGCAAACGGGTTCAAAGAAAAATGTCCATGAAAATGTTGACTATTGGGTCCGCAGACGTGGAAAATAATTTGTGTAACGCAAATTACATAAAGCACCCCTAACGAGTATCGTATCGATGTAAGAGCATCTTCATTTATTATATCAATGATAAATTTTTATATTTTGATGAAAAAATGTAGTCTTCAATATATTTATATTTTTTATATCAAATTTATCATATACTAAAATTTGTGAAAAATTTACAACAAGATATTATCGATATTAAATTTAATATTTGATTCTTATTCGTTGGTGTTTTTACTTTTATATGTAACCATTACAATATACAAATAGATTTAATCTTTAAAATAAAAACATAAAATATTTGCTCATCGACCAGTGAATAAAAGTGAACTAGTTAACAACAATAGTTAATTAACCAAATAGTTTAATTAATTAATAATCAGTTGTAAGAGTTTTGAGTATATAGGTCCTGTGATGCCCTAGAAATTCATAAACTCGATTTACGAACTTCATTAATACACTTCTAGTGAATTATTTTGATGAATACCAAATTTCAAGATCATGAATGATGGTATATGTATCATCAATGTGATGATATCGATGATTTAACAATATTGAGTTTCTCTGTTTAAAAGAAAAATATATATATTATATATATAATGTTACACCCATTTTTCATTTTTAATTGGGATTTTGTGAAAATGTTATATGCGAAAATTTATTATATTAGTATAATAAATGAATAATCATAATTTTGTAAATTAAAGAAATGAATTTTATACCATACCAAGATTTATCTATTAAATTAAATTTAATAATCCTACTATTATCTAAAAAAAAAACAGAAAAAGAAAGAAAGACATTTAGGGGAGTACTCGTGCACCCCCCCCCCTAGTGGGTAATTACCCACTAGGTAAGGTAGTGGGCAGCAGCCCACTGAGCCATGCAGGCAGGCAGCTTACTGCTTACCTACTGCCATTAAACTGGCACAAAAGGGGGAATTTTTTTTTTCTTTTCTTCATAAATAGGTTGAACAAGAGGGGGGTTTTGAGAATTCAAAATTCAACCCCTAAACAAGCAAAACAAAGATGACAAGATAAGAAAGAAAAGTTTATTACAATGTAAGATGATGGGCTACTTGAATGACTACTCACTAAAACCACTTAGAAATGCATGAAAAACCACAAAAAACCTCCCAACTTGTCCTCTTCAGCTGAGCACGTTTTTGGAGATTTTAAATCGAAAAATTTCAATTTTGTTAACCCACAATAAAGCTTGGTTATAAAATGGTTTTAGGTAAATAAAAAACCACTTTTTTTTCTCTTTCATAAAAACCATACAAGCAAAGAAAAGTTTTCTCTCTTCCTCTCTTTATTGTGGATGAAATTTGTAGTCAAGGGAAGCCAAAAATATACTTCATCTCCTTCTACCCACTCTCAAGATCATTTTTTTATGAGGAAGAGCCATTCCAAGTGTTTTCCAAGGTAAAACCTATACTTTTTCTACTTGTTTTCTATAAAGGAAAATGATGTTTTAAAAATGTTTTAAAGTGTTGTTTTATCTCTATTATAACTCCCTATCTCAAGGATCTAAGTGTGGTTCAAAGCCTTCAAGAGGAGCTAAGAACCCACTACTTTTCTAAGAGGTAAATGATTTGTACACTAGTGGTTCACCAAGTTCTTAATAACTTTCCTTTTAAAATGTGTTCTTACAAATAGGAAAATCTTGGCATGGTAAATAGTTAAAATGTGGTTTTGCTACCTAGTGAGATGATATATGTGCTGGCCATGATTTAAGGTGGCAAGAAAATATGATTTGTGTATGAAATATGGTGAAAAATGTGTTTATGTGATTTTATGGTTATATGACATGAATGAGTATTGATGTATGAGAATAAGAGATTATGGCATGTTGATATGTTATGTCTTCTGTTTAATAGAAGTATGAATATTGAGGAAAATATTTCGACATTACAAATAGGCTAGAATAAGAATTAATGACCATAAAGTACCAAAAATAACATTTTTGACATAAATATTAATAAATTGAAAAATGGTATTTTGAGTGGGATTTTCATAATCATGTAGAAGGACAGAATATTACTCTTGACATAAGCCATAGGAACAGCTCGAGTTTGATCAGAAATAAAAATATCAAAAATGATGAATTTGCCCTCAAGGGGTAAAATTATAATTTCACCAGCCTAAAGACTTTATTTGAATCCGAAACTTTGAAGTCTTGAATAGCGACTTAAAATAGACCTTGTGTCAAATTTTGGTGATAAATGGATAAGAAATGACCAAAACGCCATTTTGGAGTCAAAGCATAAATATAAAATATTTAGGGTCAAAAATGTAAATAATAAAAACATGTTAAAAATGAGTTCTGATCCTGTGAGAATACTTTATAAGAACATTAAGTATAAAAAACGTGAACCAAAGGGTATTGGGAACTAATTTGGGCTAAATAAGGACTAAAATGTAAAAATAAATAAATAACGGGTCAAATTATAAAATCTACTTAGACTATAATTACACAGTATCTTTGTCACCCTTAAAGCAGTATATTAAGCTAAATAAATACAAGAAATAATAAGTTTGTCCCGGCCTTAGAAATGTAATAAGTTACGAAAGCTATTTTAAGAGCTTAAGAGCACTGTAAACATTATTCTAAAGCCGGGATAAACTTTTGAAAGCCTTTCAATAAGTTTAGATTAAAAAGGATATGTCTAATGGTAAAATTATAATTTTGTCAAACTAAAGGGTAAAATGGTAATTTGATGGGGAGAATGTTTTGGAGCATATGTAGAGGTTTTCTGGACCTATAAACTGCAACAGAGATTACTAAGAGCTAAGGTCAAAAGCTTCAACAAGTTTAAGTTAAAAGTGCTTGAATAACCGAAATAGGGGCAAATTGATAAATTAGTACCTGAAGGCTCGGTGACGAGAAATGAACCTGTCACTAGACTTGTTGAGATACCATGTAATTGTTGACTAAAACGTGATAAAGACAAGTGTAATGGGCCTTAACAGGTTTAAAATAATAATAAGACCCAATTACAAGTAGATGGGTTGTAACTGACCCAATAAACCCATAACCCACAAAGATGATCCAATATGATATTGGAAGACCATGGTGATCCATGGTCACCTAATGGACCCGATTATGAATAAAGGGAAATTAAGTAAAATAATGGATAAGAAATTAAGTGTTAAATAATTAACTCACTAATTGGTTAATAATTAATTAAGAAATTAATTTATGATAATAATGTAATTAAGGATGTTAAAAAAATTTAGAGACAAATTAATAATTAAATTACAATTAATTATTAAGTAAGAGAACATATGTCCATAATCGAAATTATTCAAAAACCCTACTCTAACTGTCGAATGTCAAATTAAAATTAGGACACCACATCAACTTGAGGGTAAAGCCGGAAACAATCAACATGGATACACAGTTACATGATTTTCTGCAAGTATAAACCTCACCTACATCATAGAAAAAATGTTTTTCTTTTTAATGCTCTACATTTGCTATGACTGGACTTGATGATGTGATAAGTATATGAGTTATACGTATTGCTTTGATTAAGTATTTGGTGTGCATAATTTCTCTTGCACTGACATGATCAACATGCCTCGCAGATATTTATGTCATAATGATAGATACATAGTGACATGTAAATCTATACATTGTCACAATTAATAAGAATAGGATAAATAAAAGATAGGAATAAGTGTCATACTAACCTCCAATGAGTGAAAAGATATGATAAGAACGAAAGTTATAAGATATGATCTTGGAGGTTGTTGGAGGGTCGCTCCCCTAACTCCCCATTGGATGCGCGCATATGGGTACGACATAGGGGCCCTTCAGTAGACAAGATATGTAAATAATAAAGCATAATTGAACACACATAGTTCACATGTATTTTTGAACATTCATGATGTTGCATGTGATGGTATGATTTTATGAAAATAATTTGTGAGATATTATTTGTACTTGCTAAGTGAAAGCTCATACGTGTGTGTTTGTGCCGTAGGTAACGCGGGTAAGCAGTCCACTACTTAGATGTTTTATGGACTGACAAAGCTGTGTGGAGGTGATGAAGAAGGGAGTGTGATACCACCACAAATTAAATTTTGCATTTAGATTTATTATACTATTTTATATTGACTATATTTATAACTATATTCTAATATTTTAGTATTACTAAACTAGTATGAGTATCTTACGAGAAAAAGCCTTTAGACTCTTTCTTTTTAATTTACATGAAGTTATAGCCTTTTAAAATATTATCTAGATACAAATTTGAATAGGATAATTATTAGCTAGAGGTTTTCAATTTCCTCAGTTAAAAATTTTAGTAATTCTAACTTTTGTAATATGAATATAATTTAAAAAAAAAATTTCTGTATTTTTTTTAGAACCAAATATAAATAAGTGTTAAGATTAAATTAAATAAGAATAAGTAAGTTAGTTAACGGTTTGAAAAATTAGGTCGTTACAAGTCCACTTGGACCTATGCAATATTTTAAGATCTACATTTCTCTTGCTTGAACATAAGAATTATTTCAACTAATTAGTTGGTCATAATGTCTTGGAGTCGTTGCTATAAAATTGATTTCACTAGTAAAAATTGTGGATTATACAATGATTTTTTACCGTCGTATAAAGTTTACATGACAGTTACCCAACCGTCGTGTAATCTAGTGTCGTGGTAGATAATACGATGGATATATTACTGTCATGGTATCTCAAAGTTACACGACAATTAAAACCGTCGTCGAAACAAGAACACCGTCTTGTAACATGTAATGTGAAGATATTACACGACAGTTCTAGGCCAAACCATCGAGAACGTCGTGTAATGTGCACATTACACGACGGTTCTTAGAGAACAGTCGTGTAATGTCCCACATTACATGATGGTTCGTAAGGAACCGTCGTGTAATGTAGTCATATGGCGTATTACACGACGGTTCGACCTAGAACCGTCATGTAATGCGCCACATTACATGACGGTTTCATGAACCGTCGTGTAATGTTCGTGTAATGTCGTAATATGGAACATTACATGACGGTTCGACCTAGAACCGTCTTGTAATGTGTCGCATTACACGACGGGTCGACAAAGAACCATTGTGTAATGTGCATATTACACGACGGTTCATCGTAGAACCATCGTGTAATGTGCCGCAACATTACACAACGGTTCGTCGTAGAACCGTCGTGTAATGTATTGGTATGAAAAAAAAAATGGGGTTTTTGGGTGATTTACCACGGGTGGCCTAACCTGTACTAACCAATACACGATCCAAGATAATAACTTCATTGATCAAAGTAAAAATACATACCAATTATTACATTACAAGTTTACATATCATAATTAATTAATTGCATTACATGGCTAGTCCATTCTCCCCTAATCATATCCAAATCCTGAGAAGTAAAAAATTCTTTACTTTCAAGCATGTCAATTCCATTCAACACTATGCCTGTCATAAAACTTAAAATAAAATAACCAAATTCAACAGTTCCCTCTTGGAGAGGACAAGGACGGTTCGAGATTTTGGTTTTACAGTCTCGTCTCCTTCTAATCCTTTCTCTGGCCATAATATTCTAATCCGATAAGGCCCTAGCAAATTGGTAAAATTCAAACTAGTTAATTAAGATCCATATAAATTAGATTAAAAATAATTAACTATTTCAAATTGACTTACATGTTCATTAGCTCAGTAAAATCATCTCGTTTCTTATCTCGAAGATGATCAAAATAATGGACGAGGTCCTCCCATGGGTCAATGACTCCCAAAACCCAATGTCTCCCTCTATTATGTGGCACAAGATAAAGCCGTCCTTTTGGTGCGTCATACAAAAAACTGATAAGACTGTCGGCTCGCTCTCTCATGCCGGCATCTTCAGTATCTGTTCTCACTGGTGAGATCAAGGTTGGAGATACAAACTTCTCAGCTTACCCGTTAATCCTACATAGTTCCTCCAAATATCTGCAAAAGCGTATCAAAATTGTTACTCTACCTGACATATAAAAGAATTTCCAGAATAAAAAAATTTCAGAGATAGAATGTCGTACCTCATGTAGAATAATATATAATTTACACTAATTTCTTGTAAATTAATGAACTCATAAATATCTTCAAAGCTCAGAAAGACATGCATTTCAAAACTCATGATCATGTATGATATTGGGACCTCAATCTGATTACCTTGACGCATGGAACTATGTGCATAATAAGCCAAAGGCCTCATCGTCATGTTCATGTTATTAAAGTCGAACAAAGGTTGTTGTTCTTGCACACCTTGTTGTACCTCAGTCCGAGAGTCGATTGTTTTATTTCCAACCTTTTTTTGGCATTTTTTTCTAGCAGCTGCTGGGTCAGGAATGTGACTAGGCCCTCGACTCGCCTTGTTCATACTCGTGTCGAGTTCAACTAAGCTTTTAGGCCAAGCAACAAACCCATTAACAGCATCCTCCACAGTCGTTGCCTCATATGTCGGTATAAGTAATGGTGACTTTTTTAATTTTGACACATTGATTGACACACGCATGTTCCCTTCCCCCAGTGGAATCCCATGCACCGTATCAGTGGGAAGGCTCTCCATCCATGCTCTTCCAAATGCAACAAGCAACTGTCCACCCTGCACTTCATCAAAAATATAGAGCTTACACTCCTAACTGTCGACCGGCATGGTTGGCAGATCAGAAACTCCATGATATTTTTCTTGGGCAGAGCAACTAGCCTTAAAACTGTTGTGTTAGTCCACAGTTGGTACATTGTTAGGATCAACTGACGGCTCCACATCTTTGATCACACATAGACCATATCTTATTGATAGTACTTCATTGTTTTTACTCGAACTTCGATTGAGGTTAAAGTACTGAGACGGCTTTACAAACTTTGATTGCCCATGTACACGCCCTTTGTGTTCGGGTCTAGATAATACCTGCGACAATATATCACTAGTGCCAACTGCTTCGAAAGTGCCTTGGCTCTCCTGTGTGTTGTACTCCATCTACAAGATAGTTAACAGAACTCATTTAAGCTTATGGGTTGTAAGTGTCAAAAGTAGTGATGCAGAATTCATTGTTAGTTAGTAAACTTACTATCAACTCGCTAACTGTTTTACATGCTGGATCTTTCAACTCTCCATCTGGGCCTATCTGTTGCTCTAGCCTCAAACTATCTCTTCTTTCCCATTTCCCAGTCTTCTTAAACTGTAATTTAATATCGTTAGTATAAATGAGGACATAATGTTCTATCAAGGGCATGCAATTTAGTACGAACAAAATTTATTGACATACCTTTTCCTGGTTGAGCTTCCTATATCCTTCTCAGCCTCCTCTTGATGAGTATTCGTTGTTTGTCCTTATTTCGCTTCCACGATCAGATAGTTGTTAGAATTGTGAGGATGTTCTATATTGAACGAATTTCACCCAATCCTCTTCTTCTATATTGGGGTAGTTGTCAATAATTTTTTACGGCCGTGTCCACACACTTTCTTCTGTTCTAAATTCCTCGACAAACATCTTGTACAGATTATACCAAAAATCTGCTTTTATACAAGTAGTTCGAAAGCATTCATCCACAGTGAAAGAAGTAACAGTTTCTTTCCAAATAATCTCTTTCAATCCGTCTAAATCACGAGATCTCCAATCTTATATCCATATTGGAACGTGCTCTCGAGCGAGCACACCAATCCAACTCATCAGTTCGTCACCGTACTTCTGGTTGTCCTTTCTTGTCAAATGTAACTTGAATTTGTTCTCCTCTTTTCCTTGCCATATGGACGCGTTTTATTATAGTTGCCCTTTACTTGCCATCAACATTGGGATCCGTCGGGTTTTCCTTTTGTGCTCATCCCTTTTTGGAATGTTCCATTGTATTCGTTCACCTATATTTATTGCAAAAAAACAAAAAAACAAAAATCAAAACAAAAAAACAATTATGTCCACCCAATACAATCGAATCAAATTAACTTTAACTACTAACCACGCAATACATTAATTTTTTAAAATGGTGTAAAGGTCGACAAACTTATTTAGTTGGAAATTTGTAAATAAAAAACAAAAAACCATTCACAAACATATAAACGACTAACTCACAGTTAGGCGCGTGCAAGCACGCCAACAAGTGCTAGCATCTGCACGCACACGAGCTCCAGGTGTCTCACACGGTGGGTGCTAGGCGCCCCCCACGGGCGCCAGGCGCCGCCCACGGGCACCAGGGGCATGGCGCCCCCCACGGGCACCAGGCGCCCCACAAGGGTGCCAAGGGTGTGGAGCCTACCACGGGTGCCAGGCAAACCCCACGGCTCCATGGGACTGTCCCCCGTGGTCTCTATGGGCATAGAGTGTTTTGATGCATTCTTTATGTATTTTCTTGCTAGAAGACTTCATGTAATCTTGCTCTTGTTATGTTATGAATATTTATCGAACTCTATTATATTTTTTGAAAAGAAAAACTCATTTTGGCATTTTATCGAGCATGTTGTGGGCGGAAACAAAAATCATGTTCATAAATGTGTGTAAAGTGTCAAAACGATCCACAAACCATTGATCTACAAAGAGCAACATTAAAAACAAAAACACTCATGTTCAAAAATTGATCTTTAGTGACAAACAACAATACAAAAGAGCAAATGTGTTTTAGTTTATATATGAAGTCACCTTGCTTTTCTTTGAAGAAGAATAGTCACGGCCACAGCAAGAGGGAGGCGGCGGCGGTAACGACGGCAATGGCGGATTGACCGGATTTTAAAAGAGAGGTGTCGGCGGGTTGGTGAAGTATGTGAGTACTTGAGAAACGTAGAGAGTGTGAAGAGAAATAAGGAGATTCAAGCGAATATATGAAGAGAAATGCAGAGAAAATTGTATTTAAGTAATGGGATTTCACACGGATTTCAAAAAATGAAAATTGAAAATTTTCAAAATTTTTGACTATTATACGACGGTTCAAAAAACAACCGTTGTGTAATATTATTTTTACACAACGGTTTATCAATTACCATCATGTAAGCCACCATCAGGGGGATAAGATGACGGTCCTTGGTGGACCGTCGTGTAATCCCCAATCAGGGGATTAGACGACGGTCCCTGGACCGCTAATCCCCCTAATCAGTTGTCTAATTCCTAAAAAATGGATTAGATGACGGTTTTGTTGGAAAACCGTCGTGTAATTGTAATCCAATTTTGTCACCACAATCCGACAGCATAATAACCCTATCTTATTTATAAAATTTACTCATACTATAGTATTGATCCCGGATCAAAATTAATGTTCTATATATATATATATGTATATATAGCAATGAACATAACAAAATAAATATATAATACATCTTGAATTATAATAAAAATAAAGTCATGTGTTGCATAAAATAAATGGCATAATGTTCAAGTTTTTTTTTTTCTTTTTTCTCTTTGCTTCCTCAACACGGGTGCATTCAATATCTGGTCGAACCAAGTGGGAAACATCATCATTGAATTCGTCAATCTCCTCAACCGGTGGCAATCCCTTTGTGAAAGGAGGAATGTCGAAGAAATCTTCCTTATCTTCTTGACCATGGATCAATTTTGGCTTCATCGGCACTACTAAGAACAACTCTAAATTGCTGGGATCCATTGTGTAAAATACTTTGATTGCTTGTGATGTCATAATGAATGGATTATTTTTGTATCCCAATCGTCTAAAGTCCACCACTGTGATGCCATCACTGTCAATCCTTATATAATTATTGTCGGCCCATTTGCACTTAAAGAGTGCTACATGTAAACCACAGTAATCGAGTTCCCAAATATCTTTAATGAAACTGAAGTAGTTCATAGTTCCATAAACTGGATTCTTGTCCTTTGCAGATGAAATATGCATGGACTTAGCACGGATACTAACACCACTATTTTGAACAGGATGCTTCTCATCTCTTTTGCGAGTGTAGAATATATAACTATTGATGAAGTATGATGTATACCGTGTAACAACGGTCGACGGTCCTCTAGCGAGGTTCATTAACTCTTGCGAAAAGCCGTCCTTCTGAAAAACATGTCTGCGTAGTCACTGACGAAACGTCCGGTTGTGTTCATCTTGTAGCAACTTTTCATTTCTTCCTCTTCTTGGATTTCTATCTCTTAATTCCAGTAAGTGAACCTCAATAAAAGGCTCAACTTCAACCCTATTATGTAAGGTATAGAGACAAGCTTTCTTCCCTTCACCTCGATTTACCGGTGATGGAATGTCGATGGATAGTCCTTTTCAGTCAATGTTTGTAGTCTTTGGCAACCTAATCACCTCCGCGGTGGACAAATACTCGGAGCAAAATTCGACCGATTCCTCTACAATGCAGCTTTCTACTATATATCCTTCTGGCCTATTTCGGTTCTTGATATAACCCTTCAAAATCTTCATGTACCTTTCAAAAGGATACATCCATCTCAAGTAAACTAGTCCACATAGCTTCACTTCTCGGACTAAGTGCACTGTTAGATGAATCATTCTGTCAAAAAATGAGGGTGGAAAGTACTTCTCAAGCAAGCACAATGTCTTAACCAACTCTGATTATAGCGAATCTAGTGTCAATGGATCAATTACCTTGGAGCATATCGAGTTGAAAAATGAGCATAATTTGGTAATTGCGAATCTCACATCCTTCGTTAAAACTCCTCACAAGGCCAGCGGTAATAACTGTTGCATCAAGAAATGACAATCACGTGTTTTCATTCCAATCAGCCTCAAATCCTTCATAGGCACCAATCTTTTGATGTTGGAAGAATACCCATTGGGCACTTTTACAGAAGTGAGCCACTCACAAAGCTTTCTTTTTTCTTGTCTTGATAAGGTGTACTTCGTCGGAGGTAAGTAAGTTGCATTCCCTTTTTTCGTAGGGATCAAGTTAAGTCTAATCTTCAATTCCTGAAGATCCAATCGTGCTTTTTCACCATCTTTGCTCTTATTAGGAATGTCTAGCAACGTACCCACTATTGATTCACAAACGTTTTTCTCAATATGCATCACATCCAAGCAATGACAAACAAAAAGTGTCCTCCAATATGGAAGTTCATAAAAGATTGATCACGTTTTCCAAGGTCCATCAACCAGGGATCATTGTTACTCCGTTTTCTTTTCCCGAGTATTACTTTCAAATCCTTAACCATCTCATAAACGTCTTCGCCCGTCAAAACCTGGGGAGGGAATCTTTCTTCCGTATTACCATCGAAAGCCTTTTTCTATTTGCTGTATCGATGATTTTATGGTAAGAATCTCCTATGACTAAGGTAAACGGTTTTCTTATCATTCTTCAATCGGATGGAAGATGTTTCTTTCATACAAACGAGACAGCTGATAGAACTCTTGATTGAATAACCATATAGATTTCCATAAGGAGGAAAGTCATTAATTGTTCACATCAACATTACACAGAGTTTGAATGTCTCTTGATGGTAAGCATCTCTAACTTCGATCTCCTTTTCCCATAAGCACTTTAGATCATCGATTAGTAGTGCTAAGTACACATCAATGTCATTCCCTGGTTGTTGAGGACCAGATATCAATAAAGTCAACATCAAGAACTTCCGCTTCATGCTTAACTTCGAAGGGAGATTGTAGTTGACAAGTATGACGGGCCAAGTACTATGCCTACTACTCATATTATCATGTGGGTTCATTCCATCCGCCGATAAACCAAGACGTAGATTCCGTGGTTCCGCACTGAATTCAGGATGATCGGTATCGAAGGTCTTCCATAGTGGTGCATCGGCTGGATGTCTAAGCATGTCATTTTCAACACGTTTATCATGGTGCCAAGTCAAATTCTTGGCATGATCGGCATTATGGAATAAACATCGCAGACGCGGTGCCGGAGGAATGTACCATAACACTTTTGCCGGCATACCTTTGCTGCCATTCATTGGATTCTTGCCCTTCTTCCATCTCGACTCGTTACAAACTGGACATTCATCCAAATCCTCATAAGCATTTCGGTAAAGGGCGTAATCATTTGGACATGCATGAATTTTTTCATATTCCATTCCCAAAGTGCTCAACGTCTTCTTAGCTTTGTACATACTAGCGGATATTTCATTATCAACCAGTAAAACCTCTTTTAAAAATTCTAAAAAAGCCGTGAAACTAGAATTTGACCACGCTCCCGATGCCTTCATATTCCATAATTTGACCAATGCAGACAATTTCGTATATTTACTACACCTGTCATACAGGGACATCTCGACATCATTCATCATTGCTTCAAATAACGCCGGACATTGTACAAACTGTTCTTCCAAATTATTAACCATATCAAATAAATTATCTCCTACATCTTCCACAACAATAGGTTCTTTCGCTTTGTTCTTCGATGATGGATTAAAACACATTTCACCGCGTAAATACCAATAATCACACGGGCAAGCAAATGTCTTCTAACTTCATCAACTGAATGAGATCTATGATTTCCACAATCCACACAAGGACATCGAATCTTATCATTCTTCATGTGAGTTTTGGCAAATGATAAAAATTCTTCAACACCATCTCGATATTTTCTAGTCAATCTATTAGCCCACATCCATTTTCGATCCATTTCCAAGAACTCGACCTAAATCGATATTAAATATATCATAAAATTCATTCAATAATCAAGTTTTTGCATTTAAAAATACAACATATTAAGCTATTGAAAAAATTCAACAACTCATACTTAAAGAAGAAAAACAAATGAGAATATATACCATTTTAGATATCTACAATAATTCATCAATAAAAATCAAATAACTAAAAAGAAGAGTAAGTAATAATCACTATACTTACAAATAATTACTATACGCGAGACGTGGTTTCGCAGTGGAGGAGATGTAGTTTCGTAGGTTTCTGTGATGTTTTTTGCGGCTGTGTGACAGTTCTGTAAGATAAAATTAGAGCTGCTGCTAGGGATACAAAATTAGGAATACACGACGGGTTTTTATAAACACTAGTTTCGGGGGTTTAAACGATGATCCCATGGGACCGTCATGTAAACCCTCTGTTTACGAGGGTTTACATCGGTTTTATGAGGGTTTACATGACGGTCCACGGGACCATCGTGGAAACGGGACCGTCGTGTAAACCCTCTTTTTATGGGACCGTCGTGTAAACTATCTGATTTACGAGGGTTTGCACAACGGTTCCATGGGAATATATACCATTTTAGATATCTACAATAATTCGTCAATAAAAATCAAATAACTAAAAAGAAGAGTAAGTAATAATCACTATACTTACAAATAATTACTATACGCGAGACGTGGTTTCGCAGTGGAGGAGATGTAGTTTCGTAGGTTTCTGTGGTGTTTTTTGCGGCTGTGTGACAGTTCTGTAAGATAAAATTAGAGCTGCTGCTAGGGATACAAAATTAGGAATACACGACGGGTTTTTATAAACACTAGTTTCGGGGGTTTAAACGATGATCCCATGGGACCGTCATGTAAACCCTCTGTTTACGAGGGTTTACATCGGTTTTATGAGGGTTTACATGACGGTCCACGGGACCATCGTGGAAACGGGACCGTCGTGTAAACCCTCTTTTTATGGGACCGTCGTGTAAACTATCTGATTTACGAGGGTTTGCACAACGGTCCCATGGGACCGTCATATAAACCCTGGTTTAAACGACGGTTCCGATGGAACGTCGTGTAAATTAGAGTTTTACACGATGGTTTAGAAAAACTATCGTGTAATGTAACCTCCGTCGTGTAATCCCTCTTTTGTAGTAGTGTTTGCAATAGGATAATTTTGTACTATTGATAATTGCCTATAAAAATGTAACATCTCTAAGCGAGTAGGGCAATGTTAATTTATTCATTATTGGCTAGTTTAGGCACCACATCTATAAAAAGAAAAATATTAGAAACATCAATTCTAATCTCAACTTTTGAGTACCAACTTATGTGGTATGTTAGTTATCATTATTTTATTAGTAAGTGTTTAAAGCATTGTCATATTAATTGATTGCTTCTACTAATGAAAATATAATACGTAAGTTGTTACTCAAAAAGTTGAGATTAGAGTTGGTATCCCTAACATTACTCTTATAAAAAGTCAATAAAAACAAAAATAACTTCCTACAGATAACACTTGCATTTGTCATGGGGCTTGTGAATCTCGCATTTAGTCAACCTTTTGAGTTCTCAAAAGAAAACTTGTATCACAAGAAATTAAATGAGCCAAAGCTCAGCAAGTATAAAAATATGCTTTAATACAATCGTGTAAAAAATCCTCCACTTTCGATTGTACCTCAAGGGATGGTGCCAATAATATCTAGGTCCGACAATCCCTCCGACGTTCCTTGCCTATCCAAATATTAAACGATGCTTCATACTTTATTTTAAAATAAGAAAAAAAGGTGCAATAGCTTTTCTGTCTATAAACATGCATTTAAACCAATGTCATGAATGCACAAGTTAATTAATAGGCTTTGCACCTATCAAAATGGCATGAAATGTGTGGTTAGATACTAGTTTTGCTAAGTACACACTCTCATGCGTGGTTGGATGCTAGTTTTACTTTTTCTAGTACACACTCTAAAAATGAGATGAAATGTGTGGTTGGATGCTAGTTTTGCTTTTTCTAGTACACAATCTCATGCGTGGTTGAATGCTAGTTTTGCTTTTTCTAGTTTTGTTTTTTCTAGTACATACTCTCATGCGTGGTTGAATGCTAGTTTTGCTTTTTCTAGTACACTCTCAAAATGGGATGAAATGTGTGGTTGGCATGATATGTGTAGTTGGATGCTAGATTTATATCTATGCTAGTTTTGCTTTTTTTAGTACACACTCTCATGTGTGGTTGGGTGCTTTGCCCTCCTTTATGGGTTGTTTTGTAAAAGCTGATTTGCGTGGTTTAGTTGAATAAAAGCATCAAAACTTATCCTAAAAAAAAAAAAACAAAACAAAACAAAACAAAAGTATATAATGCATTTTGAAATTTTTCATTTTTATACCAAAAATAAATGGCATGAAATGTATCCTTTCATAAACATAGCATAGACGTGAAATGGAAAGTCGTATAAATATAAAATCTGCGACTATTATTCTTGTGATCCAGTTGCAGAATGTACTTACTTCGTGTCCATAAAGAATAAAGTAAATGAAAAGGTGTCAGTTTCCTCTTCGAACAAAGTGTGCTAATTTCCTAATATAATGAAGCACAATATGATAGTTATTAACATAAAACTTCAAAATTAAATGAATCTTATGACCACTTCTAACGTCAGCAAAACGATTTCCTAATACAATTATATCTTTCAAATATGAAAAGTTGGCGCACACACATACACATATATACATACACACACACAAATATATATATATATATATATATATATATATATTAGACTCAACTAAGCATCCATAATCTTAAACTATAACAAGTAACAAATCCATCATAAAACATCCTTAATGTCTAGATATCTGACTTTTCTTTGGTTTTGCTTCCAAAATTTGCATGCGTATCTCAATACACACACGTATATATATATATAGAGAGAGAGAGAGAGCTAAATAGGTAAAACTACGAAACTTATCTCACATCTTTTCACTTACACAAAACACAAGAATTTAAATTGAATTTTTATGAAGATAGCAAAGCAAGTGACTTAGTATATGCATAAATGAAAGTCTTATCTGTAATGATGGGAGGTATATGCGTTTATAAAGTAATCTTTCCTTAAATTATTCCTATTGTGTGTGTATGTGTATATATAAGCTAGTTTAAAGTATGTGCTCTATATATATAGGACATATTTGAGAAATTTATTGGAATATAAAAAATTAGAATAATAAGTTAAAAAATTAGACTAAAAAAAACAAAAAGATCTTAACAAAGGACCTGAAAAAAAAAAAAAACGGTGTCATGAAAAAGTACTAAAAAGATAAAGTACTAAAAAAAATTGACCAATGCGACAAAAAGAACTAAATTGTAAGAAAAAAACTTGGGCCAAAAAAAAAAATTCAAAGGACCAAAAAAATAAATATAAAAAAGAACCGTTTTGGATGAAACTTTAAGTGAACAGTGTAACGACCCGCCTAACATAGCCGTTTCAGTTACTTATCTTATCTTACTTATTTACTTGGCGGAAAAACGGAATAAATTTTTTTTTTAACAACTTAAATCTTGGAAACTTACTCATACCATACTTACTGGTATAAATATGTACACATATACATATATATAGATGAACTGAATACCAAACTTGTTTCGGTACATACAACATTTTATGTTAACTGTCAAACATAATTAAAACAAAATGCGTAATGGTCCCCATCCCAAGATTTCATAGGTAGCCTTGCCACGCTCCACCGTCTTGCATCAAAGATTACTGACAGGTTGTTTACCTACAGCATAAACGTAAGACATGAGCTTTCTCTCAGGAAGTACAACTATTAACCCACAAAATATTTCATAATGGAACAATGCATGAACTAATTATGCTTTCATTATGCTGTCTTATGCTTACATATCCTTGGGCCCTTACATAACATAAGTGTACGTACCATGGCGTGCAGCCATGGAGTGGTTGGGGCAGCCAGTCTAATCCAACTCAAACCATGGACCAAACCCTCCCTTGTGGCAGGTCAGTATGATACAAGGCAACTTGCTTGCCATCATACTTAAAATCTTTCCTTAACTTGTTCTTGAAATCAATTTCTTAAAAATAGTTTTCTTCTTGAAAACAGTCTTTTACAACAGTTTCTTACTTGAAACTGGGCTCTCATTCTTACCAAGTGAGCATGCTTCATGATGCCATAATGAGAAAGCATAGATCATATGCACCTTAACATGTATGTATGAGCTTGAAAACATACAAGCAGTAAAATACTTTGCGTATGCTGTAGGCGGAGTTGTACTTACCTCTTATATACGTCCTGAGTTTGTTGCTCCTACTGATCGGAACAACAGGTTAACTACCTGTTATCAATAACGACATAAGATAAGAATCATCCTATCTTACTCTTAATCATAACATTAGATGTTGGTATCCTAACCAACATGAGAAATCCCTAGTTATATGTCCCCCCTCACACATTCTAATGATATCTTGTTCGGTTACTAAGTGTAACCCTAGGGCACATGTCCCAATAATAATCAAACAGTATCCTGTTTGATTACCTAATAAACTTTGGGCTCAAGACCCAATGGTACTTGGCATCCTATTAGGTTACTACTAGTAACCCTAGGTATAAGCCCAAGTTATGTTTAAATTAAAAAGCCTATTGGGCTACTAAGACCCAATAATTAAAGTAGTATCCTATTTGGTTATCCTGAATAACCTTGGATCCAAAGTCTTACATAAAAAATTCGTAACCCATTGGGTTACCATAACTTGGTCCAATTAATTTTTAGTAATCTTTCCGATTACTATTTGCCTTATTAATTTATTGCTTTCTTTTCGTACTAAACTGGGTTTGATTAACCATTAAAAACTATTTTGAATAAAACTGTCTAAGTTTGGAAGAGTTTACCGAAAATAGTCCCATAATTCTAGTTATTAGTGTATGTGCAGGAATTCCCTGTGCATGCACTGTTTTGAAAATCCTGTGCAGGAATTTCCTATTTCCTGCCCAGTTTTTATGATTCAGTTTCATTTTAAAATCTGTTTGGATTTTGAAAAAGTTTTCTTCATGAAAGTTTTAGATCTTGAAAAATCCTATAACTTTCTTATTTTGATCAAAACCCATTTCTGTATTTAACTTATACTTTTTCCTTGTTGAATCTGCCTGGCTGTGCACATGGGTCTGGGTGATCCAGGCTCGGGTTTTTATAAAACCGAAGGCTTTTGGAGCCTTATTTTTAAAAACTATCCATGTCTCCCCCTAGGAATTTCAATTCTGTACAACTTTTTAGTTTTAACTTTTCTTAAATTTGGCCTCTAAAGGCCTCAAAATTATGTTCCCAGAGTGCTGCCCAGTCTTGATCCGAGACTGGCAATTTCTCTTTATATCGTTTCTTACGTAAAATTATGCACACACTACCTCAAACGGTTGCAACCGTGAGCCTACTCAAGCATGCAGCGTATTATCTAACATTTTCCTTATCATGCATTCATTTCCATTCATAGAATAATTCATACAAACCCATTTGGTGAAATTCACTAACTAGGATTTTTAGGGTTTTCCACTAACCCTACTTGCATTATTCATCAAAATCACACAATCAATCACACCATACAACCTTTTAAGTGTGTGGGGACATACAACAAATATATACAAGGCATTTCTACATACCTTACATACTTAACATATAACATCATATACATACATCAAACCATAATTTCAAAATTATTAAACCTTAATCAAGCACAATCTAAGCTATTACCTAAAAATTAAATTGAGCTTATGCTCTAATATACCCACATAAATTACATATAAATCTTGAACCAATACTCCAATAGATAGCTTAAAGGTTTTAGAAAGATACCTTTAAGCTTGGAGATTGGTCCTAGGCTTGGAGACAAACTTTTGTTCTTGCTTGGTTTCTCTAAAAATCCGACCTTGCTACTTCTCTCTCTCTCTCTCTCTATTTTTTTTTGAGGTTCGGCTGCTAAGGGAAGAGTGGTTGAGGAGAAATTTTGCAAGAGTTTTGGTAAGGTCACATAAAATGCTCTAATATCCACCCCCCCATCACCTATTTATAGGTGTAAATTATTTTCTTTTCGGATTTATTTTTATCTTCAAAATTGCATATGAGTCCTTATGAGCAAAATATTTGGCCAAAAGGACCATGAGGTGGCCGGCCACTTGGGATGCCTTGGAGGCCAAATTTTCAATTCTTTCCTAATTTCCCAAAAATCCAAAAATTATGTAATTATGTAAGGATGAGGTGTCCCACCTTTATGGCCTCGTTTGGCTCTCCTCCTAAAATGTAGTTCATTTTTATACTAATGTAGCTATTACAAATACTATTTTTAACTAATACAGTACTGTTATACTGGACTGCAGTCCAGAATTCATCTGCGTAAAATTTGACAGTGTAAAACTTTTTCCTCGGACTTCGAGCTACTTAGGCCTTATTGTTCTAAATATTGTGCTTGATTTTTCTAAAGTGATCTTGAACCTTATTCTTACTATTTCATTCGTGATGACGGTTTTTTGTAGTATAATTTCTATACTGCTTGCTATCCTGCAGTACCGTCATATTCATACACTTGACTTTTCTGGTCAAACTTTGACCGGTCAAAGTCATAAATTCTAATTTTGCCTTTTTCCTTAAAAGGCATCATGCATAACTAAACAAGCTGTTTTGAGTCTTATTTTACTACAAGAACTCAAATATATCTGATAAAATCATATCAGACATTTCACACAAATATTCATTTTTTTCCTCGATGAGGAAATCATGCATCAATCAAAAAAGGTGGTTATTACAAACAGTAACACTTTTTATATATGTATATGTTAGTATGTGAATCAAATTAGTCTTTTAAGTTTCTATTTTGTGAGTTTAGGAAGTGTTAATTTTGTGTCGCAATGAGAACCAATAAATAAGTGTGCTATGTTTAGAGATGTGTGTGTGGTTAGAACAATAGAGAAAATGTGTGCCTCTTTTTGAGAGTAAGTGAGATCAACAAAGGGTATTGTCACAACCTGACCTACAAAGGGCCATGACTTCATACTTAACTTAAATACTAACTTTGTAACGACCTAATTTTGTGGGGCCGTTACCTTACCATGCTTACTTAAACATAATTCATCTTAAAACCCAATTTTGTGGGGTCCCCACTTTTTTTCTAAGGTTAGAGAGGAATAGTTGAGAAGGAACTAGAAGTTGGGAAGCCAACTAAATGGTTCAACTCATCACTACCCACCTCTATTTATAGGTAGAAAATTCCAAATTATTCACAATTATTTTTATTTTAAAATTCTCCTTAAATTGTATATTGGTCCTTAAAGACAAAATATTTGCCTTTCAAGTCCCCATGAGTTGGCTGGCCATGCATATATTGAAACCAAAAAACTCTTTTCAAACTTATCTCTAATTTGTTTCCTTGTTCCCCAAGGCCACACAATATAACCAACCATTTGGCTTAGTTGGAGGCTTTGGTTAAGAAAAATCCATAAATTTCATAAATCAAAAATTATATATTTATCCACAATTACTTGTGTAACGACCCGCCTAGCACAGGCCGTTACCGTACATACATTCATACATAACATACATACATACTTAGCATAAACAACGGAAAATTTTTTTTTTTTTTTATACGGGGTGCATGAACGATAACGATATATAAATAACGATTGTATGAACAAAACAAAAAGCGATAATCGAACACCGGATAATATATAATGTACATAAGAGACAAAAACGCGTAGCGGCAGAATATCCCACTCACTTCACAGTTCACCCCGCCCCGCTCGCCATCTTGTATCAAAAGTTGCTGACAGGTTACTTACCTACAGCATAGACGTAAGACGTGAGTTTTCGCTCAGCAAGTACAACATAATTATCCGCAACAATTAATAATACGAAACGTAACTCAAATCTAACATAACACATTCTACCCTAATCATGCATGAGCCAATTATGTTTGATTATGCTTGCTTGGTTTTTCATAGCGTATCATACTTATCGTACTAAACATGTTTATCATGCTTATCATGTTTATCATGCTTATGGGCCCCATAAGTGTACGTACCGGGCGCGCAACTATGGAGTGGTTGGGGCGGCCAGTCCATTTCCAACCCTTGGGCTTCGGGCCCAAACCAATAACTCGGTGTCTTTTCCGGTTATTGCTCACCGAAACTTGGTTTAAAAATCCACTTTTGAAAACTTAAGGTTTTCTTTAAAATTCTTATGAGTGGGTTCTTTATAAAAATTATTGAAAGTCAATACTGCCTTTGGAGCAGCTTCTTTCTAAAACTTGCTAATGTACGTGCAGGAAAACCCAATTCCAACACTGTTTTTAGAAATCTTGAGCAGTAACCTTCCGATCACTGCACAGTTTTTGAAATACATTTTTATTTGAAAAACTGAATTCGAATTTGAAAAAATTTCCTTCAGCAAAGTTTTAAATCTCAAAACGTTCTAAAACTTTCATGTTTTGATCAAAATCCATTTCGGACTTTAACCCACTCGTTTTCTCCTTTTAAGTTCACCTGGCCGTGCATGAAGTCTGGGCACGGTCAGCTCGGTTTTCTATAAAAACGAAGGCCGTTGGAGCCTTATTTTTAAAAAATGTCCACGTTTTCTTATAGGAAAAACTGTTCTAAACAACTTTCATGTTTTACGTTTTTCGAAAATCGGCCTCTAAGGGCCTCAAAATTTGTTTTCCATAAAACCGGGTAACTGGAACCCGAAATGGCAGTTTCAAATTCTTCATTCGGTACTCGCCCTAAAAACGTGCACACTACCTCAACCGAACCAGCGGGAGCCTAAGTCAAACAAACAGCGCCTTTCTAACATTAATTTTTCCTTAAACACAAATAAACACTTAGCCATGCAAGCCATTATCTTATCTCAAATAATTAGGATGTGCAGATTTTTTTTTTCCAGCTTGCACAACATGCACCAAATCTGTTCATTACCTAATTATGCATTCAAGCTCATAACTAAACCTATTAGGAGCATATAAACTTAACCATAAAACTAACATACAATCCACATACATCAAACATATTTAAAATCATACTATACTACTCTAGCACATTAAATCAAGCACATACCTACCTAGGGGCCGAAAATAAAATCCGAGCTTATGCTCGTACAACCGATAACTTATAATACAATTTAAACTTGCAAATTGAACCAAATTGAAAGCTGCAAGTTATGAGAAATTTTACCTTGATGAACCCTAAGTTTGATTAGGGTTGGTCCAAACTTCTTTCTTCCTTGGCTCCTAGTACAGCCGGCTCCTCCCTAGGCTCACCCAGAATTTTTTTTTTCTGCCTTCGGCTGCTGCTGCCCACCAAGGTCAGCCACTAAATCCGGCCACTCCCTTAAACTTCCTTCAACTTTTTCTCACCCTTTTCCAGCCCACAAACAGCCGGCCAACAAGCTAACAAAGAGGTCCAAAATTTCCAGCACTCACTATCTTCCTCCTAGCTGAAAACCGAACTACACCCAAGGGTTCCTACACTTGGATTTCTGTTTTTGTTCTTGTTTTTCTCTTGGCTGTAAGGGACAGTTTTTGAGCTGTAAATTGGGCAGAATTTGGCTGAGATTTTTGAATTTTCTGAATAGGAATGGCCACCTATTTATAGAGGTTTGGCAACTTTGCTTAATTGCCAAAAACTCCATCAAAAATCAGCTTTTTACACCATTTTGGTGAGGTGGCCGGCCAGCCCATGCTTAGTTGGCACCTAATACTTTCCTAATTAAGCTTAATTCCATATTATGTCATTAATAATGGATGAGGTGATGTCATTAAGGCTTGTTTGGCTTAAAGCTTTAAAAGCAATCCATTTAAAGCCAAACAGACATCGTTAATACTGTGTTACTTCATACACAGTTTCATAAATTAAATTTCATTCCAAAATTTATCTGTCATAAAATGGACGATACGAAAAACTTTTCTTTTCGCTTTGAATCCTTTGGCCCTTAATAATCTATTTATGTGCTTGAATTTTTCTAAAGCGGGTTTAGGTTTAATTCTAACTATTTTGTCCGTAAAAATTGATTTTCGCAGTACGAAACCTATACTGCTCAACATTCTTAAATTCCGTCACATAGTTGGCTTTTTTAGTCAATCTTTGACTCCTCGGGTCAACTTTGACTTTCATGGTCAACTTTGACCTTCATGGTCAACTTTGACTTTTTCGGTCAAACGTTGACTTTTTGTAAAATCATAGAGTTTGCTATCTTTTGAACCCAAAAGATCGTAGGCTTGACTAAGCGATCATATTTGAGTCTTATGACGCCATAAGAACTCATGAAAATTAATAAAAACCCTAAACCGGGCTTTTTCATAAATACCATTTCGGTACATATTAAATTTCTATACGAGAACTCAAAACGTTGAATTTTCTAGATCTTACAATCTACCCCCCTTATAAATTTTCGTCCTCGAAAATTAGAACAGTCCGGGGTAATTCTTTCTCATGTCGTCTTCCAATTCCCAGGTTGCTTCCTCAACCTTGTGGTTTCGCCACAACACTTTGACCATGGGAATGGTTTTATTCCTTAGGACCTTTTCTTCCCGATCCAGAATCCGAACTGGCTTCTCTTCATAAGTTAAATCCGTCTGAACCTCTACTGGTTCTTGACTAAGCACATGGGAAGGGTCCGATATATACCTCTTTAGCATCGAAACGTGGAAAACATTGTGCATTGAGGCTAATTCTGGCGGCAAGGCAAGCTTATATGCTACCTTTCCAATCCTTTCAAGGATCTCAAATGGTCCCGTATATCTTGGGCTAAGCTTCCCTTTTTTTCCAAATCGCATTACTCCTTTCATAGGAGCAATTTTGATGAAGACAGCATCACCAACTTGAAATTCTAAAGGCCTCCTACGTTTATCGGCATAGCTTTTCTGTCTGCTAAAAGCTATATCGAGCCTTTGCTTGATCTTCTTGACATCCTCGGAGGTCTTTCTGATGAAGTCTGTGGTTTGCAGCTGTTTCTGACCAACTTCCTGCCAATGGATAGGAGATCGACATTTCCTTCCATACAACGCTTCGAACGGAGCCATACCGATTGAAGCATGATAGCTGTTGTTATAGGAGAATTCAATCAAAGGCAGCTTCTGGTCCCAATTGCCTTTGAAATCTAACACACATGACCTCAGCATGTCTTCGACCGTCTGGATGGTTCGCTCCGATTGACCGTCAGTTTGGGGATGAAATGCCGTACTGAACTTCAATTTCGACCCCATAGCGTTGTGAACACTGCTCCAAAATCGAGAGGTGAAACGTCCATCACGATCAGAAATGATCGATTTTGGCACTCCATGGAATCTGACGATCTGGAATACGAAAATCTCGGCCAATTTCTCCACGGAAAAAGTGGCTTTGATTGCAATAAAGTGGGCTGATTTGGTTAATCTATCCACTATAACCCAAATCATGTCATTCCCACTGGACGTCCTGGGTAATCCTACTATGAAATCCATAGTAATCTGCTCCCATTTCCATTCAGGAAGCTCTATCTTCTGTAGTTCTCCACCAGGATGTCGATGTTCGGCCTTAACTTTCTGACAAGTTAGGCCTTTTGATACGAACTCAGCCACCTCATTCTTCATATTGGGCCACCAATAATTTTCTCGGAGGTCTTTGTACATCTTGGTAGCTCCCGGATGTACGGAGTATGGCGTCATATGTGCTTCAGATAAAATCTGATCCTTCAAAACTTCAAAGTCGGGAACGCAGATCCTCTCCTTGAAGTAGATGACGCCATCTGAAGAGGTTTTGAACTCATCACTTTTTCTGCCAAAAAGTTGAGTTTTCAGCAAAAAGGGATCCTTTTCTTGGTGTGACTTGATGGATTCCAACAAATCAGACTGAATAGTCAGAGAAGATAATTTCCCCGTTAACATCTCCAAGTTAAACTCAGAAATTTCCCTTTGTAGTGGCTTAGGAAACGCCTCGATAGACATCAGCATGCCTACGGATTTCCTACTTAAGGCGTCTGCTACCTTGTTTGCCTTGCCAGGGTGGTAAAGGATTTCGCAGTCATAGTCCTTTACGAGCTCCAGCCATCTTCGCTGTCTCATGTTGAGCTCTTTTTGAGTGAAAATGTACTTGAGGCTCTGATGATCGGTATAGATCGCACATTTGTTTCCGTACAAATAGTGCCTCCAAATCTTGAGTGCGAAAACTACTGCCGCAAGCTCCAAATCATGAGTAGGATAATTCCTTTCATGGTCTTTCAGTTGACGGGATGCGTAGGCCACTACCTTCCCGTTTTGCATCAGAACAGCTCCTAATCCGCTTTTTGATGCATCGCTGTAGATGACGAAATTCCCTGCATCTACATCAGGAATTATTAGCACAGGTGCGCTGGTTAGCCTCCTCTTGAGCTCCTGGAAATTTTCCTCACATTTCTGAGTCCATTCAAAACTCTTCCCTTTTCTGGTAAGGGCGGTAAGGGGTGCAGCAATCTTGGAGAATCCTTCAACAAACCGTCGATAATATCCTGCTAGTCCAAGAAAGCTCCTTATCTCCGTGACATTCTTGGGTGCTGACCACGTACTGACCGCTTCCACCTTTGCAGGGTCCACAGAAATCCCTTCCTTTAGCACTACATGGCCCAAGAAATGCACTTTTTCCAGCCAAAATTCACACTTTGTGAATTTGGCATATAGCTGGTTCCTTCTCAACGTTTCCATTACCAACCTAAGGTGATGCTCATGCTCTTCGTTGGACCTCGAGTAGATTAAAATATCGTCAATAAAGACGATGACGAATTTGTCCAGGTATTCCTTGAATACTCGATTCATAAGGTCCATGAACGCGGCTGGGGCATTGGTTAGTCCAAATGGCATAACCAAAAACTCATAATGCCCATAACGAGTTCGAAAAGCCGTCTTGGAGATATCGGACTCCTTGATCTTCAACTGGTGGTAGCCTGAGCGCAGATCGACCTTTGAAAATACTACTGCTCCTCTGAGTTGATCGAACAGATCATCAATCCTCAGAAGAGGATATTTGTTCTTGATCGTTATCTTATTTAGCTCCCGGTAATCAATGCACATGCGCAAAGATCCATCTTTCTTCTTCACGAACAACACCGGGGCTCCCCATGGAGAGTAGCTTTGTCGAATAAATCCTTTGTCAAGCAGTTCCTGCAACTGCACTTGAAGTTCCCTAAGCTCGGCAGGTGCCATTCGGTAGGGTGCTTTCGATATCGGTGTGGTTCCAGGTAGTAGCTCGATCTCGAATGATATTTCGCGCTCCGGCGGAAGTCCTGGCAGTTCTTCTGGAAAGACATCCACATATTCCTTTATAATGGGAATATCTTCCGGTCTCAACTCCAATACCCGATCTTTGTCCACCATGCTAGCTAAATAACCTTGACAACCGTTAGCTAACATTCTCCAAGCCTTTATTGCCGAAATCAATCTGGTGGTTGAGTGGTGAGTCTGTACGTAGAAGGTAAATTCTTCTTCACCGTAGAGGTTGAACGTGACGCAACGTTTCCGACAGTCAATCCGGGCGTTGTATCTTCCTAAGAAATCCATCCCTAAGATCACATCGAAATCTTGGAGCTTAATTGCGATGAGATCTACAAACAATTCTCTATTACAGAGAATGACAGAAGCCTCACGAATCCAGAAATTTGACCACAAAAATTCTCCGGATGGCAAAGAAGTTTTGAAAGGTTGATCTAACACATCCACACCTCTTCCTAGCTTCTGGATGAACTCCAGAGACACAAAAGAATGCGTAGCACCAGAATCAAATAGAGCAACAGCATCAAGAGTGGCGATAGAAATCTGACCTGTCACCACATGCGAAGTCCCTGCTTCTGCATCTCCCTTCGTATAGGCATAGATTCTGGCCTGGGGTTCAGGGGCTTCTAATCTTCCCTGAGTGATCGAGGGCCCCTCTAGCCTTGCCTGGACTGCATGAAGTTGGCTGTTGGGGTTCCGGTTCGGATAGGAAGGGTTCTGGCCTTGATTGTTTAAAGTGCAATTCCTCGCATAATGCCCTTCTTTGCCGCAAAGAAAGCAAGCATTAGATCCCATTCTGCACGTCCCCGGGTGTTTCTTCCCACATTTCGCGCACACCGGGTATTCAGTACGGTTTCCCTCATTTCCTCCAGCAATCCTCTTCTGAGGGAAATTCTTTTGTGGTCCTTGACTAGAGAAATTTCCCTTCCTCTTGAACCTCCCAAATTGCTTGGGGCCTTGGGTCTGGCTACTCATCTGACCCTTCTGATTCAACTCCGGACCTTGCCTGGGTGGCGTTGGCTTAACTCCGGCTTTCTCCTCCTTCCTGGCCTTAAAAGTTTGAGCCCTAGCCTCCCTATCCTGGTTGATCCAGTATTCTGCTCTCAGGGCTCGACTCACACAGTCGGACACCAAAGTAGGTGGGCTACTGCCAGCACTCACTTGCCTGGCAATGTCGGTACGAAATATTTTCATCATTCGTCTAACCTTTTCGGTCTCGTTGGGTACCAATTCAGGGCATAGTCGGGCTAACTGCTCAAATTTCTTGACTGCTTCCATCACAGTCATCGATCCTTGCTTCAGATTGGAGAATTCGTCCTGCTGAGCTGTTAAAATCTCCCTGTTGTAGAACATGTTGCGAAACTCTGTGACAAAATCCTGCCAACCCATAGTCGCAACGTCTCGCCGTATCTGAACGGTCATCCACCAGTGCCTTGCATCCTTTTTCAGAGCGAAGGAAGCACAAAGCACCTTCTCTTGTTCCGAAAGCCTCATGAAATCCAAGATAACTTTGATGTCTATCAACCAATTATCCGCGGCAATCGGATCCATTAGTCCATCAAATTCCGGCGCCTTCATCCTTCTAAACCGCTCATAGAGCAAATCTTCCCGCACCGGTTGTAGATTTGTTGGATTCCCAATGGGTGCTAACGGAACTTCAAAGTTCCGTGGAACCTCTTGTCGGACCTCAGGTTGGGCTTCAGGTACCTGGGGTACTACCGGGGGTACTCTGTCGTGATGCGGAGGAACTTCATCCACACGCGGTCTATCATTTATCTGAGCCAGCTGCTCTCGCAGTCTTTCCGTTTCACGTTGCTGCTCCAGCAACTGCCGTTGTAAATTTGCTACAACGGTCGCGATATCAGGCTCAGGAGGATTCACTGGTACCGTCTTACGAGTGCGCACCATTTTCAAATTCCTTTATAAGACATAAGAAAAGATATTATTATACTGTCAATATCCTTTCTTTCATGCATATAATATTCTATAACACTTTCATACTTTGTGTCTAATCACAAACATAGCCGATCATAGTCATATCATCGCATACATATTTCATACATATCATATCATTCATACATGACATAACATAACATAACATATCATAACATAATTTCCAAAATTTCATCGTATCATAATATTTCATTCATAAACTGTCTTTTGCATTTGTACAAAAAGGACGTTGATAACTCTAAGACATTAGAGTTATCCAATGCTTTTCTAGTTCAAATTTGCTTAGCCAAGAGCACTTTTATTATTTTTTCTTTGTGTTTTGTTTTGGATTTTGTAAGTTTTATTTTGCTATGGTCAACTTCTGAAATTATGCTTTTCTTGTTGTAAATTGTAGGATCATAGAGCAAATTGAGGGCCAAATCGTTAAAGTGCTAGTGGTATGTTTTTCAGGTAAATGCTACAACTATGCTGTAGCATTTCTGGGCGGAATTCTGGGCATAGCTGGCAGATTTTGCTGACATCAGACTATTATGTGGAGAGATCATGCGGGATGAATGAGCTGGACATTTGTGGTCAGCTGGCCTCCCACCATTTTTGCCACGTGTACCATTGTTGCCCTAGCCTAGCAAGGAAACAAAAAAAAAAGAAAGGAAAAGCAGCCGCAGAGGAGAGGGAGACGAAATTGGGAAAAAAAGGAACGACAGAAAAAAGTGAATACTGAAAAATTGCTTCTGGAGGAAACAGAGAGAAGCAGCCGCCGAAGAGAGAGCTGAGAGAACAAGAGAGCAAGAGGAGCTTTCAAGCTTGGCTGATTTCTTTTCTCTCTTGCTAATTTAATCTTTTTGTATTCTGTTCATGGATTTGTTCATGGATTATTATTGGATTATGGAACTTGATTTTTCGATTATGAACTAAATTATTTAGCTAGGACTCTAATGGAACCAAGGTTGTAGGAATGTTATGTTGATGTTGGATTGCTATATATTGTTCTGCTCTTGTTCATTCATGTGTGTGTTATGTTTATTTCTATTTGTTTGACTGGCCATCAACTATAGGAAATCAGATTTAGATTAATACCGGAAGGGTTAATTTAAGTTGGAAATAACATGAATGATGTAAGCTTAATATGCTTATCTAGGTTTATTGATTTATGAATGGTATAGGAATATATTGTTCATCTTGCATAACCCATAAGACCCTAGCATTAAAATTGCATTCTAAGAGCTGGATTCACATAGGAGTATGTTGAAAAAGGTTTGAGGAATTAGCCATAATAATTCGGAAGATTTTTATGCATTAAAACGGAGGTTTGGTTAACAGGCGCAGAATATGCTATAGCATTCTAGTAGCATTCGTGTAGCAGACCTGCAACGGAGGTGAAATTAGGTGTCCTAGCTTGTTTAATCCATTTGTTTCCCAAACTCAACTGCATTCCCGTTCTTTTCATTAGTTTTGTTTGCTTTTGCTTTGCTTTGACTTGTTCCATAATTGTTAGTGAACTTCCAATTCGGCTTTATTTTATTTTATACCTTGTTTGGTGTTAAAATAGCTTTTACTTGATATTTTTGGTGATTTAATCCTCGAGGGACGATATCCGTACGATTGTGTACACTTTATTACTTGTATGATTCGTATACTTGCGAGTGTTCAAAATTAAACAACAAGTTTTTGGCGCCGTTGCCGGGGATTGAAATCATTGAAAATATTTGTAAGAGTTATTTAGTTTTAGTTCTTGTTTCTGCATTTGCTTATTGGTTGAGTTTTTGTATTTTCAGGAGCGTGTTTTTTTCTGCATGAATAACCAGCGAAATCAAGAGTTGCTGCCCTTGGACCCAGAAATTGAAAGAACATTTCTAGCAAGGAGAAGGGAGCAACAAGGTCGATTGGGTGTGGGAGAAATAGCAGAAAGAGTTGCTGCCAATATGGCTAATGATGGGCAGCAAGTGAATGTCAACAATCTAGCACCTCAGCCAGTTTTGGTGGATGACAGAGATAGGGCTATTCGAGACTATGCTGTTCCTATTCTACATGGGCTCAATCCGGGCATTGTTAGGCCAGAAATACAGGCGCCACAATTTGAGCTTAAACCAGTCATGTTCCAAATGTTGCAAACTGTGGGCCAGTTCAGTGGAATGGCAACAGAGGATCCCCATTTGCATCTCCGGTTATTCATGGAAGTGAGTGATTCTTTCAAGCTACCAGGGGTGTCTGAGGAAGCATTGAGGCTGAAGTTGTTTCCTTATTCCTTGAGGGATAGAGCTAGAGCTTGGCTTAATTCGCTGCCACCGGATTCAATAGCAACATGGAATGTCTTGGCAGAAAAGTTCCTCATGAAGTACTTTCCTCCAACCAAGAATGCCAAGCTCAGAAACGACATCACTGCATTCCAACAATCGGAGGGAGAATCTTTGTATGAAGCATGGGAGAGATTCAAAGAATTGTTGCGGAAATGTCCTCATCATGGGATTCCCCATTGGATTCAGATGGAAACTTTCTACAATGGGCTTAATGGGCAAACACGTACAATCGTTGATGCAGCTGCTAATGGTGCTCTTTTGGCCAAATCATACAATGAAGCTTATGAGATTCTAGAGAGGATGGCCACCAATAATTATCAGTGGCCCACCGAGAGACTCAATGCTCGAAAGGCTATAGGAATTCATGAAGTAGATGCTATTACAGCACTTTCTGCTCAAGTGTCGAGTTTGACGAATATGATCAAGACTATGAACATGTCGGCTGGGGTAAATTCGGTACAATCGGTTGGCGTCAATTGTGTTTATTGTGGAGAGGGACACTTGTATGATGATTGCCCCTCTAATCCAGCCTCTGCTTGCTATGTGGGTAATTTTAACAGGAACAATCATTATGCAGCGCCGTACAATCAAGGGTTGAGACAACACCCAAACTTTTCATGGAGCAATCAAGGGGCTAGTTCTAGTGGAGCAAATGCTTATCATCGACCTTCTCACCCTCCGGGTTTTCCATCTCAGCAACCAAGAACTCAAGTTATGGACTCATCTAGCTCTTTGGAGAATTTGATCAAGGAGTATATAGCAAAGAATGACGCTAGAGTTCAGAGTCATGATGCAACATTGAGGAGCTTGGAGAATCAGATTGGGCAAATTGCAAACGCCTTGAATGTTAGGCCACAAGGTTCTCTTCCAAGTAATACAGAAGATCCAAGGAGGGAAGGAAAAGAACATTGCAAGGCAATCTTATTACGAAATGGAAGGGAGATCGAGCGAAAGGAAAAGCCAAAAGCTGTGCAAACAGAGCCCACTTCAATCCATAAACAAGAAGAGCAGCATCAACAAGAAGAAATTCTGGTGAAAAATCAACCATCAGACTCTGCTGCAGAAAATGCTACAGCATTTACGCAGCATTCTGGAGCAGCAGAAAGCAGTGAAAACAGACCTCCTCCACCATTTCCTCAGCGATTTCAAAAGCAGCAAAAAGATGGTCAATTTCGTAAATTTCTGGATGTCCTGAAGCAGCTTCACATCAACATACCTCTTGTGGAAGCCTTGGAGCAAATGCCTCATTATGCCAAGTTCATGAAAGACTTGGTCACAAAGAAGCGTCGACTTGGGGAATTTGAGACTGTGGCTTTGACAGAAGAATGCAGTGCCATTTTGCAGAACAAACTCCCTCCTAAGTTGAAGGATCCGGGGAGTTTCACAATCCCATGTTCAATTGGAACCCACTACTTTGGTAAGGCATTGTGTGACTTGGGAGCAAGTATTAACTTGATGCCGATGTCCATCTTCAAGAAGTTGGGAATAGGAGAAGCTCGGCCCACTACAGTATCTTTGCAGCTTGCGGATAGATCTATTGCTCTTCCTGAAGGAAAGATTGAGGATGTTCTTGTAAAGGTCGATAAATTTATTTTTCCTGCTGATTTCATCATCCTTGATTATGAGGCGGATCGAGAAGTGCCAATCATCTTGGGAAGGCCATTTCTTGCTACAGGCCGCACCTTGATTGATGTGCAAAAAGGCGAGTTAACTATGAGGGTGCAAGACGAGCAGGTGACTTTTAATGTGTTCAAGGCGATGAAGTTTCCTAATGAGATGGAGGAGTGTTCGGCCATATCTGTCATTGATTCCTTAGTGGCTGAAGAGTTTGAAACTAGTGACCATTGGGAGTTGATGCAACTTCCCTCATCCTTAGAATCAGTTGAAGTTGAAAATGAAGTTGTTGAGCAGCTAGCTTGGTTAGACGCCAATACCATTATGCCTAGACCTCAAAGGAAGTTTGAGTCGCTGGATTTGTCGAACCGTGAACACCAACCACCCAAGTCATCAAGAGAAGAGCCACCAGTCCTAGAATTGAAGCCTTTACCACCTCACTTGAGATATGCATATTTGGGAGAATCTTTAACTCTTCCGGTGATCATTTCGGCTGAGTTGACAGCAGATCAGGAGGAGAGGTTGCTTGACATTTTGAGAGAATTCCAAGGTGCCATCGGGTGGACAATAGCAGATATAAAGGGTATAAGTCCCTCATTTTGTATGCACAAGATTCTCTTGGAGGATGATAAGCAAGGTTCCATAGAGGGTCAGAGAAGAATGAATCCAATCATGAAGGAGGTTGTCAAGAAGGAGATCATTAAGTGGTTGGATGCTGGGATAATTTACCCTATTTCTGATAGCTCTTGGGTAAGCCCGGTTCAGTGTGTTCCGAAGAAAGGGGGAATTACTGTTGTGGAGAACGAAAATAACGAATTGATTCCTACAAGAACAGTAACAGGTTGGCGGATTTGCATGGATTACAGGAAGCTTAACAAAGCCACACGGAAGGATCACTTCCCGCTCCCATTCATTGATCAGATGCTAGATAGATTGGCAGGGAAGGAATTCTATTGTTTCTTGGACGGATATTCAGGTTATAATCAGATTGCCATAGCTCCTGAGGATCAGCACAAGACTACATTCACTTGCCCATTCGGTACATTTGCTTTTAGAAGGATGCCATTCGGTCTTTGCAATGCTCCTGCTACTTTTCAGCGGTGTATGATGGCGATTTTTACTGATATGGTAGAGCAATATGTGGAGGTGTTCATGGACGATTTTTCTGTTTTTGGAGAAAGCTTTGAAGATTGTCTCACTAACTTGACAAGGGTTTTGAAGCGATGTGAAGAGACCAATCTAGTCCTAAATTGGGAGAAATGCCATTTTATGGTCAAAGAAGGCATAGTGTTGGGACACCGAGTTTCAAAGAATGGCCTTGAAGTTGATAAAGCCAAGATTGCCATAATTGAGAAGCTGCCACCACCATCAAATGTGAAAGGGATTCGGAGTTTTCTTGGGCATGCAGGGTTTTACAGGAGATTTATTAGAGATTTCTCCAAGATTTCTAAGCCTCTTTGCAGCCTATTGGAGAAAGACAGCCAATTCATCTTTGATGAAGCATGTTTATCAGCCTTTTCAGAGTTAAAACGGAAGCTCATCTCAGCGCCAATTATTGTAGCACCGGATTGGTCATTACCGTTTGAAGTTATGTGTGATGCAAGCGATTGGGCTGTGGGGGCTGTTTTAGGGCAGCGCAAAAGCAGGGTTTTTCATCCCATTTACTATGCTAGCAAGACTCTTTCAGGAGCCCAACTGAACTACACAGTAACAGAGAAGGAGTTGTTGGCTGTTGTCTATGCCTTTGACAAATTTCGAGCTTATCTGATAGGAGCAAGGGTCACGGTTTTCACAGACCATTCAGCCATCAAATACTTGGTAGAGAAGAAGGATGCTAAGCCAAGGTTAATTAGATGGGTGCTTTTGCTTCAAGAATTCGACCTGGAGATCAAGGATAGGAAGGGTACGGAGAATCAAGTGGCAGATCATTTATCTCGGTTGGAGAAAGCTGAGAAGGGCACAGATTTAGAAGCTATTAAGGAGGTCTTCCCCGATGAGCAGCTCCTTGTTGTTAATCGAGTCTCAACTGTGGTGCCATGGTATGCAGATTTGGTGAACTACCTAGTTAGTGGGTTGATGCCTCCTGATTTGAATGCCCATCAACAAAAGAAGTTCCTGCATGAGGTCAAGTTTTACTACTGGGATGAGCCATACTTGTTCAGGAAATGTGCAGATCAAATCCTAAGGAGGTGTGTTCCTGAGGAAGAATTAGAAGAAGTGCTGCATCAATGTCACAATTCACCATATGGAGGGCATTTTCAAGGTGATAGAACTGCAGCAAAAGTTTTACAATCAGGCTTTTATTGGCCAAGCTTGTTTCGGGATGCTCGTAATTTTGTATCCAGGTGTGATAGATGTCAAAGAGTTGGTAGTATCTCAAGAAGACATGAAATGCCTCTAACCAACATCATCGAGGTGGAGTTGTTCGATGTGTGGGGGATTGACTTCATGGGTCCCTTTGTTCCATCTTTTGGTAATCTTTACATACTAGTGGCAGTGGATTACGTCTCAAAGTGGGTGGAGGCCGCTGCTCTTCCTACAAATGACTCGAAGGTGGTGATGCAGTTCATGAAGAAGCAAATTTTCACAAGATTTGGCACCCCAAGGGCAGTAATCAGCGATGAAGGGACACATTTTTGCAGCAAGTACTTTGAGGCATTGCTGGCAAAATACAACGTCCGCCATAGAGTTGCTACAAGCTATCACCCACAGACTAATGGGCAAGCCGAGGCATCTAACAAGCAAATCAAGTCCATCTTGGAGAAAACTGTAAGCCCTACTAGAAAGGACTGGTCCAAAAGGTTGGATGATGCACTATGGGCCTATAGGACTGCTTACAAAACTCCAATCGGAATGTCTCCGTACCAATTGGTGTTTGGGAAAGCATGTCATTTACCTTTGGAGATGGAACACAAGGCTTATTGGGCGCTCCAACAACTGAATATGGACATGAATGCAGCCGGAGAAAAGAGATTGATGCAACTCAATGAGTTAGATGAGTTTCGGATGCAAGCATATGAGAACTCTAAGCTCTATAAGGAGAAGGTCAAACGGTGGCATGACAAGAGAATCATGAGCAGAACTTTCGAGCCGGGGCAGCAAGTTCTTTTGTTCAATTCAAGATTGAAGCTCTTCCCAGGAAAGTTAAAGTCTCGTTGGTCAGGTCCGTTCACAATTGCTACTGTATTTCCTCATGGAGCGGTGGAATTGCAAGATGACAAGTCTGGAAGGAAGTTCTTAGTGAATGGACAGAGAGTCAAGCATTATTGGGGAGGTCCTGTGGATCGTTCTAAGACCTCCATCACTCTCGAAGAAGCTTGAAAAAGGGAAGTAGTCAGGCTGATGACTTAAAAACAAGCGCTTTTGGGAGGCAACCCAAGTTTTGTTTTCGAAATTTTTAGTTTGTGTGTGCTAGTTGATGTTTGCATTGTGTTTGTTCTTTTGTTCTTTTTAGTTTTTGTGTGTGTAGTCTATTCGTTTGTTAGCTTGTGGAGTTAATCTCGGATATGTTTCTGTGCAGTGAGGAAATGAACAAATGCAAAGGAGTAGAGTTGAGAGAATTGGTCGTGAGAATATGAAGCAATTTCGCATAAAACGGTCCAGCATGCTACAATTATGCTACAGCATTTTGGACACTAGAGTCGAGCTTAATTCATCGAGCCCAGCGTGCGAATTTGGCCTAGGAATCAGCCTTCTAGTGTAATCTGTACTAAAAATGCTACAAGAATGCTACAGCATTTCTGGAAAAATGGGGAGAGCAATCTGTCCTAAAAATGCTACAAGAATGCTACAGCATTTCTGGAAAAATGGGAGAGCAGTCTGGGGAGCAATCTGTCCTAAAAATGCTACAAGAATGCTACAGCATTTCTGGAACAATGGGGAAGCAATCTGGGGGAACAATCTGTCTTAAAAATGCTATAGGAATGCGGCAGCAAAAAAAAAAAAAAAAAAAAAAAAAAAAAAATATATATATATATATATATATTCATATACACATATCTGTACATATATATATAGCGATATTAATAATAATAATGATAGTATATATATATATATATTATCCCACAACCCTACAGAAGACCTTATATTTGCTGTTGTTTCTCTTCTGCGCCGTTCACCGAACCAGGCCGCTCCCTCGCTGCCCAGCGTGCTCGCCCGTCCTTCTCTCGTTGCCTTCGCCTTGCCGCCCGTCGTCCTTCGCCCATCCTTCACCCGTGCCGCCTCGCTGCCCAGCCCGCTCGCTCGTTGTCTCCGAACCAGCCGCTTGCCATCACCACATTACCCGCCAGTCCCGTTGAGTCAGCCGTTCACCGTCCACCGTACAAGCCAGTCCACCGACCTCCATGGGGTAGCTGACCAGGCCGCCCCACGCGGTGCCGGCACACGGACTCTGCCAACAGCCCAGTCCACGCAAGAACCCACACCTTCACCCAGCGCGCCCCATCGCTTCGCTGGTTTGCTGACCCAGCTCCTTTGCCGCCTATTCCTCAGAGTAGTTTTCCATAAATTTTATGCGAGAAGACCCAAAGATTTGGGTATTTTGATTTCGGGTCACACGGTAAGTTT
>CM046374.1:19425633-19473877 GCA_025413025.1 Ficus hispida
GCATAGACGTAAGACAGTGAGCTTTCGCTTAGCAAGTACAACTACTAAACCGCGAAACAAAACAAACCTATGCTATCAAAGCGTGTATCATGGCATGACCAAACATAGCATCGTAACATAACGTATCGTGTCGTAACATAGCATAACCTAACATAATATCGTAACATACATCTCGTGTCCTAACTTATATCGTAAATAATATGTTCGTGTCATAACATAGCATAACCTAACATCGTAACATAGCATATCATATATCGTAACTTAACCTAGCATATCATATCGTAACTTAACATAGCATATCATGACCTAGGTTAACATAATCTCATATCTAACATAGCATAATATATGCATGAACCGATTATACTTCATTCATAGCGTATCTTTCATACATGCTTATCTTACTTATCTTGCTTATCTTGCTTAACTTGCTTATGGGCCCCTTACATAAGTGTACGTACCGGGCGCGCAACTATGGAGTGGTTGGGGCGGCAGTCCATTTCCAACTCAAACCATAGTCCAACCCGACCTATGAACGGGTCGGTACGACACAGGCAACTTGCTTGCCATATTTCTTATCTTATCTTACTTTTGTTTAGAATTAGTGAACACGCCTCGTGATGTCACATATTCATAAGATATAAATCATAACATACTTCATATCATACTTCATGCATCATAGACATAACATACATCATGGCATATCAGATCATATAACATTATCATATCACATTTCATAAGCATATCTAACATACATCACATCAACTATCATAGCATTCATCGATCATACTTGGGTAAGTATACAACAAAAGCCTATGCTGTAGGCGGAGTTGTACTTACCTCGACTATTATGTCCGGTGAAATGCTGCCCACGTCCGGATACAGCTGCAGGCTACTTCCTGCTTGAATGAAGGACATAGGTAAGGGTCTATTACCGAAAAATGTTGGTGACTTAACCAACATGCATACATAGTCTTAGTTGTATGTCCCCTATACCAGATATCTTACTTGGTTACAATAAGTAACCCTATTGTTCGAGACTAGCCCAAACATGGATTATAACTTATTCGGTTACACTGAGTAACCACATGTGCTAAGCCCATATCCATACAGGTAGGGTTAGGTTACTATCCTAACCTTGGGCATAAGCTTTAATATTCTTGGTCTATCATCCATTGGGTTATTTCAAATAACCCTAGCTCTTAACTCCTCATATTTTTGGTATCTCGATGGGTTATGTTGGGTAACCCTTGAGATGATAATCCTTGGTCAAACCTGGTCAACCAAAGTCAACCTTATATGGTCAAACTTGGGCTTTGGGGGTCAAGCCCAATAACTCGGGTATCCTTCCCGGTTACCATCTTTTACTATCTTACTGCTTATCTACGCTTAAAAATCGTTTTCCTTTTCTTGGAAAACTTGGTGATTTTATTTAAAAATCCATTGCTTAACTCATAAAAATAGTTAATTCTTAAAATGGGGTCTTAAATTTATTAAGGGCTGAAAACTGCCATTGGAACAGTTTTCACAGTAAAAAATATTGGGGTTGGTGAAAAATACAGTTTTTCTGCTTTGTTTTTAGAAAATTCTGTGAGGAATTTCTTGTCTCCTACACAGTTTTTAAAATCCAATTTTTATTTAAAAATCAAATCAATCTGAAAAAGTTTCTTCATGAAAGTTTCAGATCTCGAGAAACCCTAAACTTTCGATGTTTTGAGAAAAACCCATTCGGAATTTAACATCCCTTATTACTTGTTGAACTTACTGACCGTGGCAGAATCCTGGCACGGCCAGGCTCGGATTTTCATAAAAAACCGAGGCCGTTGGAGCTCATTTTGGAAAACTGTCCACTGCTCCCTAGGAAAATCATTCTCTACAACTTTGTGTTTTACTTTTCTCAAATTCGGCCTCTAAAGGCCTCAAATTTCCTTTTCCAGAAAACTGGCCAGTTTGTACCCGAACTGGCAGTTTTTGTTCTTAAATTCGTTTACGTCCTAATTCGTGCACACTACCTCACCGACCAAGCGGGAGCTAATATCACACATGCAAGCGTTTCTAACGTTCCAATCTAACATTCAAGTGATTCAATCACGCCCATGCAAACCAATACCGAAACTGCATCACTTAGGGTTTGCATGGTTCTAAATTCATCAAACCATTCCATTCCATCCATGCTTATATTCTAGCACCCTAACATACCATTCTACATCATTCTTGCACATATTTAGGGGACATACAATTATCAAACATCTAGCATGCAATCCTAATAATCAATCAAGCATAAGCATTAACATGAAATCATAAAAGGCTTAAACACCAAACCACCCTTAATCTAATCAAGCACAACCTAATCCTAACTAGGGCCAAATAAAAAAATCAGAGCTTATGCTCTTACAATTTCCAGCTTGAAATACAATTTAAACCTCAAATTGAAATCAAATTGAGCAGCATAAGGCATGGGAGATTACCTTACTTAACCCTAAATGAGGTTAGGGTTTGGTTCCAAAATCTGCTCCTCCCTTGCTCCTAGGTGCAGCCGGCCTCTCCCCTAGCTAAATTTCTGTCCCTTGGTTGCTGCTCCTCACCAAGTCCAGCCACTAAATCCGGCCACTCCCCCTAGCTTCCAACCACTTTTCTCTTTTTTCTTCAGCTGGCTCACAACCGGCCCCCTTGGCCAAAATGGATCTCCAAAAATTTTTCAGCTTTTCCTCTTGGTTCCTAGGTGAAATCCGAACTTCACACTAATTCCCACCTTGGATTTTGGTTTTTGTTCTAACTTCTTGCTGCCTAGGGTCGTTTTGAGCTGAGAAATGGACAGCATCTAGCCAAATTTTTGATTTTTTTGTGAACAAATGGCTCACTATTTATAGGCATTGAAACTTTGCAAAATTGCTATTTAGTCCTTCAAAACAATTTTGCACATGGAGGTGAGGTGGCCGGCCATGAAGTGTCTAGAACCTTCCAAGGAATTCTTCTAATTTCCTTAATTGATTATGATGTCATAATTGTGATAAGGTGATGTCATCACCATAAGGCTTGTTTGGTCTTTCTTCAATATGCAGTCCATTTTGAGCTACACAGATATTTCTAATACTGTGTTCACTAACACACAGTACTGCAATATATTCCGCAGTCCAAAATTCATCTGTGTAAAAATGGACTGTATAAAATTTTCTTATTTCCTTAAGCCCTTTAGCCCTTAGTATTAACTTGGTGTGCTTGATTTTCTATGGTGGTTTTTAATTTAATCATACTAGATGCCCGTAAAAATGGTTTTCGCAGTATATTTCCATACTGCTTTGCCATAAAACTGTACAGTCATTACTTTGACCATTTTAGTCAAACTTTGACTCTCTCGGTCAACTTTGACTTTTCTTGGTCAAACTTTGACCACATATATCATAGAGTTTTTTCATCCTTTTTCACTCCAAAGGTCATATGCTAATCTAGCAATCATTTTTGATCTTATAAATCATAAGAACTCACAAATCAATAAAAACCCTTAACGGGCTCTTTCATGATACCTTCATGGCACATGATTAATTCCTCTAAAAGGAATTAGTAATATCGAAAAAAACTAGGTATTACAAATCATGGCATAATTGACATATCATGGTATAACATGGCATCGTCATAAACATGACATCATTATAAAACATGACATTATCATAAAACACGGCATCATAGTAAAAACATGACATATACTTAAACATAGCATACATGAAAACATGTCATACTTGAAAATAGTATTACTATTTTCCATATGTTGGTGAGGTTTTACTTACCTGATGTCCTATGTCTTGGTTTAACATTCCAACAAGACACGTCAATAGGTTTAATTCCTGTTTCACAAAAGATGTAAGAAGGATCATCTTATCTTACCGTAAATCATTACATTTAATGCTGGTATCCTTAACCAGCATTTATCAGTAACCCTAGTTACATGTCTCCCACATACACAATAATCTCTTATTTGGTTACCAAATGTAATCCTAGGGCACCTGGACTAATCAAACAATATCTTATTTGATTACTTAATGGAACCTTGGTCCAAGGCCCAATCATATGTGAATAGTAACTAACATTTATTAGGTTACTATGTGTAACCCTGGAGCACAAGCCCAAGTCATATCTGTATTAAACCCTATTGAGTTACTAAGGCCCAATTACTTTTAAAACATACCCCATTAGGTTACTATTAGTAACCATGGGTTTAGGCCCAACTCAATAACTTAGGTTTCCTTATATGGTTACTATTAATAACCCTAATTGTAACCCATTTAAAGTTGGTAACCATCTTGGTTATCTTGTTGTCTTCTTTTTAAATCCTTGTTTGGTAAATTTTAACCCCTTTTATAAACTGCTAAAACAGTCTCTTAAACTTTGATTATCAGTGCATGTGCCGGAATTCCTGCTTATGCACTGTTTTAGGAATCCTGTGCAGGAATTTCTATTTTCTATATAGTTTTAGAAAAATCAGGTTTTACTTTAAAAACTGTCTGGAATTAGAAAAAGTCTTCTTCATGAAAGTTGTAGATCACAAACAATACTACACTTTTGTGTTTTATTTAAATCTAGTTCTGCATTTAACCTATCCATTTTTCTAGTTGAACCTACCAGGCCGTGCACACTGGGTCTGCAGAGCAGTCTTGGTTTTCACAAAAACAGAGGCCTTTGGAGTCTTATTTTTAAATACCGTCTATGTTGCCCCCTAGAATTTCCATTTCTACAACTTTGGAAGTTTAAACTTTCTTGAAATTCGCCTCTGTGGGCCTCAAAACCACGTTTCCAGAAAGCTGCCTAGTTTACCCGAAAACTAGCAGTTTCGCTTTAGTCATATTTTATGTAAAATTACACGCACACTACCTCAAACGGTCGCAACCGTGAGCCTACATCAAGCATGCAGCGTATTACTAATTTATCATTGCATGCATTCATTCCTTAGTCATACAATTATCATGCAACCCATATGGTAATCTACACCAAACTAGGGTTTTTAGGGTTTTCTTGAACCCTAAAATCATCATACAAGCATTTTTTTTCATAATCATTCATCCAACATCATTCTTAAGCATGTGGGAACATATAACAAATACCTAATGGTCACACACATAAACCACATAATTTCCGGAGCATACAATCAAAAGCATGTACAAAATCATAAATCAAGATCACAAAATCTAAATCAAGCAGATACTAGTAAAACTAACTAGAGCATGAACATAATTGGTGAGCTTATGCTCTTACAACCAAACTGAAAATACACATAAAACTTTGCTCAATACTAAATAAAAAGATTAGGGATTTGAGAGGATTACCTCTCGATCTTAGAGATGAATTCTCAAGCCTGGATCTAAAAATTTTCTTACTTTTCTTCACCAAAAATCCAACCATCACATTTTTTTTTTCTCTTCTTTGGCTCAGTTTCTAGGGAGAGAGAGAGAGTTGGAATTTGGGCAAGTTTTGGGTTCAACTAAGTGCTCAAAAATGTGAACCAACTTCACCTATTTATATGTAATGACCAGCTTGTTTACAAATTTTGATTTCTTGTGAACAATCAAAGTTTGTAATTAGAAATGTTTATGTGCTATGAATGTGAATGTGTTATGTTTTATCGGTGAAATTATCGAATTCTTGATTGAAAGATTCGATAATTTATCTATGAAAGACCTTTTTGCAGTAAAGAAAATTTATGAATTATGATTCTCTGTTAGTAGTTTCTAATTTTAAGAGAACCCTATACGCAGTTCAGACAAAATCTGGATAATGGACCAGTGCAAGTATACTGTTTTTAGTCGAAAACAGTATCTGAGTATGTATGCTAGTATGAAAATGAACTGTGTTTAGGAGATAAGCCAAGTAAGGTGTTAAAAAGAATGAAAAATCTCAATTTGAGAATTGGTCACCCTTTAAGGACTAAAATGTAAATATTTGTCTTTAGAGGCCAATATGTAATTTAAGAAAGTGAATGGTTATGGATTTTAAGAAAGTTAAGATAGTGTTAGGTGATTGATTAAGCAAGAATTGGAGGCCAAATGCTATCACCATAGCCGGCCACCCTATAGGGACTAAAGTGCAAATATTTTGCCTTTAGGGCCAAAATACAATTTTGTGAAAAATTGTGATTTGATAGATAAATTTGTAAATTTATGGAACTATGGATTTTTCTAGTTAGATTTCCTAGTTCAATTTAGTTTATGATGATTTTTAAATTTGGTTAACCTAGTTGGAAACCAAGGAATCAAGTTAGGTTTTGATTGGTTCAAAATTGACCAATCATTCGCCTACACTTGTACTTAAGGGAACCGGCCACATTAAGGGTTGATGAGCTGATATTTTGCTCTTAAGGACCAATAGGCAAGGTATGAAAAATTTGAAGTTCATTAGAATTTATACCACACAATTTTAACCTTGCCTAGTAAGCAAAGTAGTTTTGCATACTAAGCTATGTTGCATTTTGCAACTTTCACACTTAGCAAGGTAAGGCCGGCCACCATATGATTCCATTGAGTAAATATGTTACTCTTGGGGATTAATATGCAGCTTAGAAGTCATAATTTCTCAAAGTTTTAGAGAGAATGACAAGTGTAGTTTATAGCTTTGGTGAGCAAGCTTATAGCCTTGCTTGCTTGGCTTGATAAACCAAGCTTATGTTGCCACATATGGCCGGCCATCACAAGGAGAAAACACATCAAATTTCTAGCTTTGATGACTAAGCCTTATTAGCCTTGATGAGTCATCCATTTAGCTTTCTTCTTTGGCAAGCCAAGGCTTGCAAAATCTGCACCAAAAACCGGCCAATGAATGTAAGACACACCATGGCTTGTTTAGGCATTAACCAATCAAGTTTTGCCTCCTAGATTAGCTAGAATTTTGACACACCATCACCTAATGGCCAGCCATCTTGAGAACATGCCACATAGCATAGTAGCTTTGGTGAATAAGTCACCTTAGCTGTGCTTACTCAATCTCTAAGGCCAAGGATGGCCGGCCAACACACAAGGTTTTGTGTGCAAAATGAAGATTTTTGGAGGACCAATTAGCAAGGCAAGAACAAAAGTTTATCTATATATAAGTAAGGGCAAAAGCTGTAAGTTTCTTTTAGTCCACCTCTCAGCCATCAAGTATATCTCCTACCCCTTAAAAGCCGAACAAAAAAATTGAGAGGAAGCTGAAATCAGTTTCGGTTGGTGTGGGTCTAGTGAGAAAGAAAACCTCCAAACCTTAAGCTAGAATTGTTTTGTGAAGCTTGAGGTAAACTCTTTAACCTCTAGTTTTCATTCACGTTTTTGATAAGAAGATTATGAGTGTGATGTTATGTATAAGCATGAGTTTATGAAAAGTAAATTCAAGTACTATGCTTTATGTGTAGTTGATAGTTTTCGGTTTCGATATGCTAGTTTCAAAATAGGATTTTTATGCAAGTTTAGGATTTTTGTTTTACAAAAATTATATGAGTAAGATCTGATTGTATGAGTATGAAATGGTTAGGTAACGCCTGCATGCTTGATATAGGCTCACGAGGTAACCGTTTGAGGTAGTGTGCACGTTAGTTACCTAAAAACCAAACCGAACAAAAAACTGCCAGTTTCGGGGTAAACTGGACAGTATTTTGGAAAGCGTATTTTGAGGCCCTTAGAGGCCGAATCATGAAAAAGTTAAAACTAAAAAGTTGTAGAGAAGGGAAAATCCTAGGGCAAAAGTGGACAGTTTTTGAAAATAAGGCCTCTAAGACCTTCGTTTTTACAAAAACCCGAGACCTATTTCAAGGTTAAGAAAAATGGTCGAAGAATTTTCAAAGGCAGAAACGAGCATGTTTAAGTCAGATTTGAGTTTTGAGTTAAAAACAGAAGTTGTAGGAACCTTCAAGGTCTACAACTTTCATGAAGGAAATGTTTTCAAATTCAAAACAGAAAAGGATCAAATTTAAGGATTGATTTCAAATACAGTTTTCAGAATACAAGATTTTAAAAAATAATAAAGTTTTAAAGTTTATACTATGTTTTGATATTTTTATACTAAGATAAGTTAATAACTAGGGTTATGTTAGAATGTTGGTTAAATTCCCCAACATCTTTAATTCTTACTTATGTCCTTTATTATAGCAGGGGATAACCTGCTATTGTGTCCGGACTTGGAGCGACACATTAGTAAACATAGTAATCGAGGTAAGTACAAACCTCACCTGCAGTATGGAAAGTAGTAAGCTATTTTCGAAATCATGACATGATTACATGTTATGTTATGTCATGCAATATTATGATATGTTATGTCATGTAAAATGCCAAGTTATGCTAAGTGATGCCATGTTATGATACGATAAGTCATGATAAGCTATGTTTAGCCATGATACCTCAAGTTATGCTATGTCTGATTTCATATGCATCATGACTATTAAGATCACATGTAAAGATTCTTAGTCTTGAAAATACAACGAGACTAAGACTAAACCGAGACAAGTAAGGTGTCGTACCAACCTCCTGTTGATACAGGAGGATCATGTATGTTATAAGTTCAAGTATGTGATTATCAACCTCTCGTTGATGCGTGAGGGTAAAGTGATAATCAACCTTCCGTTGATGCGTGAAGGGTTATGTTCATGTTTTCCAGAATTGTTAAGGGCCTTGCAAACCCTGACGTTCTGAGGCTGGCAAGCTTTTGGTACGTACACTAAGGGCCCACATGTTAAGCAAGATGATAAGTTCAAGTCAATAATTGGTCATAAAAGATTCATAAATGATTCATGCATAAGTTGCACGATATTTGTTAAGTGTTGTGAGATTATGTTTGTACTTGCTGAGCGAAAGCTCATCAGTATATTTCATACTGCAGGAAAGAGGCCTGCAGCTTAAATTGGTGGGCCAAGTGGATGATGCGAAGGGTGAAGGGCGGTATGGGATACCACTACGCAAAATTTTTCACAAGTTTTATGAAGTTTAAATATATATGTATATTAAAGTAAGTTACGTGGTACAAAGTTATAAGGATTTCAAGACTCAATCGAGTTGTAATAATTATGTATGCATAATACGTTCTATACAAGCAACCCTGTTTTGGATGTAAGTTTGAAAAAAAAAATTTTATGCTCAATTTTCTAAGTGAGTTAAGCAATTATGAAAGTTTAAGTATGTATGGTAACAGCCCTACATAGGTTGGGGTGTTACATTATAGGTGAAGAATAATTTCTAAAATTGCATATTAGGGTTTATGAGCAAAATATTTGCTCATTACCCCCTCCTATGTGGCCGGCCATAAGGAAGCCTTGGTGGGCAAGTTACTTACTCACAAAGTTCTTGCTTACATTACTTTGGTGACATCACCTTGCTTACATCACCTTGGTGACATCATCAAGGAAATTGCTTGCTCACCAAGCGACAAGACAACTGGCCATTATATGTGGGAGCCAAGGAAAAATCTTTCAACTTATCTCTAGCTTAATTCCTTGTTCCAATGTAACAAGCTAACTAGGTTTGTAACCAACCATTGGCCTAGGTTGGAGTCTTGGTTAGGAATATGCATAAATCAATAATTGCATATTTATCTATCATTACTTACTTTTCTAAAAATTACACTTTGGTCCCTAAGGATAAAATATTTACAATTTAGTCCCTGAAGGTGGCCGACTATGGAAAGCCACTTGACTTCCAATTCTTGCATAATTATCCACTTGATTCTAAAAATCTATTAATATAATTATGCAATCCATTTCCTTACTCATTAAATAATATAAATACTATTTTTCATCAAAAATAGTATTGTCATACTGGATGCAGTCCAGAATTCATCTGCATAAAATTGGACTGCGTATCGGATTTTCTTAGGACTTAAAACTATTTAGTCCTTATTGCTCTAAATATTGTGCTTGATTTTTCTAGGGTGGTCTCATAGCTTATTCTTGCTTATTTGTCCGTAATGACGGTTTTCCACAGTATAATTTCCATACTGCGGATCACACTGCAGTACCATTCAGTCAAACTTAAAGTCAACCTGGTCAAACTTTGATCGGAATAAAAATCATAAATTCATATTCTGCCTTTTTTCTCAAAAGGCTCATGCTTGCCTAAACAAACTATTATTGAGTCTCGTAGCTTATTAAACGAGAACTCAAACATATACTGATATTCAACTCAGATCATGAGCTTCATATCGACATACATGGTTCGGTCTTGGATTCTCCTTGTATATAAGGAAATCATAGGTTCATCAAAATTTCGGGTTCTTACATTCTACCCTCCTTAAAAAAAATTTCGTCCTCGAAAATTCGTATACTTCTAGGTGGCTTTTCTTAAAATCCACCACAAATCCATAATGGTTTGTTCCCATTTTAATAACTTAATGAGATCAGGTTTCTTATATAGAACCCTAATCTTCTTTCATATTCTATTATATCCTTATACTTTCATACTTTCATAACTTTCGTACTATCATGTTATCATAACCTTCATACATTTATACTATCATCATACTTTCATACTATCATATTTTCATGCTTTTATACTTTCATACTACATCGTAAGAACTGTCTACATAAAATTTCTTAGCAAGTATATAATATAGCTTGTCATATTTGAAAAGCATATCATATCATATAGCTTTTCATGCTTGAAAAGCGTATCGTATCTTATATTTAGAATACTTCTCTTTAACTTTAATTGAGGGCTCAGCGAATATATCATATCGAAAATATTTTTCTTTAAATTTAGCTGAAGCTGAGGACCCCCTTAGTACAATATTAATCTTGTGCTATTAGAACCTTTTTCTTTCCATGATGGCCCCTTTCTTGGAACTTTGTTCCTCAAGGATTCGGCCCTTTACATAACATGATGGCCCTTACATAACATGATGACCATAACATGATGGTCCTTACATAGCATGAGTTGGTTCTAATAAGCATAAGATTAAGCACCATACATAAAAATAATTTCTTGAAATATTTTCCAAGTTAATCATGGAAAACCATAATAAATAGTATAATTGAAAACATTTTTCATAACATAATATCGTTCGAGTGACACAATAGAAGGTATACTTATATCATATTAACTAGCTACTTGCTAGCTAATAGAAACTTCTCTTTCGCCTTCAATATCTCCTTCATAGCACAATGGCATAATCATAACTATGGGGAGGACCTAAAACTTCCCATTATTACATAATTTCTATTACTTAGAGATCATATCCTCACTTCCATCATCTAACTCATAGCCATCATCATAGTCTACTAAATCGTTGTTGGCAACATCCAACATACCCAAGGTCTTATTTAAAATATTCATAAAAATCCTCTCAGCTTATTGAGGTAAAAGTTTCACAATCATGAAACTTAAATTCCCTAGTATTAATCCTATTCCTTACAAGAAAAAATTCCTGGATATCACCATACCAAGGTGAGATAATAACTACGCTATCTGATCTCGAAGTCTATTCATTTCCTTATTGCTACTGTAGCAATTATCATTATAACTTAGCTACAACAGTTACAAGATTAGGCTCTTGCAAAAATTTGGTTCGTTCATACGCATGGCGAACCATCTTCTAATTCTAGTTCTTAATTCCTTACATTTCTAAAACCCATTCTTTCATTCATGCCTTATCATATCATGCTAGGGATTTATCATGATCTCTTCATATCATATCATAAGCTTATCCCTCACATACACATCATGGTAATTTCAGAATCTCGGAATGTATAGAGATAGCATATGTGGCCCATAAAATCAAAAGTACCATGGGTATCATCCTCAATGCGACCATTGATGAGATATACTATTACATAAGCAATATCTTAACTAATTCTAACTGAAAAAAAAATAATTTAACTTACTGGGCATTTGCAGAAACATGCAAAGCAGAGTGAACTAGGCTGGCAGGATATGCTCTGATACCACCTGTAATCCCCGACCATCTATGTAGGACCGACTACGTAAAGTGGGCCGTTACCTTACTTACTTAACTTACTTCTTAGTTACTAATACTTAAACATTCAGAAAATTACAAAAATTTTTTTTTCTTCGTAACTTAATTAAACTTATCCATGTGGGTAAACTCCATCATGCTTACCCATTACTTGTTAAGCCGATTAAAAGTTCACACATAACCTTTTAAACCGGACTTTTCAAACATCTCATACGTAACATGGTACATACTACTTAATCATACATGCACTAGTTCATAATTTAAAGAGTTTGCGGAAAATCTGCGTAGTGATATCCCACACCACCCTTCACTTGCCGCATTGTCTCCAGTGCCCACCAAGTAAAGCTGTAGGCATCTTACCTATAGTATGAAATACAAATGAGCTTTCGCCCAGCAAGTACAAACATAATCTCATAAAAACATAACAAACATCGTGTAACTTATGCAAACATCATTAAGAAACATAAATTAGAACAATATTATGATAATCTATTAAATCAAAAAAAAAAAAAAAAAAAAAAAAAAAAAAAAAAAAAAAAAAAAAAAAAAAAAAAAAAAAAAAAAAAAAAAAAAAAAAAAAAAAAAAAAAAAATGTAAAATATGATCAATTTATGATCAATTATGTATCTTTTATAATCAATTATGGATTTGAACTTATAATCTTGCTTAACATGTGGGCCCTTGTATACGTACCAAATACGTGCAATCCACATAAAGTTAAGGTTTACAAGGTCCCCAATAATTCTGGAATCTTGTAAGCCTTCACGATTGGCGGAAGGTCTTAGTATCTTGAACTTGAAACATATATAATCCTCACGATCTGGCGGGAGATTGGTACGACACTTTACTTGTCTTAGTTTAGTCTTAGTCTTGTTACATTTCCAAGACTAAGAATCATTAGTGTGATCTTATTAGTCATGATGCACATGAGATATAGACATGACATGACTTAAATATGAATAGCATAAAATAACTTGTGGCATGTTTATTTATTAAAACATGGCATTATCATAAATCATGGCATAACTTAACATATCATGGTATAACATGGCATCATCATAAAACATGACATCATCATAAAACATGACATTATCATAAAACATGGCATCATAGTAAAAACATGACATATACTTAAACATAGCATACATGAAAACATGTCATACTTGAAAATAGTATTTACTATTTTCCATACTGTAGGTGAGGTTTGTATTTACCTGATGTCCTATGCTCTTGGTTTAACATTCCAACAAGACACGTCAACAGGTTTAATTCATGTTTTCACAATAGATGTAAGATAAGGATCATCTTATCTTACTGTAAATCATTACATTCAATGCTAGTATCCTTAACTAGCATTTATCAGTAATCCTAGTTACATGTCTCCCACATACTACAATGATCTCTTATTTGGTTACCAAATGTAACCCTAGGGCACCTGGCCTAATCAAACAATATCTTGTTTGATTACTTAATGGAATCTTGGGTCCAAGGCCCAATCATACGTGAATAGTGTTTAACATTTGATTAGGTTACTATGTGTAACCCTGGGCATAAGCCCAAGTCATATCTGGATTAAACCCTATTGAGTTACTAAGGCCCAGTTACTTTTAAAATCATACCCCATTAGGTTACTATTAGTAGTCTAGGTTGTAGGCCCAACTCAATAACTTAGGTTTCCTTATATGGTTACTATTAGTAACCCTAATTATTAACCCATTTTAAAGTTGGTAACCATCTTGGTTACCCTTGGTTGTCTTCTTTTTCAATCCTTGTTTGGTAAATTTTAACCCCTTTTTATAAATGCTTAAAACATCTCTTAAACTTTGATTATCAGTGCATGTGTAGGAATTCCTGCTTATGTACTGTTTTTAGGAAATCCTGTGTAGGAATTTCTGTTTCCTGTATAGTTTTGGAAAAATCATGTTTTACTTTAAAAACTGTTTGGAATTAGAAAAAGTCATCTTTATGAAAGTTGTAGACACGAATAATACTACAACTTTTGTGTTTTACTTAAAATCCAATTCTGCATTTAACCTATCTATTTTTCTTGTTGAACCTGCCTGGCTGTGCACACTGGGTCTGGCCCGGGTTTTCCCAAAAATAGAGGCCTTTGGAGTATATTTTTAAAAATCGTCCCCAAAACCCTCTAGGATTTTCCATTTTCTACAACTTTGAAGTTTAAACTTTCTTCAAATCCGGCCTCTAAGGGCCTCAAAACCACATTTCCAAAAAGCTACCTAGTTTTACCCGAAAACTGGCAGTTTCGCTTTAGGTCATATTTTACATAAAATTACTTGCACACTACCTCAAACAGTCGCAACCGTGAGCCTACATCAAGCATGTAGCGTATTATTAATGTTATCACTGTCATGCATTCTGTAATAGCCCAAAATTTTGATGACTTATGATTTCCTTAGATACAAGGAAAATTTAAGTTGAAATCTCATATGTCAACATGAAACTCATGATCTGAGTTGTATCAGTATATGTTTGAGTTCTTGGTTAATTAACTACGAGACCCAATAGTAGTTTGTTCAGTTAAGCACGGGCCTTTTGATGAAAAAGGGCAAATAGGAATTTATGATTTTATACCCGTCAATGTTTGACCAAGTTGACCAAGGTTTGACTGAGACGGGACTACAGTGTAATTATCAGTATGAAAATTTTACTGCGATAAACCGTCATTGCGAATAAATAAGAAAGATTAAGGTTCAAGACCACCCTAGAAAAAAAATCAAGCACATTATTTAGGACATTAAGGAGTAAGTAGTTTCAAGTCTTAAGAAAATCCTATACGCAGTCCAGTTAAGTATATATAAATTCTGGACAGTGGTCCAGTACAATTATACTGTTGTTAGTAGAAAACAGTATTTGAAATGGACTGCATTTAAGAGGATAGCCTATGGGGCCTTATGAGTTGACACCTCATCCTTAAATTGATGACTAAGCAAGAATTGGAATGACAAGTGTCACCACCATAGCCGGCCACCTTTAAGGACTAAAATGCAAATATTTTGTCCTTTAGGGGCCAAAGGTCAAATAGTTTGTTCTTTAGGGACTAAAGTGAAATTTTGAAAAAAATAAGTGATGATGGATAAGTATGTAAATTATGGATTTTCCTAACTAAGCCTCCAAATCTAACTGGGCCAATAATCGGTTACAAGCTCGGTTACCTTGGAAACCGAAGAGAATTAGTTGGAGATAAGCTTGAAAGATTTTGTTTCATCTTAAGCTTCCATATGGCACTATGGCCGGTCACCTTTGGGGTTCTTTGAGCAAATATTGTGCTCTTAAGGACCAATAAGAAACTATGAAAATAAGGGTTCACCAAAAGTTGGCACATCATGTTCTAGGTTTGGTGGTAAGCAAACTAGCTTTGCTTGCTTGGCTAAGCTATGAGCTAGAGCAAGCATAACCCTCCACATGTCCCTCTTCATGGCCGGCCACCACCTTGTTTCCATAAGCAAATATTTTGCTTCTAAGGACTTATATGCAATTTATAAATGAAAACTTGCCCTAACTTTGCGAGCATGACAAATGTTGCTACTAGCCTTGGTGAGTAAGTATAGTAGCCTTGCTTACTTGGCTAGCTAGAGCAAGCATAACTTGATGATGAGCAAGCCCTCCTAGCCTGCTCACTTGGCTAACTAAGGCATTGCCAACTCATCAAGCATGGCCGGCCACCAACTTGTCTCCGTGAGCAAATAACTTGCTTTTGAGGACCAATATGCAAATTAGAAATGAAAATTTCCATATCTTTGAGAGTTTAACAAGTGGTGCACCTAGCCTTAGTGAGTAAGCAAATTAGCCTTGCTTGCTAGGCTAAGTATTGTGTTGGAGTAAGTAGGACCTGCCACATGGCCTTAGATGGCCGGCCTCCACTTAGGTCTATGAGCAAAAATGTTGCTTTTAAAGACGATTATGCAATTCTAAATTTAAGAATTTAGATTTCACCTATAAATAGGTGGAGATGAGTTCTTTGGTGAATGTTTGTGAACCCAAAAGTTGGTAGCTCATTGTCTAGTCTTCCTTCCCAAAGTGCCGAGCCAAAAAGAAAGAAAAATAAGAGAGATAGAGTTCGGTTTTGGTGTTGACTAGTGAGAGGAAAACTTGCAACCAAGGGTAGATTCATTTTCTTGAATCTTGAGGTAATCCTCTCCACCCTCTAACTTTTCAATTAAGTTTTGGTGCAAGTTTAAGTGTATTTTCAAGTTGGGTCTTGATTTACGGTTTGATGCATATTTTAAATAATATGCTTAACAAAAATTATGGTATGTGTATATGCATTGTAAGTGTTTGTTATATGTCCCCATATGTTCAAGTAGAGGTAGATTATGTTTGATTATGGTTATGAGATTGGTATGTGAATTAAGGATGTAAATAAACCCTAAAACCCTAGTTTGGTACAAGTTTTACCACACGGGTTGCATGGGTTTGAACCATTGTTGGTTACTGGAAACATACATAATATGTTGCATGTTTGTCGTAGGCTCATGGTTGCGACCATTTGAGGTAGTGTGCGCTTAAGTTTACATAAAATTAGACCGAAACCGAAAGTGCCAGTTTTTGGGTAAAACTGGACAACTTTCTGGAAACATAATTATAAGGCCCTTAGAGGCCGAATTTGAGAAAATTTAAAACTAGAAAGTTGTAGAAAATAGAAAATCCTAGAGGATAGCATGGACAATTTTTAAAAATAAGGCTCCAAAGGCCTCTGTTTTTATCAAACCCCGAGGCTAGCCAAAAAAGGTAAGTGTTCATGGCTAGGCAGTCTTCAACAAGGAGTATAAATAAGTTAAAGGCAGAATTGAGTTTTGGGTTAAACACGAAAGTTGTAATATTATTTGAGATCTACAACTTTTGTGAATAAAATATTTTCTAAATTATAAGCAGATTATTAAGATAAAATTTGATTGTTAAAACTGTGCAAGAAACAGGAAAGTCCAGTACTGGATTTTCATAAAAACTGAGCAAAAGCAGGAAATTCATGCACATGCACTAATAACTGAAATTAATAAACTGTTTCAAAGAATGTTTTAACAGGTTGACAATTTTTAACGGTTTTTGCTTAAAAGGTTACAATTTTATAAAAATTCGGTTTTAAATTAATGTAAAGTTTTACAATAGAATTCTAAAAGAAACTTGACAAAGTTTTGTCAAGAAAATGAGAAAGATAAATACTTGGGTCAAAAAGTATTTCGAAAACAGAATAACAAAAAGATAACCGATAGAAATTGGTTAGGTTACTCAAGTAATTAGTCGGGCCTAAAACCTAGGGTTATCCAAAGTAACCCAGTAGGTTATGAATTAAAAGTAATTAGGCTTAGGCCTAAGGTTACCGATAGTAATCTAATAACACACGATTTAAGTATGACTGGGCTGGTACCAGGGTTACCTGAAGTAATCTAATAAGATATTGATTTGGGCCATGAGCCTTAGGGTTATGACAACTAACCAAACAAGTTATCGGAAGTAGATGTAGGGGGACATATAACTAGGGTTACTCATGGATGTTGGTTAAGATACCAACATTTAGTGATTATGATTTATGGTAAGATAGAATGTGAATGACCCTTATCTTACACCCTGTTTGGAAACAGGAGTAGGAACTGTTGTCGTGCCATGTTTGGACGAAAAACTAAGAGCATAGGACGACAAGTAAGTACAACTCCGCCTACAGCATGGGCAAAACGTTTTTGACAAATGACATGTTTTTCAAGAAATCATGTATTGATTTACATGATTTACATGTGTTATATATTATGTTGCCTATGCTATGATGTTATGTTATGATGTTTATGCTATGATGTTATGTTATGTTATGATAGTTTATATATATTATAATGTTATGCTATGATGTTATGTTATGAGGTTATGTTTATGTTATGATAGTTTATTTATGATGTTATGTTATGTTATGATAGTTTATATATGTTATAATGTTATGCTATGATGTTATGTTATGAGGTTATGTTATATTATGATAGTTTATATATGTTATAATGTTATGCTATGATATTATGTTTTGAGGTTATGTTTATGTTATGATAGTTTATGCTATGATGTTATGTTATGATATATGTTTTATTATCGTGACATCATGAAGCTTGTTCACGATTATTAAATCACATGGTAAGAATAAGTTAATATGTAAAGGACCCAAAACCAAATCAACATAAGAAAGCATAATTGATCCATGCATTCTTTTATTGAAATGTTACGGATTGAATATTGTGCTTACTGAGCATAAGCTCATTACTTATGTTCATGCTGCAGGTAAGCAACCTACGAGTAATACTTGATGTAAGACTGTGGAAGGCTGGCAGTACAACTGTGAAATGTGGGATGGACACCGCCACGGGTTTAGGAAAATATGTTATGTAAAATATGTTTATAAAATGTGTTTATGTTACGAGTAAGGAAAAGTTTTAAGTATGATGGCAACAAGTTGCCTCGTGTTGTATCGACCCGCATTAGGTCAAGTTTCATCCACAGTTGAATATGCGAGCTTTCAAGCTTGATACTCGAGTGAGTATATATAAATATGTATGAGGATAAGTCCAGTTAAAAATAAGTTTTGCTTAAAGAAAAAAAAATTTTACTCTGGAATTTTCAGTAAGTTTAAAGTATAAGAATTAAGTTAAGTAAGCACGTACGAAGTCACGGCCCTATGTAACGTAGGTCGGGGTCGTGACAGAGATGGTATCAGAGCAAAGTTTCCTACCATCCAACTTCACAGTTCTACCGCCAGCATCACAATTTTGTAAGTTTGTTTTCTTACTTTGTTTTATGTATAGTAATTATATGACATTAGAATAATGAAGACATGAACCTGGTTCGAAACTCGGGTTGGACTAAAAGAGGACCGTGAGGCTTCGTTGGTAGTTTAGGGATTGGAGCCACACATCTTTGATGGGACTCAGGATGCGGCTGCATTAGCTAAGTGGCTGCACGATATGGAGATCCTCTTCAGATTATGTCAAGTAGGGGTATATCTTCAGGTTATGCTTGACAGCTGACACCTGGAAAGAGACTGCCTATGTATTATTATGATCCCGAGATATACCAGAGATGATACGTCAGCTATCTTGCAGCTTAGTGCGATTATCCGAATGAGTCTTTGGGCCATTACGGCAAATTGATCAGAGTTGCGCAGCGGAAGCGTGATGGATAAGTTAAACTTACAATACGATATGATGAGATCGTGATGGATCTCTAGTGTGATATGAAAAGTTACGATAATATGACATGATAATTTATGATAAGAATGAAGGAATAATATTAGATACGGGAAAAAATTTGATTGTGCCTTAGCTTGAGGATAGCAAATAGGCAATGTACAAATATGAGTTGGATGTTACCAACGATAAGTTAGTGGATTATGATTATGACTATGAGTTTAATGAGGAAATTAATGAGGTTAGGATTGATAGCAATAACCTTGGAGTCGACGTAAAATGGTTTGACTAATGTCGACTATATATGACTTTTTAAGTAATAGAAATTATGTAATGATAAGAAGTTTTAGACCCTCCTCAAAGCTATGATTATGCACTTATGCTACGAAGAAAATGTAAGAAACAATGAGAAAAGCTTCTACCATCTAGCAAGCAGCTAGTTGATATGATATAAGTATACTTTTCGCTGCATCACTCAAACGATGTTATGGTTTAAAATAATGTTTTCAATTTATGACTTTGAAAAGATTCAAAGAAATTATTAGTATGTATGATGCTTAATCGAATGTATATTATTAGAACCATTTTATGTTATGTTATGTTAAGGGCCAAATCCTTGAGGAAGAAAATTTCAAGATAGGGGCCACATTATGAAAATTGAATAGGCCAAATCCTTGAGAAAACAAGTTCCAAGAAAGGGACGAGTTCCAAGATAGGGGCCATAGGCCGAATCCTTGAGAAAGCAAGTTCCAAGAAAGGGACGAGTTCCAAGATAGGGGCCATAGGCCGAATCCTTGAGGAAGCAAGTTCCAAGAAAGGGGCCATTATGAAAAGTAAAGGGTTCTAATAGCACGAGATTAACATTATATTAGAGGGTCCTCAGTCTCAGCTAAATTTAAAGAAAAATATTTATTTGCTGAGCCGCTCAACTAAAGTTAAGAATGTATGATACGATATACTTTTCAAGTATGGAAAAGTTATATGATATAATATACTGTGTTTTTTTTTTTCAATAATGGCAAGTTATATGAAATACTTGCTAAACTTTTTACACAAATAATTCTTGTGATGCAGTATAAAAGTAAAAGTATGATGAAAGTATATAAGTGTGACAATATGCAGTAAGTATGATGAAAGTATACAGTATGAAAGTATGACGATATGAATATATGTAAGTATGTAAGTATGAAAGTATGTAAGTACGTAAGTATGAATGTAAGTAAGTATGTAAGTATGTAAGTATGTAAGAATGAATGTATGTAAGTATGTAAGAATGAATGTATGTAAGTATGTAAGTATGAACGTATGTAAGTATGTTAGTATGTAAATATGTAAGTATGTAAGTACGAAAGTATGAAAATAAGAAAATATGCAGTACGCATAATGCAATTTGCGGTCTGCGGGTTGTAGGTCAGTATGATCAAGAGATTAAGTTATGTTTTAAAGATAAGTTTTAAAATGATAAAGGGGTCATGAGACCAATGACTCAGTCAGCTTCATTTTAAGTGAGGAATGGAGTGTCAGATGATTGTAAAAGACCGTCGATGGATTCGGATGAGGGAATTTTTTTTGGGCAAACTTGAAATTTGAGCAGTGAGTGAAAAGATGAACAGAGGTTTCGAATGAAATGGGTTGGCGAAAAATGGTGTCTGTTTGGGTTTTATTAAATGCGGGAAAAATTTAACCTATTCCCAAAAATTTCAAAAAAGCCGCCTTATGCCTACCACGACAGTTTTTAAAAAACCGTCGTGGAACGAATTCAATTTTCGAAGCCTACCACGACGGTCTTTTGGTTCGACCGTCGTGGTAGACTTCATAGACGGATTCCACGACGGACATGCACAAAAACCGTCGTGGTAGAGGACAATGAAAACAAAATAATACCACAACGGTTTTCGCATTGACCGTCGTGGTATACATTTACCACGACGGTCAATGCAAAAACCGTCGTGGTATCTACCACAACGGTCGTTTTGTTCGTCCGTCGTGGTACATTTCATGGACTTCTACCACGACGGACATTCACAAAAACCATCGTGGTAGAGGACAATGAAAATAAAATAATACCACGACGGTTTTCGTAATTACCGTCGTGGTATAGATTTACCAAGCCGGTCAATTAAAAGACGGTTTGGTATATACCACGACGGTCTTTCATGAAGACCGTCGTAGTTTACCTATTTATCACGATGGTCCTTATGAAGACCGTCGTGGTATATGAGATACCACGACGGTATTTGAAAAAGACCATCGTGGTATCTTTCGAACATGCAAAATTTGTTTTCAACTTTATACCGTAATCCAGATAAGCTGCCAATCCTGATAGTTGTACAATTATTCACCACTGTTGTTATATGCTTCCATACATTTTTGCATGCATAAATAATCAAGTATACATATTTCTCGCGTAAATAAAAACCCGTATCGAAATGTTTACAACGTAAGAAATGTAAAATTGTATGTTAAGCATTTTTTGTCTTCTTTTTTTTGGGCTTCTCGACACATGTCCACTCGACGTCCAATCGAAGTAAGTGTGAAACGTCGTCGTCAAAATCATCAATCTCATCCACCGGTGGCAAACCCTTTGTAAATGGTGGAATGTCGGTGCAATCTTCAATATCTTCTTGGCCATCCCGGATTGATCTTGGCTTCATTAGCACAACCAAAGATAACTCTAAATTTGCAGGATCCGTTGTATAAAATACTTGTACCGCTTGTGACGCCATGATGAAAGGATCATTTTTGTAGCCCAATCGCCTAAAGTCCACTACTGTCACGCCGTCACTATCAACCTTAACATAATTATTGTCAGCCCACTTGCATTTAAATAGGGCTATTCGCAAGCCGTAATAATCAAGTTCCCAAATATCTTCAATGAACCTAAAGTAATTCATGGAACTATATACCGGATTCTTGTCCTTTACGGATGAAATATGCATAGACTCGGCCCAAAGGTTGACACCACTATTCTGTACGGGATGCTTCTCATCTCTTGTCCGAGTGTAGAAGGAGTGGCCATTCACCATATATGATGTATATCTTGTGATTATCGATGACGGACCTCTGGATAGCTTCATTACGTCCTGTGAAACGCCTGGCTTCATATGCAAATATTTTCTTATCCACTCCAGAAATGTCCGATTCTGCTCATCTTGAAACCACTTCTCACTTCTTCCTTTTCTTGGATTCGCAACTCTTAATTCCGCCATATGAACTTGAAAGAAAGGCTCCATTTCCTTAGCATTGTGCAGAACATACAAACATGCTTTTTCCCATTCATCTTGATTTATCGGTGAATGAACGGCCACGGATAGTCCTTTCGATATGAATGGCCCACTCGTTGGCAACCCTATTGGGTCCGCATTGGACAAATACTCAGAACAAAATTCAACAGCTTCCTCGGATATGTAGTTTTCCACTATACAATCCTCCGGCCTATTTCGGTTCTTCACATATCCCTTCAAAACGTTCATGTACCTTTCAAAAGGATACATCTACCTCAAATACACCGGGCCACATAACTTAACTTCCCGAACTAAGTGCACACAAAGATGGATCATTATATCAAAAAAGGATGGTGGAAAATACTTCTCAAGCAGGCACAATGTCATAACCAATTCCGATTGTAACGAATCTAACATCATTGGATCAATTACCTTGGAGCATATCGAATTGAAGAATGAGCATAACTTTGTAATTGAGTATCTCACATCTTTTGTTAAAACTCCCTGCAAAGTAAGTGGTAATAATTGTTGCATCAAGATATGACAATCATGTGATTTCATTCCAACGAGCCGCAAATCTTTCATCGAAACCAACCTTTTGAAGTTAGAAGAGTACCCACTTGGCACTTTCACGGAAGTAAGCCACTCACAAAGCTTTCTCTTTTCGTATCTAGATAATGTGTGCTTCACCGGTGGTAAGTAAGTGCCGTTCGATCTTTTATCGGGGAGCAAATTCGGTCTAATCTTCATCTCTTTAAGGTCCAACCGTGCTTTTTCACCATCTTTAGTCTTATTCGGAATGTCAAGCAACGTGCCCACTATCGACTCACAGACGTTTTTCTCAATATGCATAACATCTAAGCAATGCCGAACGTAAAGTGACTTCCAATATGGAAGTTCATAGAAAATTGACTTCTTCTTCGAAGGGCCATCGACAGCTGGATCCTTATGTTTTCTCTTTCCCAAAACTACCTTGACATCTTTAACCATCTCAAAAACATCTTCGCCAGTCAAAATCCGAGGAGCGATTCTTTCTTCGGTATTGCCATCAAAAGCCTTCTTCTGTTTGCGATAGCGATGATTTTTCAGCAAGAACCTCCGATGACCAAGGTAAACGGTTTTCCTACCATATTTCAACCTGATGGAAGATGTTTCCTTCATACAAACGGGACAACCTATAGAACTTTTCACAGGATAACCAGATAGGTTGCCAAGTGCAGGGAAGTCATTAATTGACCAAATCAACATTGCGCGAAGATTGAACGTATCTTGACGGTAAGAATCTCTTACTTGTAAACCATCATCCCACAACCTTTTTAGGTCATCGATTAATGGTGCCAGGTAAACATCAATATCATTCCCCAGTTGTTGAGGGCCTGATATCAATAATGTCAACATCAAGAACTTCCGCTTCATGCAAACGTCTAGAGGGAGATTGTAGTTGACAAGTATGACTGGCCAGGTACTATGCCGACTACTCATGTTACTGTGTGGGTTTATTCCATCCGTCGACAAACCGAGACGTAAATTCCTTGGTTCTGCACTAAAGTCTGGATGATTGTTATCAAAGGTCTTCCATTGCGGTGCATCGGCCGGATGCCTAAGCTTGCCATCGTCAACACGTTTATCGTGATGCCATGTCAAACTCTTATCATGTTTTGCATTACGGAATAAACAGCGGAAACGTGGAGCTGGTGGAATGTACCATAACACCTTCACCGGTACTCCTTTACTACCATTCGATGGCATCTTGCCCTTCTTCCATCTTGACTCACAACAAACCGGACATTCATCTAAATCTTCATTTTCTTTCCGATAAAGTACGCAATCGTTTGGACAAGCATGTATCTTTTCGTATTCCATTCCCAACGTGCTCAAAGTCTTTTTCGCCTCGTACATACTAGGTGGCACTTTGTTATCCGCCGGTAGAACATCTTTTAGAAAAGCTAAAAGAGTCGTGAAACTAGAATTCGTCCAGCCTCTCGACGCTTTCATATTCCATAATTTAACCAATGCCCCTAATTTTGTATGTTTTATACACCCGACGTACAAGGGCGTTTCGACATCATTAATCATTTCCTCAAATAACTCCGGACGGTGCACAAAGTTTTCTTCCAAATCATTTATCATATTGTACATAGATTCACTACCGTCTTCCTCCACAATAGGCTCTTTATCTTTAGTACTAGTCTTACTATACTTAAAACCGACGAAATCTTCACCATGTAAATACCATGTTTGATAATAACAAATAATTCCATAAGCAAGCAAATGCCCTCTAACATCATTAATTGAATGGGATCTATGATTACCACAAACTTGACACGGACACCGAATCTTATCGTCTTGTGTATGAGCTTTAGTAAATGACAAGAATTCTTCGACACCATCTTCATATGCTTTAGACAATCTATCAAACCACATCCATTTCCTATCCATGATTAGCGCGCAAATCCTAAATCAATCAATAAAAGTTCTCGATAAGTCAATATAAGGTGTGCATCTTTTTAAATTTTTGGCATGAATATCATTAATTGCATGCACTTAATTCATAGCTACTTATATATAAAGACCCTCGGCTCATGCATTAATTAAATCAACAATATATTTACTAAATTAAAACTCCAAAAAACATAACAAAACTAAAAATACCATTATAAATTAAAAACCGGCCAGGGTTATTTAGCTAAAAAAACAAACTATAAATACATCGTAATATATGGGATTTATATATAAATAAATTTTTTTAAATATTTAACTAAAAAATCCAAACTAATTTAAATAAAACCAAATTAAAAATACATTGATCGTCATGAGATCACTTAATTAATTAAACACTTTGCAGTATATAACGTATCAAAAGCAATCCAAAAAATTACAAATTAAAATTTATATAATCTGGCCGGGTTCGTAAATAAAAAAATAATACAGAGGAAAACAACTTCCTTGTTTAGTTAATTTGTGTCATCATGACTTACAAAAATGACGGGAGAGCAGTAGAGGCGGTGGGTGGCATCCAACAGCGGTGTATGGAACTGTTGTCGGAGCGATCTGATATGATTTTAGTTCACGGTAGCAGCTTTATCAATGCGGAAAAAACATGGCAACTCTATCTGATATATGACTGAAAAAAAGTACGATGTTTCCACCACGGTTTTATGGATACCGTCGTGGAATAATGGGATTGAACGACGGTTTTTAAACAACCGTCGTGTAATCCACGGCATTACCACGACGGTTCTATACAACCGTCGTGTAATAATTGAGATATTCCACGACGGTTCCCATAAACCGTCGTGGAATATATACTTCCATGACGGTTTTACACGACCGTCGTGGAAATACAATATTCCACAACGGGTTTAAACAACCGTGGTGGAAATCTAAAATTTCACGATGGTTTTCGGCTGCCACTTTTTGTTCCGTGTTTTTGCCATCGTTTCCACGACGGTTTTTAAAAAACGGTCGTCCAATCTCCGTCGTGGAAGTGACATTCTGTAGTAGTGAAAGGAATCAAGGGCTAGAAATTTGCAAGTCCATATGGTCTACCTTTTTCCCTAAATGGCGCTAGTATTAGTAATGACTTTGCTTCTTTGCTTCACCAAGACCAAATTATGCAAATGACAAAGATATTAGACTACATCATGCATGACACAACCATGCTTATGCATTTTCACCAAGAATCTAGACAATGATTAAGATAATCAAGATTGATTAAGTGTGTGGAAAAGATTAAGCCAAGGGTGAACAACATTAGCTAAGTTAATCCTTGTTCATTAGTGTGGGTCTATAAATAGGATACACTTATCTCTATTTCTATCCGTCATTTTACCACTCAAGAAAAAATCTCTTTAGCTCTATATTTTCCCGCACTTTCTCTCCCACTTTATCACTAGCCAAACGCCACCCTTACTCTCAAAATGCTCAAAATTTCTCCAAACTCTCTTCACAAAGTTAACCATCATGGTGTCCTAAACCCTATTCTAGAGGAAAAATGAAGACGAAGGTAGTGATCTCTTCACTTGTTCTTGTGTTTGTTCTCTTTAAAGTTTTGGTTTTTCTTTATGCTTAGATATGTTGTCTTTTTTTGTTTAGTTGTCGGAGCATTTCTAGAGTCTCACCGGAGACCACAAGAGGTATAGTCTCTAGATCTCATTTTCCAAAGATTGTGCAAATGTTTTAGTGTGGTTTTAGTGTTGGTGATTTGATAATATGTGTAGATCTATATGTTTTTAGTTATGCCTAAGGCATGATTATAACTAGATATGTTTTTATGTGTTGATACAAAAAGTTTTGATAACAAACTCAAAACGACATTTTTAGATCGTGACAAAGTTAGTTAAAAAGTTTGTGCTAAAATGGGTTTTTACAAGTAAAAAACTGCTAAGAGAAATTTTAAGAAAAATATGTTGGAACATGGATTATGGTGTTTAAAATTGTTGTGAGTGTTCACAAGCAAGAAAATATGCCCTTTAGCCAAAGATTTTGACAACTTAAGCAAAAACGGTCAAAACCGATTTTAATGGTGACTTTCAGATTTTTGAGAAAACGGAGCTTTTAACGACAAAATTGGATGAAACCACAAACACAAAAGTTTTAGATAACTGAAAAATCAACAACTTTTGTGAAGAACATTTTGTCAAAATCCTCGGTTTGAAAGATATGATTTTTCTAAGAAAAATCTGAAAAAGGTAAAACAGGGGAAAATTTTCCCGTCACTGTACAGTGGCTGCTGTGCAGCCACTGCACCCAGCAGCGCCGCAGCAGCGCTGCATTGGCCGAACGCCAGTGCTGCAGCGCTGGTGAGGTGCGCTGCAGTGCCAGGCCGGGTATTAAAAAAAAAAAAGAAAAGAAAAAAAGGGGTATTTTAAAAGATAAGTTTTGATATTTAAAATACAGGATTTTTTTTAATAATATACATTTTTATAACGATGGTTTTGATGTTTAAAAATGCATATTTTCCTATGATAAGTTACATTTCAGAAAAAAAGTGGATTTTAAGTTATAGTATCAAATGAAAAGTTTTGATACTAAAAATGAGAATATGATATCGGAATTTTATTCCAATTTTTCCTAAGATTGGTAAAGATTATTTTAAGGAGAATTTTGAAAGTAATTTCATACGAGTTTTAAGGAAGATTTCATATGGTTAGAAAAATAATATTTTTAAAGTAAGATATCAAAATTTATAATTTTGATATAAATTTTTGAAAATGGGATTAGTTACTCTAATCCAACCTTTGCTGAATTAATTAAGGAGATTATTTCAAAGTTAAGAAACAGCATAATCATATAACCAATATTAATAGGGGATTAATTCCTTAATTTCCTTTTTATAAAAGGGATTTAGACAAAATCATGTCTAGAAAGTATTACATTAATCGTTCTACTGGATATGTCTGTCAGGACAATATTTGACCGCAGTCTAATTCAAAGATGCGGATATGCCATATGCAAGGTAAGTACAAACCTCGCTTATAATATGAAAATAATAATTAATTTCATAATGTTTGGAATAGGCACATGCTATGCTAGGATTATGGGAGTTAATTCCATGATTATGCTATATTATAAGTATGCCATGACATGTCATGATTAGGATAAGTTATAACTATGCCATGCTATGTATGACGATGAATTACAAGTATGCCATGTTATGTATGACGACGATTTATTAATATGCCATGATGAAATGTTATATGTATGTCATGTTACGATTATGCCATGTTCACCTGATGCCATACTACGCATTGATGTGCCACTTTTACTAGTATGCTACTTTTCCATAGGATGCCATCTTTTATACTTATGCCATGAATTACAAATACGCTACACTTATACACTTATGCCATCTTTATATTTTTGCCATGATTTAGTTTACGTTATTGATCTAATATCATGTCATTGGATATGAACTATGCATGACTAGTAAAATCACAACTTATTAACGTTAGTCTTAGATCAAGTCTTTGATTAGACTTTAATAGGAATATGATGATAGGAATACTCAATTAAGTAAAGATTAAAACTAATACTAAAAGTAGTAAGGTTCATACCAACCTCCCCATAGAGTGATGAAGAATTTAATTCAGTTCTAGTTTTCAAAATGTCCAGATTTATTCCCAGAGTTGTTAGGGACTCTAACTTTCTATGGAATGTGCGTATCCGATATGTATACATAAGGACCCAAACATAAGCTAAGATAAGATGTTCATAAAGGAGAGTAAGATTTGAATGATCAGGAATAATTGGACTACGCTTATTTTTTATAGTGAACCATAATTAGATCATGCATCCACATATATACCATATTCTCTATTTTGTTATTTATGCGCAATTATGTTTGTACTTGCTGAGTGAAAGTTCAATAGATAAATTCATACTGTAGGTAAGAAGCCCACAGTACAATGGATGGGGGACATTATAGATAGTGACGAAGAGGAGGCGGTGTGAGATACCACAGTACAGATTTTTCGCAAACTTATTTTGATTAGTGATGAATATATTTGTGTGTGTATATATATATATATATATCTGAGAACTGCTATATATATATAAATGATGATAAGCTATATTCATATATCTAGGAATTATTATATGTATATATTCATATGGATAGTGATTAAGTGTACTACATTTATATATGGTATTGTGACCTATATACTATGGTTTTGAAACTACGAAGTAATTACAAAAGACTTGGTTTGCAAAGCCAATGTTTTAAGTAAGTAAGGAATTAAGAATGAAAGTTTAGAAGGATTATGTTTGAGCTAAGATTGATTATAGAATAGTATGCGCCCAGTTTTAAGAAGGTATATGAGTTAAGTTGTTTTATGATTGAAAAGGTTTAAAACATTTTAGTGACCACGTATTTAAAGAAGCATGATTAAATGGTATTTAAAGGTTAACTTCAAGCTTTAATAAGTATGTTTTAAACAGAAAATTAATTCTGAAATTTTAAGATTAAGATCAAGTGTTTTCAAGTAAGTTTATGATAAGTAGTAGTTAGTAGCGGCTTACGTAGTCGGGTCGTTACTGTTGGGATCTAAATGTGCCCTAAGGATAGAAAATCAATGTTAGGGATTTTCTGTAAATATGACATTTTGATATTAATAAGAGGAGGTTATTCGTATTTAATAAGTTGTGTCCTATTTACTTTCATTTGTTAATTGTATGTTTGAGCAAACATAAAATACTCCTTGACTGTTGGTAATATATCGGATTACTATATGTATACGGGGTATACATAGAAGACATGGTAATTTGATAACAGTCAAAATAAATAGTCTGCAATCGATGAAATAAGATTTGGGGATCTTATTCATGATAAGATTGTAAAGGTTGTCTACTTCCTTGGAGGGATGGTTTGTCTTGACCATCGGATAGGTTCCGAGTGGAAACTTTAATGTATACCAGTATTAAGGTATGACATTAGACTGGACCTAAAGTGTTAATTGATTCGGTTTAATAATTCCGTTTATAAGAATCAATGACGCTTTGATTATCATCCTATATTAATCTTAATCCTGAAATGATTACTTGAGTTCGTATCCATGACTTATGTACTTTAATACACTCCAGGTGAGACACTGTTATTTTATGGTCAATATACTTGTGTTTTGGGTGTATGACTTATGGATAGAGAAATCAAAATTCATAGATATGAAATCGATAGCTATCTTAACGATAGTATATGTTATCTACTTAAAGTGTAACGACCCGACTTGCACAGGCCGTTACCATACATACATACATACATACATTCTTACTTATTTAACGTAAACAGTGGAAAATTTTTTTTTTTTTATATGAGCGATTAGCCATATATATATATATATATATATATATACGGCGCGGATAAACGGAAAGCATAGTAATGTCAGGATGTTCGGAATACAAAATCATATACATATAAAGAAACAAAACGCGTAGCTGCTATTAATCCCACATTTCACAGTTCGCCCTACCATGCTCGCCATCTTGTATCAACAACTGCCCATAGGTTGCTTACCTACAGCATAGACGTAAGACGTGAGCTTTCGCTCAGCAAATACAACATAATTATCCGCGACAATACAACTCAAAACATAATTCATCACAATCTTATAACATAGCATCTCATATCATAACATATCATACTCTTACATAGAATCTAATATCATAGTATTTCCTACTTATCTCATCGTATCGTAACATCTCATACATAACATATCATAGCGTTGCATAATATATGCATGAACCGATTATGCTCGTATTATGCCATCATATGCATTCTTAACTTATCTTGTTTATGGGCCCCATAACATAAGTGGACGTACCGGGCGCGCTCTATGGGCTTACTCTTGCCATAGCTCAACCCGACCTGACGCGGGTCGGTACGACACGGCAAGCTCGCCTGCCATCATACTTGCTTTTCATGATCTCATAATTGATCTTGTTAGTGAACATGCTTCGTGATGTCACTAAACTTAAGTCATACTTATATCTTAACATCATGCCTTATCTCATAATCATAAACTTGATATCATCATAATAATCATAAGCTTAATATCATAACAATCATAATATCGCATCAAACAATTCTAGCATACATTTATATCACATTCTAATAGCGATCATTCATCATACTTGGGTAAGTATACAACGGAAAGTCTATGCTGTAGACGGAGTTGTACTTACCAGTTTCTAACTCTCAAATTTAGCGTTTCTCCTAACCGAGTGGTTTTCCTGTTTTCACAGAAAAATCATAGGATGAGAATCATCCTATCATAGTATCATACAACCCTAGTTATTAACTTATCTCAGTATAAGGATATCAAGAACATAGCATAAACATTAAAATCTTACTATCCTTTAAAACACTAAAATTCTTGAAAACAAATTATATTTGAAGTCAGTCTTTTATTTGATCCTTTTCTAACAAATTTGTTCCGAATTTGAAAATATTTCCTTCATGAAAGTTGTAGACCTTGAAGGTTCCTACAACTTCTGTTTTAAACTTAAAATTCAAATCTGACTTAAACATGTTTGTTTCTGCCTTTGAAAATTCTTCGACCCTTTTTCTTAACCTTGAAATAGGTCTCGGGTTTTTGTAAAAACGAAGGTCTTAGAGGCCTTATTTTCAAAAACTGTCCACGTTGGCCCCTAGGATTTTCCCTTCTCTACAACTTTGTAGTTTTAACTTTTTCATGATTCGGCCTCTAAGGGCCTCGAAATTCGCTTTCCAAAATACTGTCCAATTTACCGCGAAACTGGCAGTTTTTTGTTCGGTTTGGTTTTTAGGTAACTAACGTGCACACTACCTCAAACGGTTACCCCGTGAGCCTATATCAAGCATGCAGGCATTACCTAACCATTTCATACTCATACAATCAGATCTTACTCATATAATTTTTGTAAAACAAAAATCCTACACTTGCATAAAAATCCTATTTCGAAACTAGCATATCGAAACCGAAAACTATCAACTACACATAAAGCATAGTACTTGAATTTACTTTTCATAAACTCATGCTTATACATAACATCACACTCATAATCTTCTTATCAAAAACGTGAATGAAAACTAGAGGTTAAAGAGTTTACCTCAAGCTTCACAAAACAATTCTAGCTTAAGGTTTTGGAGGTTTTCCTTCTCACTAGACCAACACCACAAACCGAATCTGTTTTCAACTCTTTCTCTCACTTTTTGTTCGGTTCCTAAGGAAAAGAAGAAGCAGATAATGAGCTGCCAATCTATGGTTTATTGTCCAAAAGATCATATATGTTCGTACCACCTCCTATTTATAGGTGAATGTTTTGTTCTTACCTTGCTAGTTAGTCCTCCAAAAATCTTCATTTTGCACACAACCCTTGTGTGTTGGCCGGCCATCCTTGGCCCTAGACATTGAGTAAGCACAGCTAAGGTGACTTATTCACCAAAGCTACCATGCTATGTGGCATGTTCTCAAGATGGCTGGCCATTAGGTGATGAGGTGCCAAAATTCTAGCTAGTCTAGGAGGCAAAACTTGATTGGTTAATGCATAAACTAAGCCATGGTGTGTTATTCACCCATTGGCCAGTTTTGGTGCTGAATTTGCAAGCCTTGGCTTGCCAAAGAAGAAAGCTAAATGGATGACTCATCAAGGCTAAGAGGCTTAGTCATCAAAGCTAGAAATTTGATGTGTGTTTTCCTTGTGATGGCCGGCCATATGTGGCAACATAAGCTTGGTTTTATCAAGCCAAGCAAGCAAGGCTATAAACTTGCTCACCAAAGCTATAAACTACACTTGTCATTCTCTCTAAAACTTTGAGAAATTATGACTTCTAAGCTGCATATTAATCCCAAGAGTACATATTTACTCAATGGAATCATGTGGTGGCCGGCCATAGAGAATTCAAATGGAAGAAAATAGTTAGATTAACTAAGTTAACAAACCTAGTTACTTTCTTGGTTTTAACATAACTATGGTAATTAAATTTTGTAACCAATCCTTGGCTTAGCTGAATTTGAATGCTTAGTAAGAAAATCTATCATAATTTTCTTGAAATTCTTCATAAGGTGGCCGGCCATACCTTGCTAAGTGTGAAAGTTGCAAAATGCAACATAGCTTAGTATGCAAAACTACTTTGCTTACTAGGCAAGGTTAAAATTGTGTGGTATCAAATTCTAATGAACTTCAAATTTTTCATACCTTGCCTATTGGTCCTTAAGAGCAAAATATCAGCTCATTAACCCTTAATGTGACCGTTCCCTTAAGTATAAGTGTAGGCAAATGATTGGTCAATTTTGAACCAATCTAAACCTAACTTGATTCCTTGATTTCCAACTAGGTTAACCAAATTTAAAAATCATCATAAACTAAATTGAACTAGGAAATCTAACTAGAAAAATCCGTAGTTCCATAAATTTACAAATTTATCTATCAAATCACAATTTTCACAAATTGCATTTTGGCCTAAAGCAAATTTCACTTTAGTCCTATAGGGCACTATGGTGATAGCATTTGCCTCCAATTCTTGCTTATCAATACTAACATATCTTTTTCTTAAATCCATACCATTCATTTTCTTAATTACATATGGCCTATAGAAAATATTTCATTTAGTCTTAAAGGTGACCATTTCGTGATTTGTTTCTTTTTAAGACAAGTATCACCGATTAAGACTTACTTGGCTAACTCCTAACACAGTTCATTTTCATACTGGCATACATATTCAGATACTGATAACAGTATACTTGCACTGGACCATTATCCAGAATTTATCTGAACTGCGTCTAGGGTTCTTTTAATATTAGAAACTACTAACAGAGAATCATATATCATAGATTTGCCTTTTACTACAAAAAGGTCTTTCAAAGAATTTAACATAACACATAAACATTTCTTAATTACAAACTTTGATTATTCATAACAGAAATCAAAATTTGTAAACAAGCTGATCATTACGTTTTATACCATTTTACTCAAAAGGTCACTTGCTTTACAAAGCAATAATTTTTTGGAGTCTTATAAAACATAAGAACTCATAATATCTAATAAAAACCCTAAGCTGGGCTTTTCATAAATACCTTCAGGGCATAATTCAAATATCTGTACAAGACATTATGACGTTAGGAAATTCTAGTTATTACACATACAATCAACATAAGCAAGCATAATAAAATCATACCATACTTAAAAACATCAAACCACCCTTAAATTCCTAATCAAGCACATAATCTAACTAGGCCAAAAATAAACTTAGAGCTTATGCTCTTACAACCATCAACTTGAAATACATTTAAACTCCAAATTGAAATCAAATTAAGGAGTTTAAAGCTTTGGGAGGATTACCTTAATAAACCCTAAGATTGGTTAGGGTGTGGTTCCAAAAATCTGCTCCTCCCTTGCTCCTAACACAACCGGCCACTCCATAGGACTTGCCCAAAATTTTTCTGTCCTTTGGTTGCTACTCCTCACCAAGTCCGGCCTCCAACCCCCTAACTCCTTCAGCTTTTTCTCTTCCTTTTCAGCTCACCCACAACCGGCCAACATGCCAAACAAAGGGGTTCCAAATTTTCCAGCACCTTTTCTTTCCTCCTAGCTGAAATCCGAACTCTCCCTAAGGGATTGTCTCTTGGATTTTTGTTTTTGGTTCTTGCTTTTCTTTGGCAGCTTTGGGTTCAGTTTTGGGCAGAGAAATGGGCAGAATTTGGCTTGGTTTTCTGATTTTTTTTTAATAAAATCAGCACCTATTTATAGAGGTTTTTGGACTTTGCTTAATTGCAAAATAGTCCTCCAAAAACCAACTTTTTGCACTTTTTGCATGCTAGGTGGCCGGCCATCCTTGGTGAACAAGGAAATAATTCTTTCCAAATTTTACTTTAATCCATAATGATGTCATAATTAGGAACTTAGATGATGTCATCTTTATTTAAGGCTTGTTTGCCTTAATTCCTTAAAAATCAGTCCATTGTTCTCCAAAACAGATATTACTAATACTGTGTTACTTAATACACAGTATTATATATTTAATTACAGTCCAAAATTTATCTGTCTTAAAATGGACTGTACGAGAACTTCTCTTTTTGTTTCGAGTCCTTTGGCCCTTAAAAACCTATTTAATGTGCTTGATTTTTCTATGGTGGTTTTAGATCTAATTCTAACTATTTTATCTGTAAAAACGGTTTTTCTCAGTATATGACCTATACTGCTGAACATACTTAAGTTCCGTCATATAGTTGACCTTTTTAGTCAATCTTTGACTTCTCGGGTTAACTTTGACTTTCATGGTCAACTTTGACCTTCATGGTCAACTTTGACTTTTTTTGGTCAATGTTGACTTTCTATAAATCATAGAATTTTCCTATCTTTTGAACACAAAAGATCATGGGCTTGACTAAACAATCATATTTGAGTCTTACGAAGCCATAAGAACTCATGAAATTTAATAAAAACCCTAAGCCGGGCTTTTTCATAATTACCATTATGGTACAAATTACATTTCTATACGAGAAATCATAACGTTGAAATTTCTAGATCTTACAAGTTCGGCCTCGAAGGGCCTCAAATTACCATTTCCAGAATACTGCCCAGTCTTGACCCGAGACTGGCAGTTTTTGTTTTGATTGGTTCTTACGTAAAATTACGCACACACTACCTCAAACGGTCGCAACCGTGAGCCTACGCCAACCATGCAGCATAATGCTAACATTATAACGATCATACATTCATTCTTAAACCTATGGGAACATATAACAAACATATAGTAGGCATACTTGCAAACCCTAATATCTCACAAGCATATCATCAAAACATGCATCAAAACATAAACTAGAGACCACCAAACCTAATCAAGCATAATCAAGCACTCTAAGCTTTGCTAGGAAAATAAAGGGTGAGCTTATGCTCTTACAAAATCCAACTTGAAAATACACTTAAACTTGAACCAAAACTTAATTGGAAAGTTAGAGGGGGGAGAGGATTACCTCAAGATTCAAGAAAATGAATCTACCCTTGGTTGCAAGTTTTCCTCTCACTAGTCAATACCAAAACCGAACTCTATCTCTCTCACTTTTCTTTCTTTTCTTTCTCTTCTTTGGCTCGGCTTTTAGGGGGAGAGGGTGAGGGAAAATTTTCCTCCTATTCCCCACCTACACAAATCCGAACCCTCACATTTTTTTTTCTCTATATATATATTTTTTCAGTTTCTAGGGGAGGGTTGAAGAAAATTGGGCAGAGTTTTGGGGTGTTTTGTGCTGCCAAAAACCGCCCCCCACTAGCCCTATTTATAGGTGAAAATTACAAATTTTCACAATTTATTTTTATTTCCAAAATTGCATATTAGGGCTTAAAAATAAAATATTTGCTAATTAGTCCCTACATGTGGCCGGCCATAAAGGATCCTTGGTGGCCAAGAAATTTGCTTACCTCATGCCTACATCACCTTGCTTACATCACCTTTTCTTAAATTTACACTTTAGTCCTTGAAGGACAAAATAATTGCATATTAATCCCTATAGGTGGCCGGCCATAAGGTGCTAGGTGGCATCCAAAGATTTTTCCAATTTTCTTTAATCAAGAATGATGTCATAATTCCAAGATAAAGTGATGTCATCATAAGGCCTAGTTTGGCTCGTCTCTTAATATGCAGTCCACTTTTATGCTAATACAGATATTTCCAATACTGTTATTAACTAATAACAGTATTTTATACTGTACTGCAGTCCAAAATTTATCTGTGTAAAAATGAACTGAATAAAATTTTTCTTATTTCTCGAAACCTTTCTTGCCCTTAATATCATACTTGGTGTGCTTGATTTTTCTAGGGTGGTCTCATAGCTTATGCTTGCTCAATTGTCCGTAATGACGATTTTCACAGTATATCTTCTATACTGCTTATTGTCTCTTAGTACCTTCATCTATTTGACCTTATTGGTCAACTTTTGACTTTTCGGTCAACTTTTGACTTTTTCGGTCAAACTTTGACCAACATGAAATCATAGAATTTTTCTTCCCTTTTTGCTCAAAGGTCACATGCATGACTAAGCAAACTGCTTATTGAGTCTCATAGCTAATTAAACGAGAACTCAAACATATACTGATATTTAACTCGGATCGTGAGCTTCATATCGACATATAAGAGTCAGACTTGGGATTTTCCTTGTCTAAAAGGAAATCATAGGTTCATCAAAATTCTGGGTATTACACATAAGGACCATGAAGGCAGCTGGGGCATTTGTTAATCCAAACGGCATGACTAAAAATTCATAATGCCCATATCGCGTTTGGAAAGCCGTTTTAGAAATATCCGACTCCTTGATCCTAAGTTGATGATAACCTGATCGTAGGTCAACTTTTGAAAATACTACTGCTCCCCTAAGTTGATCGAAAAGATCATCAATCATTGGAAGGGGATACTTATTCTTAATCGTAAGCTTGTTCAGTCACGATAGTCAATACACATACGCAACGATCCATCCTTATTCTTGACAAATAAAATGGTCGCTTCCCACGGAGAATGACTTTGCCGAATGAATCCCTTGTCAAGCAGTTCCTTTAACTGCACTTGAAGTTCTCTAAGCTCAGCTAGTGCCATACAGGAAGGCGCTTTCGATATCTGTGTGGCTCCAGGCAATAACTCGATCTCAAAAGAAATTACTCGTTCTGGCGGAAGTCCTGGTAAATCCTTTGGAAAGACATCCACATAATCCTTTATAATGGGGACATCTTCCAGGGTTAGCTCTTTTTCCTTATCTTTGTTCACTATGTTAGCTAAATATCCTTGGCATCCATTAGCTAACATTTTCTGAGCTTTCATCGCCGAAACTAGTTTAGTCGTTGAGCTCTGAGACTGTCCGTAAAATTAAACTCTCCCTCACCGTAAAGGCTAAACGTAACACAACACTTTCGGCAGTCGATCTTAGCATTGTACTTACCTAAGAAATCCATTCCTAAGATCACATCGAAATCCTGAAGCTTGATTGCAATGAGATCTACGTATAATTCTCTGCCACAAATACCTACGAAAGTATTTCGCATCCAAAATCTGGACCACAAAATTTCTCCGGATGGCATAGAGGTTCTAAAAGGTTGCTCTAATGTAACACCCCGACTGTCCACGTAGGGGCCGACTATGCAAACGTGGGCCGTTACCATGCTTGCTTAACTTACTTCTTAATTTAAAAAGCTTCAACTTGCTGAAAATTCGGAGTAAAAATTTTTTCTTTTCTTACTTTACTTTGAACTTAACTTATCATCATACATATTCATAAGTACTCACTCGAGTACCAAGCTTTCATAATCATATTGAAAGCTAACAAAATCATACCGTGGACCAATCCGACCTAATGCGGTTCGGTACAACACGAGGCAATTTGTTGCCATCATCCTTGAAAACCATTCCTTAACTCGTTCTTGAAAACAATTTCTTAAAAATAGTTTTCTTCTTAAAAACGGTTTCTTATCCATACTATCACTTAACATAAAACACATCTTTCAAATATATTTTTCAAAACATATTTTACATAGCGTAAATTCAAAACCCGTGGCGGTGTCCATCCCACATTTCACAGCCTGTAGCGCCAGCCTTCACAGCCTTGCATCAAGTATTGCCGGTAGGTTGCTAACCTATAGCATGAACGTAAGTAATGAGCTTATGCCCAGTAAGTATAACATGCAATCCGCAAAACATTTTAACAAAAGAATGCATTGAACGATTATGCTTTCTTATAATTAATTAAATTCTCGTATATTATCTTGATTATGTTTCTTTACATGTCATGTATGCACGTACCGTGGTCCATAGCTATGGAGTTGTAATACCCGGATTTTTATGAACCTATGATTTCCTTTTAGACAAGGAAAATCTCAAGTTTGAATCTTGTAAGTCGATATGAAACTCACGATCTGAGTTAAATATCAGTATAAGTTTGAGTTCTCATTTAAGCGGTTACGAGACTCAATAATAGATTACTTAGCCAAGCATTAGGCCTTTTAAGGAAAAACGGGAAGAAAAATCCTATGATTTCATGTTGGTTAAAATTTGACCGAAAAAGTCAAAGTTGACCAAAAAGTCAAAGGTTGACCAGGAAGGTCAAATAGATGAAGGTGCTGAGATACGGCAAAGCAGTATAGATAATATACTGCGAAAATCTTCATTACGGACGAATAAGTAAGCATAAGCTATGAGACCACCCTAGAAAAATCAAGCACGCCAAGTTAGAAATTAAGGGCAAGAAAGGTCCCAAGAAATAAGAAAAATTTTATACAGTTCATTTTTACACAGATAAATTTTGGACTATAGTACAGTGTACAATACTGTTATTAGTTAATAACAGTATTAGAAATATCTGTGTTAGCATAAAAATGGACTGCATATTAAGTATCAAGCCAAACAAGGCCTTATGATGTCATCACCTTATCATGGATTTATGACATCATTATTGATTAAAGAAAAGTGGGAAAAAAAATCCTTGGATGACACCTAGCATATATGGCCGGTTACTTGAGGGACTAAAATGCAGATATTTTTGTCCATAGGGGCCAAAGTGTAATTTTAAGAAATTACTATGATGATGTAAGCAAGGTGACATAAGCATGATGATGTAAGCAAACTTGGTCTCCAAGGAAATTCTAATGGCCGGCCACCTATAAGGAGTAATAGGCAAATATTTTGTCATTTAGGGACTAAAATGCAAATTTAAGAAAAGGTGATGTAAGCAAGATGATGTCATCAAGTGATGTCACTAGGGTGATGTAAGCAATTTCTTGGCCACCAAGGACCCCTAATGGCCGGCCACCTAGCATGCAAAAAGTGCAAAAAGTTGGTTTTTGGAGGACTATTTTGCAATTAAGCAAAGTTTCAAAAACCTCTATAAATAGGTGCCCATTTTATTCAAAAAAATCAGAAAATTGAGCCAAGTTCTGCCCATTTTCCTGCCCAAAAGCCGAACCCAAATCTGCCAAAGGAAAACAAGAACCAAAAACAAAAATCCAAGAGACAATCCCTTAGAGAAGTTCGGATTTCAGTTTTGGAAGCAAGAATAGGTGCTGGAAATTTTAGGGACCCTTTGTTTGGCATGTTGGCCGGTTGTGGGTGAGCTGAAAAGGAAGAGAAAAAGCTGAAGGAGTGATCGGATTTTGGTGGGAAACAACAACCCAAGGACAGAAATTTTTCGGGTAACTCTTAGGAGGAGGCCGGTTAGGTTATGGGCAGCCATGGGAAGATTCATTTCTTGAATCTTGAGGTAATTCTCTCCACCCTCTAATTACGTTTTGGTTCAAGTTTATGTGTATTTACAGCATTGGATGTAAGAGCATAAGCTCACCTTGAAGTGCTTAATTATGCTTGATTAGGGTTGGTGGTCTCTAGTTTATGGTCTTGATGCATGTTTACAATTATGCCTACTAAGTGTTTGTTATAAGTCCCCATAGGTTTGAATATGAATGTATGATTATGTGCATGATGGATTGGAACGTTAGAAATGACTGCATGTGTGATCTTAGGCTCCCGCTGTGGTCGGTTGAGGTAGTGTGTGCATTTTAGGACGAGAAACGAAATTAAGAACCGAAACTGCCAGTCTCGGGTCAAGACTGGGCAGTTTTCTAGAAATGGTAATTTGAGGCCCTTAGAGGCCGAATTTGAAGAAACTCAAAACTAAAAAGTTGTATATAATGGTTTTTCCTAGAGGGCAGCGTGGACCGTTTTTCCAAAACAAGTCTCCAAATGCCTCAGTTTTTATGAAAATCCGAGCCTGACCGTGCCCAGGATTTATGCACGGCCAGGTGAGTTCAACAAGGAATAAGGGCATGTTCAAGTCCGAACTGGGTTTTCCTCAAAACATGAAAGTTGTATTATTATCTGAGATCTACAACTTTTATGAAGAAAGTTTTATCAAATTCTGAACAGATTTTAAAGTAAAATTTAGATTCTAAAAACTGTGCAGGAAACAGAAATTCCAGCACAAGATTTTCAGAAAAATAGTACATAAGCAGGAAATCCTGCTCATGCATAGGATTTTCTAAAATAATACAGGAAAACTGTGTTTTTCACTAACCCCAATGTTTTGGACTGTGAGAACTGTTCCAATGGCAGTTTTCAGTCCTTAACAAATTTTATAAGTCAAGCAAAGAGTTTTTAAACCGAATTCACCAAAATTTCCGAGACAAAGGAAAATTGGATTTTTGAAGCTAAAGATAAGTAACAAGACAGTAACGGATGATAACCGGGAAGGATACCCAAGTTATTGGGCTTGATCCCCAAAGTCCAAGTTTGACCATAGAAGGTTGACTTTGGTTGACCAAGTTTGACCAAGGTTCATCACCTAAAGGGTTACCCAACATAACCCAATGAGGTACCGAGATTGTGATAAAATAAGATCTAGGGTTATTTGTAATAACCCAATGGATTATGAATCAAGAATTTTAAGTCATGTGCCCAAGGTTAGGATAATAACCTAACCCGACATGTATGGATGTGGGCTTAGCTATGAGGTTACTTATTGTAACCAAGTAATATATGCTGTATAGGGGGGACATATAACTAAGGTTATGAACGCGTGTTGGTTAGGTCACCAACATTTAACGATTATGATTATGGTAAGATAAAAGGTGTATAACTTTTATCTTACACCCTGTTTGAAAACAGGAATATGACATGTTGTTGTGCCTTGATGGAACGATAGACCAAGAGCATAGGACGAGAGGTAAGTACAAACCTCACCTACAGTATGGAAAATAGTAAAGCTATTTTCAAATATATGACTTGATGCCATGTTATACTATGCAATGCCATGTTATACTATGTTATGCCATGTTATGATACGTTGAGTTATGTTAGGATAGGATAAGCCATGTTAAGTCATGTTAAGCCAGATATATCAAGTTATGCCATGTCTAGTCTCATGTGCATCATGATTATTAAGATCACACGTAAAGATTCTTCGTCTTGGAAAAGTAACAAGACTAAGACTAAACCAAGTCAAGTAAGGTGTCGTACCAACCTCCTGTTGATGCAGGAGGATCATGTATGTTACAAGTTCAAGTTTTTGATTATCAACCTCTCATTGATGCGTGAGGGTAAAGTGATAATCAACCTTCCGTTGATGCGTGAAGGGTTATGTTCGTGTTTTCCAGAATTGTTAAGGGCCTTGCAAACCCTGACGTTCTGAGGATGCGCGCTTTTGGTACGTACACTAAGGGCCCACATATTAAGCAAGATAATAAGTTCAAGTGCATAAAAGATTCATAATTGGACATAATTGGTTCATGCATAAGTTACACGATGTTGTTATGTTTTTGTGAGATTATGCTTGTACTTGCTGGGCGAAAGCTCATCAGTATATTCCATACTGTAGGTAAATGCCTGTAGCTTTACTTGATGGGCTATGGAGACGATGCAGCAAGTGAAGGGCGGTATGGGATACCACTACGCAAGTTTTTCTGCAAACTATTTCAATTATCAAGTTGTATGTATATGTTATAAGGAATATGTACCATGTTACCTATGTAATGTTTTTAAGATGTGATTTTTAAAATAAAGTTTAAAAAAAAAAAAATTTATTCTGAAATTTTCTACAAGGTTAAGTATTTAAGACTAAGGTTTAAGTTAAGCAAGCATGGTAACGGCCCACGTTTACGTAGTACGCCCCTACGTGGGCGGCCGCGGCGTTACAGTTTGGTATCAGAGCGGTATCCTGCCAGCCTACTTCACTCTGCTTCATATCTTTTCTGCAAGTGCCCAAGTAAGTTAAGTTATTTTCCTTTATTAGAATTAGTTAAGATATTGCTTATGTAATGAGCATATCTCATCGATGGTCACACAGAGGACGATACGCATGATACTTTTAATTTTATGGGATGCATTTCCGTGATCCTAAAATTACCATGATAAGTATGTGATGGATAAGCTTATGAGGTGATATGAAGAGATCATGATAAGTTATGATATTTCCAAGATAGGACATGATAAGATATGAATGAAAGAATGGGTATTAGAAATGTGAGGAATTAAGAACTAGAATTAAAAGATGGTTCGCCGTTCGTACGAACGAACCAAATGTTTGCAAGAGCCTAATCTTGCAACTGTAATAGTTAAGTTATGATCCTTAGAATAGCAATAAGAAATGAATAGGCTTTAAGATCATATAGCCTATCGCCTCATCTCAGGTATAGTGATAGTAAGGAACTTTTCCTTCTAAGGAATGGATCAATACCATGGAAGATAAGTTTCCTGATTGTGAAACTTTTACCCCATAAGAGTATTATTAGATACGGGAAAATTTTTGATGATGACTATGAGTCTGTCAATGAAGTTAATGAGGTTGAGATCGATAGCAACAACCTTGAAGTCGACATATAATGATTTGACCAAGGTCGACTATGTACAATCCTTTAAGTAATGAAAATTATGCAATGATGGGAAGTTTTAGATATTCCTTAGAGATATGATTATGCCTTTGTGCTATAAAGGAATTGCTGAAGGCACAAGAGAAATTTCTACTGGCTAACAAGTAGCTAGTTGATTTAAGGATACCTTTCACTGCATCACTCGAACAGTAATATGTTTTCAATAATACTATTTATTATTGTTTTCTATGAAAAGAAGATTCAAAGAAGTTATTTTTTGTATGGTGCTTGATCTTATGCTTATTAGAACCAACTCACGTTATGTTATGTTATGGGCCAAATCCTTGAGGAATAAAGTTCCAAGAAAGGGGCCATCATGAAAAGTAAAGGGCCAAAAACCTTGAGGAACAAAGTTCCAAGAAAGGGGTCATCATGAAAAGAAAAAGGATTCTAATAGCACAAGATTAACATTGTACCAGAGGGTCCTCAGCTTCAGCTAAATTGAAAGAAAAATATTTTCAATATGATATATTCACTGAGCCCTCAATTACAGTTAAAGAAAAGTATCTTATATATAAGATACAATATACTTTTCAAGCATGGAAAAGCTATATGACATAATATGCTTTTCAAACATGGCAAGTTATATGATATACTTGCTCAACTTTTGATGAAAATAGTTCTTGTGATGCATTATGAAAGGAAAGTATGATAGCATGACAGTATGCAAGTATGTAAGTATGTAAGTATGAACGTATGTAAGTAAGAAAGTATGCAGTGAGAAAGAATGAAAGTATGATGATAAGGATATGAAAGTATGCATGAAAGCATGAAAGTATGAGGATAAGAATTATGATGATGTAGAAATAAGATTATGGTTCTATATAAGAGACATGATCCTAATTAAAAGTATTAAAATAGGAACATGAGCAAGTTACTATGGATTGATAGTGGATTTGAAGAAAAGTCACTTAGAATTATTCGAATTTTCGAGGACGAAAATCTTTTAAGGAGGGTAGATTGTAATACCCGGATTTTTATGAACCTATGATTTCCTTTTAGACAAGGAAAATCCCAAGTTTGAATCTTGTAAGTCGATATGAAATTCACGATCTGAGTTAAATATCAGTATAAGTTTGAGTTCTCGTTTAAGCGGTTACGAGACTCAATAATAGATTACTTAGCCAAGCATTAGGCCTTTTAAGGAAAAACGGGAAGAAAAATCCTATGATTTCATGTTGGTTAAAATTTGACCGAAAAAGTCAAAATTGACCAAAAAGTCAAAGGTTGACCAGGAAGGTCAAATAGATGAAGGTGCTGAGATACGGCAAAGCAGTATGGATAATATACTGCGAAAATCTTCATTACGGACGAATAAGTAAGCATAAGCTATGAGACCACCCTAGAAAAATCAAGCACGCCAAGTTAGAAATTAAGGGCAAGAAAGGTCCCAAGAAATAAGAAAAATTTTATACAGTTCATTTTTACACAGATAAATTTTGGACTGTAGTACAGTGTACAATACTGTTATTAGTTAATAACAGTATTGGAAATATCTGTGTTAGCATAAAAATGGACTGCATATTAAGTATCAAGCCAAACAAGGCCTTATGATGTCATCACCTTATCATGGATTTATGACATCATTATTGATTAAAGAAAAGTGGGAAAAAAAAATCCTTGGATGACACCTAGCATATATGGCCGGTTACTTGAGGGACTAAAATGCAGATATTTTTGTCCATAGGGGCCAAAGTGTAATTTTAAGAAATTACCATGATGATGTAAGCAAGGTGACATAAGCATGATGATGTAAGCAAACTTGGTCTCCAAGGAAATTCTAATGGCCGGCCACCTATAAGGAGTAATAGGCAAATATTTTGTCATTTAGGGACTAAAATGCAAATTTAAGAAAAGGTGATGTAAGCAAGATGATGTCATCAAGTGATGTCACTAGGGTGATGTAAGCAATTTCTTGGCCACCAAGGACCCCTAATGGCCGGCCACCTAGCATGCAAAAAGTGCAAAAAGTTGGTTTTTGGAGGACTATTTTGCAATTAAGCAAAGTTTCAAAAACCTCTATAAATAGGTGCCCATTTTATTCAAAAAAATCAGAAAATTGAGCCAAGTTCTGCCCATTTTCCTGCCCAAAAGCCGAACCCAAATCTGCCAAAGGAAAACAAGAACCAAAAACAAAAATCCAAGAGACAATTCCTTAGAGAAGTTCGGATTTCAGTTTTGGAAGCAAGAATAGGTGCTGGAAATTTTAGGGACCCTTTGTTTGGCATGTTGGCCGGTTGTGGGTGAGCTGAAAAGGAAGAGAAAAAGCTGAAGGAGTGGTCGGATTTTGGTGGGAAACAACAACCCAAGGACAGAAATTTTTCGGGTAACTCTTAGGAGGAGGCCGGTTAGGTTATGGGCAGCCATGGGAAGATTCATTTCTTGAATCTTGAGGTAATTCTCTCCACCCTCTAATTACGTTTTGGTTCAAGTTTATGTATATTTACAGCATTGGATGTAAGAGCATAAGCTCACCTTGAAGTGCTTAATTATGCTTGATTAGGGTTGGTGGTCTCTAGTTTATGGTCTTGATGCATGTTTACAATTATGCCTACTAAGTGTTTGTTATAAGTCCCCATAGGTTTGAATATGAATGTATGATTATGTGCATGATGGATTGGAACGTTAGAAATGACTGCATGTGTGATCTTAGGCTCCCGCTGTGGTCGGTTGAGGTAGTGTGTGCATTTTAGGACGAGAAACGAAATTAAGAACCGAAACTGCCAGTCTCGGGTCAAGACTGGGCAGTTTTCTAGAAATGGTAATTTGAGGCCCTTAGAGGCCGAATTTGAAGAAACTCAAAACTAAAAAGTTGTATATAATGGTTTTCCTAGAGGGCAGCATGGACCGTTTTTCCAAAACAAGTCTCCAAAGGCCTCGGTTTTTATGAAAATCCGAGCCTGACCGTGCCCAGGATTTATGCACGGCCAGGTGAGTTCAACAAGGAATAAGGGCATGTTCAAGTCCGAACTGGGTTTTCCTCAAAACATGAAAGTTGTATATTATCTGAGATCTACAACTTTTATGAAGAAAGTTTTATCAAATTCTGAACAGATTTTAAAGTAAAATTGGAATCTAAAAACTGTGCAGGAAACAAAAATTCCAGCACAAGATTTTCAGAAAAATAGTACATAAGCAGGAAAATCCTGCTCATACATAGGATTTCTAAATAATACAGGAAAACTGTGTTTTTCACTAACCCCAATGTTTTGGACTGTGAGAACTGTTCCAATGGCAGTTTTCAGTCCTTAACAAATTTATAAGTCAAGCAAAGAGTTTTTAAATCGAATTCACCAAAATTTCCGAGACAAAGGAAAATTGGATTTTTAAAGCTAAAGATAAGTAACAAGACAGTAACGGATGATAACCGGGAAGGATACCCGAGTTATTGGGCTTGACCCCCAAAGTCCAAGTTGACCATAGAAGGTTGACTTTGGTTGACCAAGTTTGACCAAGGTTCATCACCTAAAGGGTTACCCAACATAACCCAATGAAGGTACCGAGATTGTGATAAATAAGATCTAGGGTTATTTGTAATAACCCAATGGATTATGAATCAAGAATTTAAGTCATGTGCCCAAGGTTAGGATAGTAACCTAACCCGACATGTATGGATGTGGGCTTAGCTATGAGGTTATTATTGTAACCAAGTAATATATGCTGTATAGGGGGGACATATAACTAAGGTATGAACGCGTGTTGGTTAGGTCACCAACATTTAACGATTATGATTATGGTAAGATAAAAGGTGTATAACTTTTATCTTACACCCTGTTTGAAACAGGAATATGACATGTTTTGTGCCTCGATGAACGATAGACCAAGAGCATAGGACGAGAGGTAAGTACAAACCTCACTACAGTATGGAAATAGTAAAGCTATTTTCAATATATGACTTAGCCATGTTATTCTATGCAATGCCATGTTATGTTATGCCTATGTCATGGTTTGTTATGATACCTGAATATGTTAGCCATGATATATCAGTTCATGTCTATCTCGGATCAGATTATTAAGATCACACGTAAAGATTCTTCGTCTTGGAAAAGTAACAAGACTAAGACTAAACCAAGTCAAGTAAGGTGTCGTACCAACCTCCTGTTGATGCAGGAGGATCATGTATGTTACAAGTTCAAGTTTATCGTTATCAACCTCTCGTTGATGCGTGAGGGTAAAGTGATAATCAACCTTCCGTTGATGCGTGAAGGGTTATGTTCGTGTTTCCAGAATTGTTAAGGGCCTTGCAAACCCTGACGTTCTGAGGATGCGCGCTTTTGGTACGTACACTAAGGGCCCACATGTTAAGCAAGATAATAAGTTCAAGTGCATAAAAGATTCATAATTGGACATAATTGGTTCATGCATAAGTTACACGATGTTGTTATGTTTTTGTGAGATTATGCTTGTACTTGCTGGGCGAAAGCTCATCAGTATATTCCATACTGTAGGTAAATGCCTGCAGCTTTACTTGATGGGCCATGGAGACGATGCAGCAAGTGAAGGGCGGTATGGGATACCACTACGCAAGTTTTTCCGCAAACTATTTCAATTATCAAGTTGTATGTATATGTTATAAGGAATAGGTACCATATTACCTATGTAATGTTTTTAAGATGTGATTTTTAAAATAAAGTTTAAAAAAAAAAAATTTATTCTGAAATTTTCTACAAGGTTAAGTATTTAAGACTAAGGTTTAAGTTAAGCAAGCATGGTAACGGCCCACGTTTACGTAGTACGCCCCTACGTGGACGGCTGGGGCGTTACAGGAGTGGCTGGAGGCAGCCAATCCAAATCCAACTCAAACCATGAAACAAACTGTTTAACATGGAGTGATTGTGATTGGGGCAGCCAATCCAATTCAACCCAAACCATAGACTAAACCGTTTAAACTCGCCATTATGGCAAGTCGGTACGACACAATGACCTTAGCTTGTCTTAAACTATGTTCTTACCATGTAGTTAAATATTTGTGAGCATGCTACAAGATGTCACTATATTAAAACATATTAACATAATCATATAACATAAACACATAACAATAATCTTCATACCTTAACA
>CM046374.1:19473977-19534213 GCA_025413025.1 Ficus hispida
AGCATAATAGTATGTAAGTATGAAAGTATGTAAGTATGTAAGTATGAATGTAAGAAAGTATGTAAGCATGTAAGTATGAACGTACGTAAGTAAGAAAGTATGCAGTATGAAAGTAAGATAGTATGAAGTAAGAAAGTATGAAAGTATGATGACATGATATGAAAGTAAGAGTATGGTTCTAGACAAGAAACACGATCCGATTAAAGTATAAAAATGGGAACATGAATAAGTTACGATGGATCAATAGTGGATTTGAAGGAAAGCCACTAGAAGTATCCCAATTTTCGAGGACGAAAATTTCTTTAAGGAGGGTAGAATGTAATACCCGAAATTTCAATGAAACTATGATTTCCTTTTAGACAAGGAAAATCCTGAGTCTTACTCTTGGATGTCGATATAAAACTCACGATCTGAGTTAAATATCAGTATATGTTTGAGTTCTCGTTTAATTAGCTATGAGACTCAATAAGCAGTTTGCTTAGTCATGTATCTGACCCTTGAGCAAAAGGGAAGAAAAATTCTATGATTTCATGCTGGTCAAAGTTTGACCGAAAAAGTCAAAGTTGACCGAAAAAGTCAAAGTTGACCGAAAAGTCAAAGGTTGACCAGGGAGGTCAAATAGATGAAGGTGTTGAGATATAGCAAAGCAGTATCGAATTATACTGCGAAAAACCTTCATTACGGTCAATTTAGCAAGCATAAGTTATGAGACCACCCTAGAAAATCAAGCACACCAAGTATGGTATTAAGGGCAAGAAAGGTGCCAAGAGATAAGAAAAATTTTATTCAGTTTATTTTTACACAGATAAATTTTGGACTGTAGTACAGTATAAAAATATTGTGTTTAAGAAAACACAGTATTAGAAATATCTGTGTAGTAGAAAAATGGACTGAATATTGAGAAAAAGCCAAACAGGGCTTAATATGGATGACATCATCCTATCCTTAATTTATGACATCATAATTGGATTAAATAAGCTTGGAAAGAAAGCAAGGAAGGCTCTAGAAGAGATGACATGGCCGGCCACCTCAGGGGTAAAAATGCCAAAATTTTATCTTTAGGGGTTAAAGTGAAAATTTTGAAAATTGATGATGTAAGCAAAGTGATGTCATCAAGATGATGTCATCAAGGTGAGATAAGCTTGGCTTGATCTCCAAGTAAGGGGCCGACCACTTAGAGGGCATAAATGCAAGAATTTTAACTTTCGGGGCTAAAATGCAATTTCTGAAAAATAGGTGATGTAAGCAAGATGATGTCATCAAAATGATGTCATCATTTGCTTGGAGAACAAGGTGATGGCCGGCCAACATGCCACTTAGAAGGTCAAATTGTAAATATTTTGTCTTTTGGGGGCAAAAGTGTAATTTTGGAGAAAAATGATGATGTAAGCATGAGGTAAGCACATGATGTCATCAAGATGACGTCATCATGCTGAGGTAAGCAAAATTTGGGCTCCAAGGACTCCAAATGGCCGGTTATGGGCAGCCAAGGAGATAGGGCAGAAAAATGCACCAAATTCCTAGCCTAACCTTGTGTGCATCGAGGTAATATCCGTTGATCTTAAGCTTTTCGTTTAAGCTTTAAATTTGGGAAATTTAAGTGTATTTTCCGAGTTTGATTGTAAGAGCATAAGCTCACCTATTATGTCTATGCTCTAGATTAAGTTTGCTTGAATATGCATGATTAGGTGGTGGTCTCTAGTTTATATTTTTGATGCATGTTTATGGGTTTTTGAGTTTGCCTATCACATATTTGTTGTATGTTCCCATAGAATTTAGAACGATTGTATGATTATGTGATTGATGGAATGAAACGTTAGAAACGATTGCATGTGTGATTTTAGGCTCCCGCTGTGGTCGGTTGAGTTAGTGTGCGCGTTTTAGGACGTGAAACGGATTTTAGAATCGAAACTGCCAGTCTCGGGTCAAGACTGGGCAGCTTTCTGGAAACGGTAATTTGAGGCCCTTAGAGGCCGAATTTGAAGAAACTCAAAACTACAAAGTTGTAGATAAGGGTTTTTCCTAGAGGGCATCGAGGACCGTTTCTCAAAATAAGGCTCCAAAGGCCTCGGTTTTTATGAAATCCGAGCCTGACCGTGCCCAGGATTTATGCACGGCCAGGTGAGTTCAACGAAGAATAAGGGCAACTTAAAGTCAGAACTGGGTTTTCCTCAAAACATGAAAGTTGAAGAATTTTACGAGAGCTAAAACTTTTATGAAGAAAGTTTTATCAAATTCGGAACTGATTTTAAAGTAAAAATTGGATTCTAAAGACTGTGCAGGAAATAGAAATTCCAGCACAAGATTTCAGAAAAATAGTACATAAGCAGGAAATTCCTACACGTGTACAGGATTTTCTAGAACAATATAGGAAAACTGTATTTTACACCAAACCCCAATGTTTTGACTATGAGAACTGTTCCAATGGCAGTTTTCAGCTCTTAACACATTTTATAAGTTAAGTAAAGGTTTTTAAGTTGAATTCAACAAATTTTCCGAAACAAAGGGAAAAATGGATTTTAAAGCCAAGGTTAAGTAACAAGACAATAACGGATGGTAACCGGGATAGATACCCGAGTTATTGGGCTTGGCTCCCAAAGCCCAAGTTTGACCATGGAAGGTTGACTTTGGTTGACTAAGTTTGACCAAGGTCTATCATCTCGAGGGTTACCCAACATAACCCAATGAGATACCGAGATTGTGATAAGCTAAGATCTAGGGTTATTTGTAATAACCCAATAGATTATGAATCAAGAATGATAAGTCATGTGCCCAGGGTTAGGATAGTAACCTAACCCGAACTATTTAAGAATAGTTGGGCTTAGTACCCAAAGTTACCAGAAGTAACCTAGTATGATATTGTTTAAGTATGTTGGGCCATGAGCCCTAGAGTTACGGCAAGTAACCAAACAAGTTATCGTAAGTTGTTATAGGAGGGAACATATAATATAACTAAGGCTACTCATAAATGTTGGTTAGGATACCAACATTTAATGATTATGATTTATGGTAAGATAGAATGTCTATGACTCTTACACCCTGTTTGGAAACAGGAGTATGAACTGTTGTCGTGCCATGATTCGGACGATTAACCAAGAGCATAGGACAACAAGTAAGTATAACTCCGCCTACAGCATGGGCAAAATGTTTTTACAACATGTTTTTCAAGAAATCATGAATTGATATGCATGATTTATGTTACGATGCTTACGTATGATGTTATGTTATGATGCTTACGTACGATGATTATGTTATGATATGAAGTTAAGTTATGAAGATTATGTTACGGCATTTATGTTATGGTTTATGTTATGTTATGTTTTAATATAGTGACATCATGTAGCATGTTCACTAATATAAATTACATGGTAAGAACACATTTTAAGACAAGCTAAGGTCATTGTGTCGTACCGACTTGCCATAGTGGCGGGTTTAAATGGTTTAATCTATGGTTTGGGCTGAGTTGGATTGGTTGCCCCAATCACTCCATGTTAAACAGTTTGTTTCATGGTTTGAGTTGGTTTGGATTGCCTGCCTTCCGCCACTCCATAGCTATGGACCACGGTACGTGCACACATGACATGTAAGGAAATAAAATCCAGATAATATATGAAAGTTTAAATTGATTATAAGAAAGCATAATCGGTCAATGCATTCTTTTGTTAAAATGTTTTGCGGATTGCACGTTGTACTTACTGGGCATAAGCTCATTACTTACGTTCATGCTGTAGGTTAAGCAACCTACCGGCGATACGTGATGCAAAGCTGTGAAGGCTGGTGCTACAGGCTGTGAAATGTGGGATGGACACCGCCACGGGTTTTGAATTTATGCTATGTAAAAAATGTTTTGAAAAATATATTTAAAAGATGTGTTTTATGTTATGTGATAGTATGGATAAGAAACCGTTTTCAAGAAGAAAACTAATTTTAAGAAATTGTTTTCAAGAACGAGTTAAAGAATGGTTTTCAAGGATGATGGCAAGCAAGTTGCCTCGTGTTGTACCGAACCGCATTAGGTCGGATTGGTCCACGGTATGATTATGTTAGCTTTCAATATCACTATGAAAGCTCAGTACTCGAGTGAGTACATATGATTATGTATGAAGATAAGTTAAGTTCAAAGTAAGAAAAGAAAAAAAAAAATTTTTACTCCGAATTTTCCGCAGTTTAAGCTTTTTAAATTAAGAAGTAAGTTAAGCAAGTAATGTAACGGCCCACGTCTGTGCAGTAGGAGTAGGAAGCTCCTACGCGTGACGGTTCGGGGCGTTACAGCAGCACCCACGGGCTGCCCCTGGGCTGCAGTGGCATGCAGTCCCTCCCTAAAAAATTCCCTTGTTTTTGTAAAATTTTGAAAGCTCGTATCTGTTAAACTGTCGAGAACTTGACAAAACATTCTGCATGGAAAATGTTCGTCTACATGTTATCTAAAGTTTTATATTTATGGCCAAGACTAATTTTGACCATAAATACTTCTTTTTTCCAAAACTCCAAAACTCAACAATTTTAACAATTTTCATCGAAAAATCAAAATTTCACTACCGGAAAATTTTGCAATTCATACATAAACACCATAGTTCAATGTTCCATAGTTTGCTAAATTTCCATAATAGTTTTCATCTAATAGAAAATCATTTAAATTTCTAAAATTCTTGAAGAACGGATCGAAGTTCAAGATCTCCGATTTAAGTTTGATTTCTAAAAATTATACACTACCCATAATATAATCATGAAAGTATTCATATGACCAATCATAAACTCTATATTGTCAAACCAACAATTCTAAAAATTTGACAACATTTCTACTTAAATATTAATCCATATAAATTTAAACTAAAAGAGAAATAACTAGAGTCTTGGTCTGAAAACTACCTCGATGATCGGAGTTTCTGCTGGAGAACTGAATTAGAACCTCCTTGAAAAGAACTTCTTGAAGGGGCTTGGAGGATTTTTTTCAAACTCTTATGAAGCTAGGATGGTATTTGGGAGGTGGGAAAATGGGAAGGAATATTTTTGAAGACTAAAGAAATTTTCTTAAGAAAACTTAAGACTATCTAAGAAAATTTAATAGAGAGAGTTTCTAGAGAGAGAAACTCTAGAGAGAGATAAGAGAACGGATTTTGATGTGTGAAGAAATGGTGGAGGGTGGATGCCTATTTATAGGCCTTGGCTAATGACTTTGGGGGTTAATTTGTTAATTAATTCTAATCAAGGTGATTATAAACCTTGTCTGAGAAGGCTTTTTCTTTTGCCCAAGAAGGCTATATATTCAAAAAGAAGGCTTTTTCTTAGCCATTGATCTCTTGACACTTATCCATTTGTAACTATTGGATTAAAAATTCCTATTTTCCTTGAAAAAATAATTAAACATAATGCTATGTATTATCTTCAATGGATGAATTCTTGGATTGTAAACTCAACATAATAGTTTTTTCCTTTATCTACCACTAGCACAACTCCCAAGGTCCTCTACTGCTAAAAAGTTCATAAGTATAATTTCTATATATTACAAAACTTGGCCACAAAGTTTTTGGACTGAAAAAGGTAAGCAGTCTAAATCTTATCTGTTTGTAAAAACTTGGTCTCCAAGTTTTTGTACTGATAAAGCAACTCAATAAAAATCTTTTATGTCATCAAAACTTATCCTTTAAGTTCCCATATTGAAAAAGTATCTCAATAGAAATCTTATATGATGTCAAGACTTATCCACCAAGTTTCTAGACTAAAAAAAGGTAATCTATCTAAATTTTATTTGTAAAAAGTTAGACAGTCTAATTTTTATCTGACTAAAAAGTTGAAATCAAATCCTTGATACTACATTTTTATATGTAGAAAAATCCTATCTAGGAAAACTTTAAGACTATTAATTCCCATACTGCTAAAACTGTTGAAATATTGTATTTGGTGATTAGACAATTTTTCTACAACATGTATCAATCGGTCACTTTTTACAATGCAAAACTTTTTGAATAATATTATGTGACCTAAGCTAACTATTTTGTTACAAAATTAATAATTGTCGCATCATAATAATTCATTCAATAACTTTAGGTTAAAATTAAAACCTAAACTCTAATTTACATAAGGAATTTTGATGATTTAATTCCTTATAAAAAAAATTTGGGTATTACACATTGAAGGATGTTGAGTACTTTTACTGCCATCAGAAAGGGTATATTAGGAGAAACTTTGAAGAACTAACAAGGCCCCTTGAAGAAAGAAGGAAGTAGAAAGCTCAAGAGATAGGAGCTACAAATGTTGTTGGTCATATGTATGATAGTGAAGATGATGTTTATTCTGTTACTACTGAGGGAGGTAATTCTGACTCTTGGATTTTGAATTTGGGATATTCGTTCCATATGTGTCTAAATAAGGAGTGGTTTGATTCTTATGAGCCCTGTGATGCTGGTACTCTTCTGATGACCAACGATTCGAGTGCTAAAGCCATTGGAATAAGTAGTGTGAAGGTAAGGATGTTTGACAGAGTTGTGAGAACATTGGTAAATGTTAGGCATGTTCCTGACTTAGGAAAATTTTAATTTCTTTGGGGGCTATGGACACTTTGGGTTGTGCGTATTCTGTCAAGGGTGGTTTTATGGAAGTCAATAGAGGTGCTTCGGTATATGAAGGGTTAGAAAGTGAGGAATTTGTACAAGTTAATTAGGAAGACAGTTGTAGGAGGAGTATGAATGTGGAGCCACATCAAGAAAGGTCTTCATTAGTTGTGAAAGAAGCTGCAAGAGTTAAAGAGTACAACTAGGTGAAGGTGATGAATAAAGACAAAGCATGGAAGAAGAAGAAATTGGTTTCCTATGTCAAGTTCGATGAGAGTTTGAACTCGACGTATGTTTATTCTTGTTGAGTGTAAGTGTGAGCTGAGAGAATTTGAGTCAAGGTAGAGATTGTTAGCTATGTGACTCAAATTAGTTTTTAAGTGTAATAACCCAAATTTTACGGACTCATGATTTCCTTATATGTAAAGGAATTTAAGTTCGTACTATGTGATTATGTAATATTTCATGAAAAATTATGAATATCAATGTGAAATTCATAATCTGTTTGAGTTTTCGTTTAATTAGCTATGAGACTCAATAATAAGTTATTATGTTAAGTATGAGGCCGTTTGATGAAAGAGGCAGAATAGGGATTCATGACTTTATTCTAGTCAAAGTTTGACCAGGATGATTTAATACATGATTATGACAGTACTGCAGTAAAGCAAGCAGTATGAAAATTATACTGTGAAAAACCGTTATCACAAATAAAAATATAAGAATAAGATAGAGGACCACTTTAGAAAAATCAAGCACAATATTTAGAGCAATAAGAATTAAATGGCTTCAAGTCCTAAGAAAAACCTACACGCAGCCTAGTTAAATGCAGATGAATTCTAGACTGTAGTCTAGTATGATAGTACTACTATTAGTTGAAAATAGTATTTATAACATCTGCATTAGTATGAAAATGGAATGCATATTAGGAGGAAAGCCAAACGGAGCCCTAGTGGGAGGACACCTCATCATGGATAAATAAATGAATTTTGGGATTTTTGGAAAATTGGAGAAATTGCATGGAAGTTTTTGATTTGTTAATTAAGTGATAACTATGGAGGATTACTTCGCCTCCAAGGCCTTCATCATGGCCGGCCACCTTAAGGGAGTAATGAGCAAATATTTTGCTTTTGAGGATAGATATGTAATTTTAAGTATAAAAATAATTCTAGAAAAGATATTATTTTTCACCTATAAATAGGTGAAGTTGGTTCACATTTTTTACTATTTAGTTTAACGCAAAATTTCTAGTTCAACCCCAACTCTCTCTCCCTCCCCTAAGAACCGAAACCAAAAGAAAAAAAAAAAAAAAGGGGTGGGATTTTTGAGAAAGAAAAGCAAGAAGAAAAATTTGTGATCCAAGTTGTAGATCCAATCTCAAGGAGTTAAGGTAACTCTCTTAAACCCTCTAAGCAATTCAATTAAGTTTTGATTCAAGGGTTTATGTGTATTTCAAGTTGGGTATGTAAGAGCATAAACTCACCCTTTATTTTCCATGCAAAAGCTTAAAGTGCTTGATATGTGCTTGATTAGGGTAATGGTCTTGATTTATGGTTTGATGCTTGTTTTTGATGATATACTTAAGAGAAATTATGGTATGTGTGTATGCATAGTAGGTACTTGTTATATGTCCCCACATGCTTAAGAAGAAGCATGTTAGCATGAATGATGGAAATCAGATTAGTATGTGAATCTAGGGCAAAAACTAACCCTAAAACCCTAGTTTGGTACAAGATTACCACACGGGTTGTATGGGTATGAACCAATGCATGATTGCTGAAAACTTATGTAATACGCTGCATGTTTGTCGTAGGCTCACGGTTGCGACCGTTTGAGGTAGTGTGAGCGTAATTTTATATAAAATTTGACCTAAAATGAAACTGTCAGTTTTCGGGTAAAACTGGGTAGCTTTCTGGAAACATGATTTTGAGGCACTTAGAGGCCGAATTTGGGAAAACTTAAAACTACAAAGTTGTAGAAAATTGAAAATTTTAGAGGTCAGCGTGGACAAATTTTGAAAAATAAGCTCCAAAGGTTTCTGTTTTTGTGAAAGAGCCCTGGTCTGCCCAGACCCTATGCACGGCTAGCCAGTTTCAACCAGGGATATGAATAAGTTAAAGGCAGAATTAGTTTTGAGTAAAATACAAAAGTTGTATTATTATTCGAGATCTACAACTTTTATGAAGAAAGCTTTATCAAATTCTAAGTAGATTATTAAGATAAAATTAGATCTTAAAAACTATGCAGGAAACAGGAAATTACCGCACAGGATTTTCAGAAAACAGTGCAAAAGCAGGAAATTCCTGCACATTCACTGATAACTGAAATTAAGAAACTGTTTTCAAAGATTGTTTTCAGAGTTTGACATTTTTAACTGTTTTTGCTTAAAAGTTACAGTTTTATAAAAATACGGTTTTTATAAGGAATATAAAGTTTTACAAAAGATTTTTAAAGAAAACTCGACAAAGTTTTGCCAAGAAAAGAGAAAAATAAATACTTGGGCCAAAAAGTATTTGAAGGCATAATAACAAAAACATAACCGATAGTAACCAGTTAGGATACCCAAGTTATTGGGTTAGGCCTTACCCTATGGTTACCGATAGTAACCTAATGGGGTAGTACTTTGAAAGTAATTGGGCCCTAGTAACCCAATAGGGTATCATTTAAAATTAGTTGAGCCTAAAACCCATGGTTACCAATGGTAACCTAATAGGGTATTACTTGAAAAGTAATTGGGCCTTAGTATATTTAGTAACCGAATCAAATATCATCGTAGTATGTGGGAGACATGTAACTAGGGTTACTGATGAATGCTGGTTAAGGATACCAGCATTGAATGTAATGATATATGGTAAGATAAGATGATCCTGATCTTGCGTCTTTTGTGAAAACGAGAATTAAACTTATTGATGTGCCTTGTTGGAACATTAGACCAAGAGCGTAGGACATCAGGTAAGTACAAACCTCACCTACAGTATGGAAAATAGTAAACTACTTTCAAGCATGACTTGTTTACATGTATACCATGATGTGCCATGTTTATGTACATGCCATGTTTTACGATAATGCCATGTTCATGTACATGCCATGTTTTGTGATGGTGCCATGTTTATGTACATGCCATGTTTTAAGATAATGCCACGTTTTATGATAAAGCCATGCTTTATTAATATGCCACAAGTCATTATATATTAGTGATCTTTATGTCATACTATATCTATGCATCATATACATCATGACTAATAAGATCACAAGTAAAGAATCTTAGTCTTGAAAAAGTAACAAGACTAAGACTAAACCAAGACAAGTCAAGTGTCGTACCAACCTCCCGCCAGATCGTGGAGGATTATACATGTTTCAAGATACTAAGATCTTCCGCCAAATCGTGAAGGCGTATATGATTCTCAGAATTGTTAGGGACCTTGCAAACCCTAACTTTCTGTGGATTGCGTGCATTTGGTATGTACAGAAGGGGCCCACATGTTAAAAAAGATAATGCGTTCATAATAAGTTCATAATGGAGCATAAGACATTCATAATCGATCATAAATCATGGATAAGTTATATGATGCTTGACGTGTTTTGTGAGATTATGTTTGTACTTGCTGGGTGAAAGCTCATCAGTTTATTTCATACTGTAGGTAAGATGCCTGCAGCTTTACTTGGTGGGCCATGGAGACAATGTGGTAAGTGAAGGGCGGTGTGGGATATAACTACGTAGATTTTCCGTAAACTTTTTAAACTATAAACTTGTACATGTATGATTAAGTAATATGTACCATGTTACGTATGTGATGTTTCAAAAGTCCAGTTTAAAAGGTTATTTGTGACCATTTAATCGGCTTAACAAGTAATGGGTAGGCATGGTGAAGTTTACCCATATGGATAAGTTTAATTAAGTCACGAAAAAAAAATTATTCTGAAATTTTCTGAAAGTTCAAGTATTAGAAACTAAGAAGTAAGTTAAGTAAGTAGAGTAACAGCCCACGTTTACGTAGTCGACCCTACGTAGATGGCCGGGACATTACATTTAGTAAGTTTCTAATTTATGAGTTTGGAAAAGTGTTAATTTTGTGTCCTGTTGAGATCCTATAAATAGGTGTATTGTGTTTAGAGATGTTTGTATGGTCAGAAAAATAGAGAAAGTGTGTACCTCTTTTTGAGAGAAAATGGGAAGATAGATAGGCAAAGATGTAAGGGGTTTTAGGTAGAGAGAGGTTGGGAAAGTTTGATGAGTGTGCAATTGTGAAAGTAGTGAATTTATTCTCCCTCTCCCATAGACATGGGCAATTTTACCATGCTATGTAAATTCTTTTGTGTTCTCTTTATTTCTAGTCGAGTTTTTTTTTTTTTTTTTTGCTGCATTTTGGGTATAGGGGTATTTTCCCCAACAGCATTAACACACGTATAAATGCATTTGAGATTTCGAGAAAAAGAATAAAACATCAACAACATTAGATAGGACTAAGAACACCCTTAGGAATCATCAAATAAGACGATTTCAAATTAGAAAAATGTACAAACCCATGGAGAACTCTCTCCAATATGGTCATCCTGAAGGGACAAACGAAACCACCTATATCAAGCTCTATTAAAGAATTTTTGTTTTTTATACTGTTGGATTCCATATGCAGATCAATATTTTACCTGTCCAGGATGACATCTAGGAAAATCCTTGTTTTCTTAAATTAAGAAGATTTAGAATTACCGATCTAGCGATTGAGAGGAGATAATACCAAAGGAATCAAGGGCTAGAAATTTGCAAGTCCATATGGTCTACCCTTTTCCCTAAATGGCGCTAGTATTAGTAATGACTTTGCTTCTTTGCTTCACCAAGACCAAATTATGCAAATGACAAAGATATTAGACTACATCATGCATGACACAACCATGCTTATGCATTTTCACCAAGAATCTAGACAATGATTAAGCTAATCAAGATTGATTAAGTGTGTGGAAAAGATTAAGCCAAGGCTGAACAATATTAGCTAAGTTAATCCTTGTTCATTAGTGTGGGTCTATAAATAGGCTACACTTATCTCTATTTCTATCCGTCATTTTACCACTCAAGAAAAATTCTCTCTAACTCTCTATTTTCCCGCACTTTCTCTCCCACTTTATCACTAGCCAAACGCCACCCTTACTCTCAAAATGCTCAAAATTTCTCCAAACTCTCTTCACAAAGTTAACCATCATGGTGTCCTAAACCCTATTCTAGAGGAAAAATGAACACGGAGGTAGTGATCTCTTCACTTGTTCTTGTGTTTGTTCTCTTTAAAGTTTTGGTTTTTCTTTATGCTTAGATATGTTGTCTTTTTTTGTTTAGTTGTCGGAGCATTTCTAGAGTCTCACCAGAGACCACAAGAGGTATAGTCTCTAGATCTCATTTTGCAAAGATTGTGCAAATGTTTTAGTGTGGTTTTAGTGTTGGTGATTTGATAATATGTGTAGATCTATATGTTTTTAGTTATGCCTAAGGCATGATTATAACTAGATATGTTTTTATGTGTTGATACAAAAAGTTTTGATAACAAACTCAAAACGACATTTTTAGATCGTGACAAAGTTAGTTAAAAAGTTTGTGCTAAAATGGGTTTTTACAAGTTAAAAACTGCTAAGAGAAATTTTAAGAAAAATATGTTGGAACATGGATTATGGTGTTTAAAATTGTTGTGAGTGTTCACAAGCAAGAAAATATGCCCTTTAGCCAAAGATTTTGACAACTTAAGCAAAAACGGTCAAAACCGATTTTAATGGTGACTTTCAGATTTTTGAGAAAACGGAGCTTTTAACGACAAAATTGGATGAAACCACAAACACAAAAGTTTTAGATAACTGAAAAATCAACAACTTTTGTGAAGAACATTTTGTCAAAATCCTCGGTTTGAAAGATATGATTTTTCTAAGAAAAATCTGAAAAAGGTAAAACAGGGGAAAATTTTCCCGTCACTGTACAGTGGCTGCTGTGCAGCCACTGCACCCAGCAGCGCCGCAGCAGCGCTGCATTGGCCGAACGCCAGTGCTGCAGCGCTGGTGAGTTGCGCTGCAGTGCCAGGCCGGGTATTAAAAGAAAAAAAGAAAAGAAAAAAAAGGGGTATTTTAAAAGATAAGTTTTGATATTTAAAATACAGGATGTTTTTATAATAATATACATTTTTATAAAGATGGTTTTGATGTTTAAAAATGCATATTTTCCTATGATAAGTTACATTTCAGAAAAAAGTGGATTTTAAGTTATAGTATCAAATGAAAAGTTTTGATACTAAAAATGAGAATATGATATCGGAATTTTATTCCAATTTTTCCTAAGATTGGTAAAGATTATTTTAAGGAGAATTTTGAAAGTAATTTCATACGAGTTTTAAGGAAGATTTCATATGGTTAGAAAAATAATATTTTTAAAGTAAGATATCAAAATTTATAATTTTGATAGAAATTTTTGAAAATGGGATTAGTTACTCTAATCCAACCTTTGCTGAATTAATTAAGGAGATTATTTCAAAGTTAAGAAACACCATAATCATATAACCAATATTAATAGGGGATTAATTCCTTAATTTCCTTTTTATAAAAGGGATTTAGACAAAATCATGTCTAGAAAGTATTACATTAATCCTTCTACTGGATATGTCTGTCAGGACAATATTTGACCGCAATCTAATTCAAAGATGCGGATATGTTGTATGCAAGGTAAGTACAAACCTCGCTTATAATATGAAAATAATAATTAATTTCATAATGTTTGGAATAGGCACATGCTATGCTAGGATTATGGGAGTTAATTCCATGATTATGCTATATTATAAGTATGCCATGACATGTCATGATTAGGATAAGTTATAACTATGTCATGCTATGTATGATGATGAATTACAAGTATGCCATGTTATGTATGACGACGATTTATTAATATGCCATGATGAAATGTTATATGTATGTCATGTTACGATTATGCCATGTTCACCTGATGCCATACTATGCATTGATGTGCCACTTTTACTAGTATGCTACTTTTCCATAGGATGCCATCTTTTATACTTATGCCATGAATTACAAATACGCCACACTTATACACTTATGCCATCTTTATATTTTTGCCATGATTTAGTTTACGTTATTGATCTAATATCATGTCATTGGATATGAACTATGCATGACTAGTAAAATCACACCTTATTAACGTTAGTCTTAGATCAAGTCTTTGATTAGACTTTAATAGGAATATGATGATAGGAATACTCAATTAAGTAAAGATTAAAACTAATACTAAAAGTAGTAACGTTCGTACCAACCTCCCCATAGAGTGATGAGAAATTTAATTCAGTTCTAGTTTTCAAAATGTCCAGATTTATTCCCAGAGTTGTTAGGGACTCTAACTTTCTATGGAATGTGCGTATCCGATATGTATACATAAGGACCCAAACATAAGCTAAGATAAGATGTTCATAAAGGAGAGTAAGATTTGAATGATCAGGAATAATTGGATTACGCTTATTTTCTATAGTGAACCATAATTGGATCATGCATCTACATATATACCATATTCTCTATTTTGTTATTTATGCGCAATTATGTTTGTACCTGTTGAGCGAAAGTTCAATAGATAAATTCATACTGTAAGTAAGAAGCCCACAGTACAATAGATGAGGGACATTATAGACAGTGACGAAGAGGAGGCGGTGTGGGATACCACAGTACAGATTTTCCGCAAACTTATTTTGATTAGTGATGAATATATTTGTGTATATATATTTATATATATATATATATATATATATATATCTGAGAACTCCTATATATATATAAATGATGATAAGCTATATACATATATCTAGGAATTATTATATGTATATATTCATATGGATAGTGATTAAGTGTACTACATTTATATATGGTATTGTGACCTATATACTATGGTTTTGAAACTACGAAGTAATTACAAAAGACTTGGTTTGCAAAGCCAATGTTTTAAGTAAGTAAGGAATTAAGAATTAAAGTTTAGAAGGATTATGTTTGAGCTAAGATTGATTATAGAATAGTATGCGCCCAGTTTTAAGAAGCTATATGAGTTAAGTTGTTTTATGATTGAAAAGGTTTAAAACATTTTAGTGACCACGTATTTAAAGAAGCATGATTAAATGGTATTTAAAGGCTAACGATCAAGTTTTAATAAGTATGTTTTAAACAGAAAATTAATTCTGAAATTTTAGGATTTAAGATCAAGTGTTTTCAAGTAAGTTTATGATAAGTAGTAGTTAGTAGCCGCTTACGTAGTCGGGTCGTTACTGTTGGGATCTAAATGTGCCCTAAGGATAGAAAATCAATGTTAGGGATTTTCTGTAAATATGACATTTTGATATTAATAAGAGGAGGTTATTCATGTTTAATAAGTTGTGTCCTATTTACTTTCATTTGTTGATTGTATGTTTGAGCAAACATAAAATACTCCTTGACTGTTGGTAATATATCGGATTACCATATGTATACGGGGTATACATAGAAGACATGGTAATTTGATAACAGTCAAAATAAATAGTCCGCAATCGATGAAATAAGATTTGGGGATCTTATTCATGAAAAGATTGTAAAGGTTGTCTACTTCCTTGGAGGGATGGTTTGTCTTGACCATCGGATAGGTTCCGAGTGGAAACTTTAATGTATACTAGTATTGACGTATGACATTGGACTGGACCTAAAGTGTTAATTGATTCGGTTTAATAATTCCGTTTATAAGAATCAATGACGCTTTGATTATCATCCTGTATTAATCTTAATCCTGAAATGATTACTTGAGTTTGTATCCATGACTTATGTATTTTAATACACTACAGGTGAGACACTGTTATTTTATGGTCAATATACTTGTGTTTTGGGTGTATGACTTATGGATAGAGAAATCAAGATTCATAGATATGGAATCCATAGCTATCTTAACGATAGTACATGTTATCTACTTAAAGGCATTATTCGGGGATTGAAAGATAGTATAACAAGATCTTGGCTATCGGTTTACTTTGTGTTCTCTGATGGTTTACCAATTGTATGGTTTTATAATTGGTGGTTCTTTCAATGGAGAATAATGGAACTTTAAGTTAAAATGATTGAAAATGTAAAACGGAAAAAGTCCTTAATTCAATCATGGATAACATATGGGGATTAAGCAAGCGATGAATAAATCATGGAAGAAGCACTGCGTGAGAGAGCTTTCGTAATACGGTATGTAAACAGGAGTTCAGCTTCAGACTTTTAGTGGAATAGTTTTGAAGTTGATAATTGATGAATAATTAATCTGGGATTAATTTTTCACAATTATAGGAGCCTCTTTACATATTTCCATTGGGTCCCTCTATTAGCTCATATAGTTCCATATAGCGTCTCGGGATTTGTTCCTGATGAGATCGGTAAATTTAAATGGAATTTTGTAATGTCTATTAAGACATGTACTCTCTAACATGCAATCCAGAAAAGGATTGGACATGTAGGATTGGTGTAGATAAATAATATGATTTGTCAACATGTGATTGGTTGATTTGAATTTTAGAAATAAGATTGTGTTTGAATTATATAATTTTGGAAAACAAAGTTTTTCTCTCCTAATCTAAATATGGTGCACGGTTTTTAGATAGGTGGAGGGAAGAAAATTTTGTTTCAAAATTGTTCAAATATATTTCTAACATTAAATTATTAATTGATTTAAATAATGGAGATTATTTCATGAATTTTTCTCTCCTAATGAAAAGAGGTGCACGGTTTTTGTGAGGAAAGAAATTTGAAATATTCCATTGATTTAAATTAATTAATATGGTTGATGTTTGTGGAAAATATTTATTCAAATGAGTGAATTTTATTTAAATTCAAAAAGGTTTAAAAGAAATTTGAATCTAGATAGGACTAGGATCTTTTCACTAGTCTAGATTTTTGATTTAAAATTTGAACAATCAATCAAGCTTGAAACTCAAAGTGGCCGAATTTTTGAGGAGTTTTCCTCTTGGAAAAACGTTTCTAGGTTCAATGAATCTAGCCCTAAAGTTGTATCATCTTTTGGTTCAAAATTTATCCAGAAAAATAATTATTAATTATTTTTCAAGAAGGAATTAAATTTTGAGAAACCAATTTTAGTATTTTTTTCTAGAAGAAAAATGTTTTTTGGAAGAAAAAAATAATAATTTGGGTTTCTTCTACTTCATAAAATTCGGCTATCTTGTGAAAAAGAAAAAGAGAGAAAATTCCATTGAATCAAAACTGTGAGGAAGGTTAAACCGAGTGATAATTTTCATAGGAGGTTAACCGGTTCCTGTTTTATAGTTTTGAAGAAAGAAGTTGGATCATATTCTCAACGAGGAACATCGGAATTGAGAAGGAGGGATCTAGACTTCGGAAAGCATTACCGGTCGCTTGGATTCATAGAACGTGTGCCCACACACACTCTGAGACGTGGAACTCGAGAATAGTAGAGAAGACACGTTGGTCAAACGCTCTAGTAATTCCAGATTCCGAGAAATAAGGTACGCTTGATCATGAATTTAATTTATTGTTATATGCATCATGAGATTCTTTTCGAAACGGCATAAAAATTTTAAAACTTCCACTGCGCCGCAACTCTGATATCGGATCCGTTTTTTCCAACAGTTACAAGATAAAATTGTGTGGACAAGCATGTGCCTTTTCATATTCCATTTTCAAAGTTCTCAACGTCTTCTTGGCTTTGTACATAATATGCGGTATTTTGTTATCATCTGGTAGAAGCTCTCATAAAAATTCTAAAAGAGTCGTAAAATTAGAATTTATCCATCTTTCCGATGCCTTCATATTCCATAAATTAACCAACGTCTAGTTTTGTATATTTTATACACCCATCATACGATGTCGTCTCGGCATCATTAATAATTGTCTCAAATAATTCCAAACAGTCCACAAAGTGTTCTTCCAAATCATTTACTATATCAAAAATATTATCACCAATGTCTCCCTAAATAATAGGATCTTTTCTATTACTCATCGATGTTTGATTAATATTGAAACAATCTTCGCTGTGTAAATATCATGTTTGGTAAGAACAAATAATCCCATATGTACGTGAATGCCTCTAACATTATCAATAAAATGAGATCTATGATTTTCACATTCAACACAAGGATATCAAAACTTATCATTTTACATGTGAGCTTTGGCAAATGACAAAAATTTCTTGAACACCATCTTCAAATCTTTTACTCAATTTATAAAGCCACATTCGTTTCTTATCCATTTGTAACCCCTAAATTCGAATATCATAGTATTCAAAAACCAAGTTTTTGAAATCAAAGTAATGCAAGTAATCAAGCATTCAATAAAATTATCAAATGCATATCAAAATTAATACCATTGCACAAATAACTCAAAAATCTTCAAAAACAAAATTAAAATATACAAAACCTAAAATCATTAACCTAAATACAGGAAAAATAATAAAAAGAAATTAGTAATCACTTACAAAAAAATGAGTAGGATAGGTAGATGGATGGTAGATGGTGGGGGCGACATCCAGTGGTGGTGGAGTGACTTTTTTCAGAGCTTTCTTAACTATTTTGGCTGCTACAGCTTTGGTGTTGATATGCAAAATAAGGGATGGACTCGGCTGGAAGAGGGTATGTGCTCTGAAGATTCGACAACCATTTTTTAAAATCGATCGTAGAATGTGAATGGCTTCCATGACGGTTTCCAGAAAACAGTGGAATCCAAAGAGCCCACCATGATTTCCAGAAACGGTCGTGGAATCTCCACACCAACGAACCTTAGACATTGTCATAAATTGCTCTTTCAAAATTTGGATCTTATAAAAAATTGCCTCAATTCCTCCAGATCTTATCCAAAACTGTTAGTTTTGTTAATAGAAATTGAAAACAATTTCCCCTCCACGCCCCACACCCCCCCCCCCCCCCCCTCCCAAAAACAAAAAAGAAACAAAAAACAAAATTCAAACGTTAGCAAAATTTATCTATTTTGTTAGTTTTATTTTTAAAAAAATGCCATGTGTGAATAAATAAAAACAAAACTAAATGAAAATGACATAAAATGATAATTTTACCCCAATAGCAATGGTTTATAGCAAAATTAAGGCATTAAAAGAACCAATTAGTCTTTTATCAGTAAAAAGAAAATCTTGAAGAACTCTTTTTTTTTTTTTTTACTATTCAGGTGGTCTTTTTTTTTTTTTTTTTTTTCCATTTTGCAATATAATTTTTATCAATTAATTTGTGTTTTCATAAAATTACCCTTTAATTTTGACCCTCGAGTTCCTTGTTTCTTCCTCGATCGAGCCCCGGGTTTGTTTGTTTGTTCTTTTTTTTTTTGTTTGTTTCTAGTGATTGAAGTCTGTTTGCGAGGTAGAGATGATGACAGTCTCTGAGATTGAGTGCTTAGTTTCATTTTTCTTTTTCCATATATTTCAGGAATCCCCCTAAAAAAATAACATCAACCGAGGCACGTATACTTTCCCATCCAATTTTTAACAGCGGTTAGGGTTATACCTTTTCAGCAGCTCAAGGATCAACTAATCTGAAAAAAATAATAATAATAAGTTGGAAGACCAATCAGTATCCTTATTAAAAGCTCAGGGACCATTATAGTAATTTATCCAAAATATAATATAGATACCGTTTCAAAGGAGGCAACTTCTTAAAATAGATTCTTACTTAGCTTCATGATAAGCTCTTTCTCATAAGTCAGAAACCCAAAGCAAAAATAAAAGCAAAATCTTTCACACAAAATTGATTAAATAATTTATTTTTATATAATTTTACATTTTCCCTGAACTTTAGGCTTTATCACAAAATACCCCTCAACTTTAATATATAACATCCATTCCCCTCCAACTTTGAACCGTTTGCAGATTTTCCCCTTTAGTCACATTTTTAACGGAAAATAACGTGTAGTGTACATGTTAACAAATTTAAGGGCATTCTAGTCAAATCCTAAATGCTATTTACTTATTTTTCTTAAAGATATATAAGGGTATTAGACCATTCGATTTAACATGAAAGTCCAACTTATTAAAATTTTCAAATTCCGCACAATATTGGTGGGTTCGGAATTTATTTTATAGAAAACGAGGATAGAAAGCGGGACAACATAAAAAGCGAAAACAAAAAAGGTAAATTACTAGGTTAGTTCCTGAATTTTTAACTTTGTGCAACTTTAGTCCCTAAACTTTTTTTCGTAGCTGGAATGCCTCTAAATTATTAAAATATTACCACATTAGTCCTTTATATTAATTTTTGGACTGAATCCGTTATATATCATCACTATTTGACTAAATTACTAACGGATTTCGTTTAAAAATTAACATAAAGGACTACTGTAATAACACTTTTATAGTTTAGGTGCATTCTCTGTTCCTTTTTTTTTTTTTATAGCTAAAATGATTATAAACTATTAAAAACGTTGCTACAGTAATTTTTTTTAATTAAATTTTTTATGGAATCCATAGCTAGTATCACTTTTTGATCAAATTATTAATAGATTACATCAAAATTGACAAAAAGACTATTATAACAATATTTTAAAATTTAAGGGTATTTTAGCTGTTAAAAAAAATCATGGATTAAAGTTATATAAAATTAAAAATTAAGGAATTAAATGAGCAATTCACCAAAAATAAAAAATTCCAGACTCTACATGCGACTATGGTCAACTTAGGACACGTCTAATACATTTTCGAATACAGTTTCGCTCCTTTTCTTCCTGCTTTCGTTTTGACCGTTTATCCCGTTGAAGTTTGTCTAGTTGACTATTCTACCAACCCCCACCACCCCCCCCCCCCCCCAAAAAAAAAAAAAAAAAAAGGCTTGTCTTTTGACTGGTGACAAGTCATTTGGCCAATGTTTAGTGTAAACTACGGTTCAAAGAAAAATGTCTATTGAAATGTTTATTATGGGGTCCACAGATGTATAAAGGTCTTGGGATATGGAAAGTAATTTGTGTAACGCAAATTAGGAAAAGCAGCCCTAACAAGTATTGTATTAGTATGAGAACTAATTATATCATCAATAAATTTTTACATTTGGATGAAAAAAGCTCTTAAATAAATTGTTATTTTTTATGTTAAATTTATAACAAGATATAATAAATGTCAAATTTAATATTTAATTATTATTGATTAATATCTATTTTTTCGTGTAATCATTATACTATAAAAATAGATATAATCTTGAAAATAAAATATTTGTTCATCAACCAGTGAATAAAACCAAAATGAACCACGACAATTCATTAATTAAATAATTTAGTTAACTGATAACCGGCAATTAGAGTTTTGAGTACATAGGCCCACCTGAACCCATGCAAGCTCTACATCTCTCTTGCTAAAACATAAGAATATTCTCAACTAATTAGTTGGTCAAAACATCTTCGAATCGTTGTTGTAAAATTGGTCATCGACGGGACAATTTTGTATTGCTGAAAATCACAAAAAAAAAAAAAAAAAAAAGGAAAAAAAAAAGTCTGGTACATCTGGATGACAATTACCATATGATATTGAATTTATATTTTATGTAACAAATTAAATATCAGTTGTGCGTGGAAAAATTTTATTTTGTAGGATAAAACAAATACTGTGTAGTAATTGAATTTTATCGGGTCGATGAAGATTAATTACGGGGATTATAAAAATTATTATTAATTATTTGAAACAAATAAATATAAGTTTTTAATTAATGGTAGTAAACATGGCGAAAATTAATTATAGTAAATTGCACTGGTAGATGTAGTAGGAGAACGACATGTGACGACATGTGGCACCTGCCTGTCCACATGTCACAGGCACATGGGGATGCGCGTGCGCCTACTCCTGCCCTAGGGGAGTAGGCGTGGTCCCAATTAATGAGGGGCAGTGATGTAATTTTACATCTCGCTAACCCTGGACTTGGTATTATAAACAGACCTTTATAGTGTCTCCTAGTACATATTATTTTTTGCATCCATCTACTATTCGTGGTCTTAGCTTTTAGAGAAATAAACCTCAACCATTAAGGATTAGACGGAGAAAACTGATAAAACGAGAATTGGCTGGTGCCCACAAACCGTTTTTTATAAGTTGAAGATAATAACGTGCAAGGCCTTCGGTAGAGAAGCCTTGGAGTCTACTGCCCTACGAGGATTGTCCGTTGTGTGAAACATTGACAAAACACTCTATATAAATATTAGCAATATGATAAGTTGGGCAGTCTCAATTTTTTGATAATGAATAAATATAATGATTATAATAAAAAAATACACTTAATAGTATGAGACACTTTTAGAGTAAAGTTTAAGAGCAAAATTATGGAGGCCGAGGTCAAAAAATGAATAATATTATATCAAAAAAAGACATGGGTCATTACAAATAAATCAATGCTTGGTGATTGTGACAGTCAATTGTTCATACAAAGAAAAGATTAAGCAATGTAATATCAAATCGCTTTGGAATGGATTACAACCAAGTATTCATTCAATAAGTTAATAAATATAGTTTTCCTAAGTGACCATAGGGCCTAGTATATATTGATATTGCTAATGAATAATTGTAACAGCGATAAGGGCTTTAATATGCTTAAGAATTCATTTTTTAGGGAAAAGATAAATAAAGTAATAATTGTAAAGTTTTACATTGATTTAATGCTGATTATAGGATGATAGATTACCCATGTATAATTGATTTGATATATAATAGGCTAAATCATGAATAGATGAGTTCGAACGCCGTTAATTTAGAGGTTTGGACGAGCCTCAGGCGTCAACATATGGGCGCTATGGCGCTTCAGGGGCTCTTTTGGGCAATGAATTTGGTTTATGAATAGCCTTGCTGTGTGAATATGAGAAATAACACAAGTTATTTGTTGGACTTTCCACCTGTAGAACGTCCCTTATAGCAGCCTACCCATTTCGGTTTATGAGATTTGCGGTCAAAAGAAAAGGAACAAGGAAGGTACATGGAACTTTTAGTCTCATCATAAGTTTATGTCGTAAGTCTATGACAAATGACGATCGTTTAAAAGTATGCTTAGACACACTATTCTTGAAGTGACAATGTTTAATTACAATATTCTACTGTTGCAGAAACACTATTCTTGGAGTGACAGTTTAATTACAATATTCTACTTTTCAACAATAGTTTATCTAAATGGCCGTGGTCAAATGCCATTAAAATTTGGAGGAAAAAAAATTTCTGTAAAGGCTACGTCTTTGCTAATCAACACAATATGAGTTTCCTCACCAGAAAAAAAAAAAAAAAAAAAAAAAAAAAAAAATACGGTAACAGCTTTTTTAAAAAATAAATTTACAAATCTTCAATTTAACTAGTACAAAATCTAATTAATTCAAATTACTTAAATACAAATAATATATAACCAAATCCAAATAATGAATAAATACAAGTATGATGACATGATAATGCAAATTTTGAACCAGACATGATATGACACACGATTATATTGGATCGGGCTAAGCATGACTAAGATGTATGGGTCGTACTAGGCTCACAGTTTTAAGGTCGTAAGCTTCACATGACACATGATATTAAGCACGATATGAGAATGAGATTTGCCTTTGCCAATGAGCCATATTGTGCCTAAGGATTTAATCTTAAACTGGCATGAGCAACACAAAATGTTGATGGACCAAACCTAACACAACACAAAGCACATTATGGGCCGGACTAACATGGTATGACATGATTGACATCTATAAAATAATAAAAAGAATGAGCGAAAATATAGTATATTTTTTTTCATTTGAAAATTTTTAAATTTTGACCATGCAGTACGTGAAAAACAGTTTTTTAATGTTTTTTTTTTAGGAAACTTGTGTTGTGTTGATCAGCAAAGAGTACGTTGTACAATTTTTGTAACTCTGTTGGGCAGCTCATATTGAGATCATAACTCCAATCCAATCACTCAAAGATTATGGTAACAAAACTACCTTAATTTCCCCTGGCCAAGCCTTTAAGTTAGGCTTCTTCTCTCCCGGAAAATCGAAGAACCAGTACTTAGGAAACCCCAAACAGTCGTCTGAGTAGCCAACAGAAATAACCACTCACCGACAACAGCGAATTGACTGTCTGGGATGGAAACCTTGTTCTTCTCAACAGCACAAGGAGCATTGTTTGGTCCTCAAATGTATATAGAAACATCGCAAATAGCCCAGTTGCTCTGTTTTTGGACACCATAAATTTTGTACTTCAAGAGGAAGAAACTACGAATTGGGACGAATTTAGATATTGGATAAATTTTATTAGAATCTTGTTACATGTTATCATTTAAATATTGATGTAAATGATAAAAAATATTAAAAAATAGGGTTAATTTCATTAATAGCACCTGTATGAATTTTATTATTAAAAATAGTATCACTTTTTCCCTTCATTACTAGCACTTAATGTGCAGCCCAATAGCATTTAATGTATATCAAATTACGGGTTTACCCTCATCTCCTACCAACTCAAATATCCCTCTCCCTTGCATGGCCTAAAAAGTTTTTTCAACAAACAACATCTACAGTATTTTAGAGAGAGAAAACTGAAATCTAGAGAGAGAAAAATTGCCACAACTGGAAATTTTTTTTTTTTTCACTTTTCCATCTAGCCCCCCACCATTTTGAAACCCAAATCTTCATATAATAGAGAGAAACTTCCATCTAAGAGAGAAACTTCCATTTATAGAGAGAAACTTCCATCGAAAGTTTTTTTTTTTTTTTAAATCTAACATTTTTGATCATTTTTTTAGTAAAGGTCATTCCTATTATGACTACCCGGTCATAATAGTTATGACCTATGTTCAAAATTTTTTTTACAAAAAATCTAATATTTTTGGTCATTTTTTAGTACCGGTCATAACAGTTATGACCACCCAGTCATAACAGTGTGTCATAACTGTTATGACCAGGTGGTCATAACTTTATGACCGGGTATGACCGGGTGATCATAACTGTTATGACCTATATTCAAAAATGACAAAAATGTTAGATTTTTTTTAAATTTTTTTAAACATAGGTCATAACTATTATAACCGGGTGGTCATAACAGGAATGACCTTTACTCAAAAATGATAAAAATATTAGATTTTTTTTTTTTTGTTAAATGGAAGTGTTAAAATTTTTTTTTCCGACGTGAGAGTTTTTTCTCTAAATGGAAGTTTCTCTCTTTAGATAGAAGTTTCTCTCTATTATATAAAGATTTGGGTTTCAAAATGGTGGGGGGCTAGGTGGAAAAGTAAAAAAAAATAATATTCCAGTGGGTATCAACTCTTTCTCTCTTTAGATTTCAGTTTTCTTTCTCTAAAATATTGTAGATGTTGGTTTGTTGAAAAAAAATTTTAGGCCATACGTGACAGAGGGATATTTGAGCTGGTAAGAGATGAGGGTAAACCCGTAATTTGATATATATTAAATGCTACTGGACCCCATATTAAATGGTAGTAATGAAGGAAAAAAAACAGTGATATTATTTTTAATAATAAAATTTTTATAGATATTATTAATAAAATTAATCTTAAAAAATATTATATAAATATCACTTGATTGTTATAATATATTAAAAAAATAAAAATACAAAGGAAGTTTTGTAAGCGTCCGAATAGCAGCTCCTTCTGTATATATGTATATAATATTTGGATAAAGAGAGAGAAATATATCTATCATATGTTGATTTTCAGCTGAATTGTCAGCGAGTATTGTTCAAGTTCAGACTGATCACCCTTTTGTGAACCAAACTTTTCAAAGAGATGATCACGTACGTGCCATCAAACTTTTCCGTCTATTTATCTTGATTTCTTTTGCCGTTTTCTCACAGTTCTCACTGAAGGCATCTCCATCAATTTTTCCTCATAATATTATTATTATTATTATTATTATTTGCTGAATTCTCCTAATATTAATTAGTCCAGTGGATTGGACAAATTCAATGAATCGAGTAGCTAAAACTGGAATTCGCCTCACGTGTTTTCTTAATCTTATATCCATTTATAAACTTTTGGTCGTCAATAAAAAAAAAAGTTAATTACTTTAGTGGTTCTTAAATGGTTGATTACGTTTTGAAATGTCTCTGAATTCTTAGAAGTAATGCAAAAAGATCATTTTTAATGGAATAGTTAACTAATATTTATTTAGTTAGTCGATTAGTTTCTAAACTATGATCTTTCTAACATATTTTACCCCAATTTTTGGTAGATGTAAACCTCAAAATTTGTATAACCCAAAAAAAAAAAACCCTTAAAAATGGAAAAATTGATCAGAAATAAAAAAAAAAATCTCTCTCTCTCTAGAGAAAGAGTTCTAAGTTTTTTTAATATCATTATTTTCTCAAGGTTAGTTTAGTAAATTCAATATATTTGAGATTTCAGATACAAAAAAAAAAAAAAAAGGAATCAAAACATCACAGACCTACCAACTCAAACTTTTTTTTATCTTTTTTTCAAAAAATTTTTTTATCTTTTTTAAAAATTCAAAAAAATTTACTATTAAAATTTAAAAATCTCAGTTCAAACTATTACACCAAACACTCCCATTAATTGATTAGACTAAAAAGGACCAAGCAGAAGGAGAGAGAAAATTCGTAACCCCCCAAAATGGTAGGGCCTACCTGATGCGAGATACAGGATTCAACCGGACAGGTTGAATCTCATTTTTTAAAAATATACGCAAATCCGCTATTATTTTCTATTTTTTGTGTGCAAGTCACAGCCGCAAAGTATCTGAGTCTCAGGGACCTATCACTAATATCCCACTTTCTCCTTAAACAAAATTGCAAATGGAAATCCACCAAATCCACTTTCTCCTTAAAAAATATGCACAAATCCACTATATTTTCTACTCTCTGTGCTCCTATCTCTCCCATACTGCTTGAAATTATCATTTGCGGCTCATATTGACACCATAACTCCAAGCCAGTCCCTGATAGACATAAACAAAACTACTTAAGTTTCCTCTAGCCAAATCTTTGAGTTAGGCTTCTTCTCTCTCGGCAAATCCGAGAATAGGTACGTCGGAATAATATGGTACAAAAGGACTCCTGATGTCGTTTTGTGGGTCGCAAACAGAAACAGTCCACTCACTGATTCGTTTTGTGGCAGAGTATTGATTATCCAACTGACACAGTTTTAGAAAAGATGAAGCTCGGATGGGACTTGAACACCGGTTTTGAACGATTTCTAACCTCGTGGAAAAGCTCCGACGATCCATCAACTGGAGATTACACTTACAAAATGAGCACCAAAGGGTTACCTCAATTAGTTCTTGCTACGGGGTCGACCAAAAAGTTTCGGACAGCTGCATGGAATGGGGTTCGATTTAGTGGTGTTTCCGTGCTGTCGAATAATGATTCTTCAAGCTTGAAATACACTTGTTTTTAGCGAGACCTAGTCATCTTATAGGTTCGAGTCCACGGTCGTCTCAGACGTAGTTTCACGCTTGACTTTGAGTAATTCAGCGTTGCTTCAACGATTTCTGTTGGAGAATTCTAGCACAAAATGGTCTCTCATGTACTCAAGGCCATATGAACCATGTGACAATTATGGTTACTGAGCTGTTAATGGTGTTTGTAGAATAAATGGAAATCCCATATGTGATTGTTTGGAAGGGTTTACTCTGGTGTCGGAAGAAGATTGGAATGTGGTAGATTTATCCAAAGGGTGCAAGAGGAAGACGCCATTAAGTTGCGAGGAAGGAGAAGGATTCTTAAAAGTTGAGGGGCTGAAATTACCCGACTTGGTGGAGTTCTGGTTGGACAAAAGTGTGAGCCTTAAAAAGTGTGAAGAAGCGTGCTTGAAGAACTGTTCTTGCACAGCTTATGCGAATTCGGATATCAGAAGGGGAGGAAGTGGATGTTTGATGTGGTTCGGTGACCTGATTGATGTCCGAGAATTCAAAGTGCAAGGCAGTGAGCAGCCTTTGTATGTAAGGTTATCTGCCTCCGAAATGAGTAAGTTATTAACCTTATGATTTTTCATTCTATCGGTCTAGTTTTTGATTCCAAAATGTTACCTTTCATCTATTTTTATTTTCATAGAATCAATCCGTGCTGCGAATAAGACGAACTTAAAGGTCATCCTAATAGCTTCCATCGTCTCTGGCATGTTCGTGTTGGTTGTCATATTTTTGTGCGTAATTTGGAGACTAAGCAGAAAAGTAAGAGGTATAAAAATTCATCCCACAAAGATTTTAATTTTTTTATTGCTATATTTTATTGCTATAAAAATTCTTCAGTCCTCTTTACAGGGTAACTATCATATATTTTAATTCCATTATTAACGTAAGGAAAAATGTTACTTTTCCCTCTTACATCCAAAGATATCTGCATATCCTTTTTAAAATGCAGCGGAATCTCTCGACAGGACAAGAAGCAGCCATTAAGAGGCTGTCAAATGAATCAAATCAAGGTTTTACAGAGTTTAAGAACGAAGTAAACTTGATTGCAAAGCTTCAACACAAGAATCTTGTTGCTCTTTTAGGCTGTTGCACTCAAGGAGACGAGAGGATGTTGATCTACGAGTATATTGATAACTCTATGAAATAGAGTTATTTAACATACTTTTAAGCTTATTAATTGTTGTTATTTTAAGATAATATGCCTTAGTTTTAGTATTTTATATAATATTAATTAGTTTGTTTTAGTTAGAGAATGGGTAAAGAGTTGTAGCTAATTTTGGCTTTTAGCATATTATTTTATGTTTAATTTTGGTGTTGCCTTGCAGTTGGAGCCTACGATGTCAAAAGAAGTGGAGGCCCACTGGATTAGAGGAGATAATGAAATTGATAGCTGAAATGCATCAGATTGCTGCAGCAATGCTATAGCAAAGTCACAGCAGTAAAGAATTAACTTAAAAGAGCATGTGGGCCCAAGTTTTGCTTTACAGCTTGGTCCATTTTTTGTCTATGCACAACAGCTGTAAGAAGGTTACTAATATTAGCTATCAAGAGGGCATGTGGAGCTAGGGCATCTTTTGGAGGATTGGAATAAAAAGGGAAAGTTAACAATTTAAAGGGGGCAGCCGTTCTTCTGTGGAAAAAGAGAAGGGCGGAGCCGGTTTTTGGCAAGAAAAAGAGAAAAAAAAATAGGCTCACACGGAGAGAAAATATCCTGGAGAAAATTCAAAGGCATCTGTGGAATGAAGGACATATCACTCCACACAGGCTCATCTTGTTTATTTTTATTTCCATTTTTTTTCTTTTCTAAAATTCTCTGGGGTTGGTTGTTTTGTTTCCTGCAAATTATGAGTATGTTGATTATTGAGATTGTCGGTTTTATTACATTGAAGGAAACATGAACTAATTCTTTTAGCTAGAATTATTGATGGAACCAAGGTTGTAATGAAGATTTAGATGTTGAGTTAAATGTTTAGTGAATTTTATTTGGGTTATTCAAGTGCTTTGTATTGCTTAATTTCTGTTGATTGACTGGCCATCAATTGGTAGAATATACAAACTAGAATTAATTCTGGGAAGGTTAATTTTGGTTGGATTTAACTTGGATAATATAAGTGAATGATATAGGAATATATTGTTTTCTTGTACGACACATTAAAATTGTTGCTTAATTTTATGTTTGGAAAACTGAGATGTATAGGAATATGTTAATTTTGGTTTGAAGAATTAGAAGCACAACATCTTTCGGAAGAGGATTGTGCAGAATTTTAGTTGACTGGATATCTTTGCTGCAACATTTCCTACAGCATTTGTGGTCAGATTTGCAACAAAGGGGAAAACAATAATTCTAGCCATCATCCATCATTGATTCACAACCTAAGCATTTGATATTGTCACGTTTTATCTTTTGTTTGCATTTTTAATTACACCCATTTATTTATATTCAGTTTTTATAATTTTAGTATTCAAATTACTTTTTGTTTTTAACTTGATTGTTTTCTATAATTAATTTTTGGTAATTCAATCCCTGTGGATACGATACTCTACTTACTACTATATTACTTGTTCGATTACGTGCACTTGCATAGTATTTTCGCATACATATTTTTGGCGAACAAGTTTTTGGCGCCGTTGTCGGGAATTGTGATTATCGAAAATTTATATTATAGGAACCAATTTTTTATATTTATTTTGTTTTTCTCAACTGTAATCAATTCTGGTTGTTTTTTTTGTAGGTGTGGTTCTCTTGCATGAATAGGCCAAGGGACACAGATTTGGCTCCATTAGAGTTGGAAATTGAAAGAACTTTCAGAGCAAGAAGAAGAGAACAACTAGGTGTTGCTAGAATGGAAGGATGGGCTGAAGGCGCAGCACTGAACAATAATATCAACAATGCTGCAACAATGGCAGATGACAGAGATAGGCAATAAGGATTATGCTGTCCCTATGTTGCACAGGCTGCATCCTAGTATTGTTCGACCAGAAATTCAAGCCCAACATTTTGAGTTGAAGCCAGTTATGTTTCAAATGCTACAGACAGTGGGTCAATTCAGTGGGATGCCAACCGAAGATCCTCATTTGCACCTGAGATTGTTTATGGAAGTGAGTGATTCCTTCAAGCTTCACGGTGTAACTGAAGAAGAGCTTCGACTCAAATTATTTCTTTATTCTCTACGAGACAGAGCTAGAGCCTGGTTGAACTCTTTACCACCAGATTCAGTAGCAACATGGAATGATTTGGCTGAGAAATTTTTGGTGAAGTATTTCCTCCGAACAAAAATGCCAAACTACGGAATGACATCACATCGTTTCAGCAAGTAGATGGAGAGGTTCTCTATGAAGCATGGGAGCGTTTTAAAGAGTTGCTTAGAAAATGCCCATACCACGGACTTCCCCATTGGATCCAAAACGAGACTTTTTACAATGGTCTTAATGCTCAAACTCGGAGTATGGTGGATGCGTCTGCAAATGGAGCCCTTTTGATGAAGTCTTACAATGAAGCTTACGAGATTTTGGAGAGAATGTCTAACAACAACTACCAGTGGCCTACTGAGAGAGTTGCTACGGGAAGGCATGTAGTGGGAGTTCATGAGGTAGATGCCGTTACAGCTTTGACGGCTCAAGTATCTTTGTTGTCCAACATATTGAAGTCCATGAATCTGGTAGCAGGGGCAAATTCGGTGCAGGCAGTGGAAGTTGTGTGTGTTTATTGTGGTGAGGGTCATTCATTTGAGAATTGCCCAGCTAACCCAGCTTCAGTTTGCTATGTGAATAATTTCAACAGGAATAACAATCCATATTCCAACACTTACAACCCAGGGTGGAGGCAGCATCCGAATTTTTCATGGGGTGATCAGGGAGCTAGTTCTTCAGCAGGGCTAAATAAACTGACACACCCACCAGGTTTTCAACAGCAGCAACAAAGACATCCGCTTCAAGAACAACCGAATCCTATTGAGGCATTACTCAAGGAATACATGGCAAAGAATGATGCGATCATTCAGAATCAATCAGTCATTATTCAGAGTCAAGCTGCATCACTGAGGACTTTGGAGAATCAGGTGGGGCAGCTAGCTAATGCTTTGAACAATAGGCCCCAAGGATCGCTTCCTAACGATACGGAGAACCCCACAAGAGATGGCAAGGAGCATTGCAAGGCTATTACACTCCGGAATGGCAGACAAGTTGATCAACCAATCCGAACCTGCTCAAGATACAGAACCCTCTTCAATCCAAAATCAGCCAAGTCCACATTCAGAAACTAAAGCAGATCAGAATGTTATGGCAAAGCGAAATGCTACAGCAAAGCTCCAGCTAAGCAGATTAGAGAGACCTCCACCACCATTTCCGCAACGATTTTAGAATCAAAAGCAGGACAAGCAATTCAGAAAGTTTCTAGATGTGTTTAAGTAGCTGCACATCAACATTTCACTTGTGGAAGCTTTGGAACAGATGCCTAGCTATGTTAAATTCATGAAGGACATTCTTTCGAAGAAACGAAGGCTAGGTGAGTTCGAGATTGTGGCACTAACTGAAGAGTGCAGTGCGACATTGAAGAACAAGCTGCCACCTAAGCTGGAAGATCCTGGCAGTTTCACCATACCATTCTCCATTGGGAACCGGTACTTTGGAAGGGCATTATGTGACCTAGGAGCAAGTATAAATCTGATTCCCATGTTTATCTTTAAAAAGCTGGGAATTGGGGAAGTAAGACCTACAATAGTAACTCTCTAATTAGCTGACAGATCATTTGCTCATCCAGAAGGGAAAATTGAAGATGTGCTCGTGAAGGTGGACAAATTTATTTTTCCAGTGGATTTCATTGTTATGGAATATAAAGCAGACAAGGAGGTGCTGATTATTCTGGGAAGACCATTTTTGGCCACTAGCAGAACATTAATAGATGTGCAGAAAGGCGAGTTGACTATGAGAGTTCATGATCAGCAGGTTACTTTCAACGTATTTAAGGCGATGCGTTTTGCTGATGATGTTGAGGAATGTTCGGCCATCACTGTCTTGGATTCACTAGTGGTTGGGGAATTTGAGAAGTCATGCTCTACTAAACTGACAAAAGAAGATGACCTAGGTAATACTGAAGCGAATGAGGGAACCAATCATAATCAAGTCTTCTGGATGGAGAGCAAGCATACAGCAGCTAGAGTTGGGAAGCAATTTGAGTCCCTTGAGTTATTAGACAGGAACCTCAAATCACATAAATCATCTGTCGAAGAACCACCTGCTTTGGAACTAAAACCTCTACCTACACACTTGAGGGATAGTGGTAGCAGAAAGAAAAAGCGAAAAAAAAAAAAAAAAAAAACTGGATTCGCAGGACATTGGCTGCACTTTGGAGGTTTTGCTGCAGAAAAAATTATTTGTCAGAAAGACATGCTGCAGAGAATTCAGGGAGAACTTTCAAAGTTAATGGACAGCGACTTAAGCATTACTGGGGTGATGGTTTCAGTTGTCAGAAAATGTCCATCTCGCTACAAGATGCATGAACTTCTGCATAGTCAGGCCGATGACTCTAAAACAAGTGCTTGAGGGAGGCAACCCTACATTCTTAATTTCTTAAATTACATTTGATTTGCTACTTTTGTTGATTTTCTGTTCAATTTTTGTTCCATTCTGTTCTTAAGTTTTTAAATTTAATTTAATTTTTATTTTTCTTTTCATTTCTTTGGTGCTAGGTTTGCAGCAGATTCTGGTGATTTTGCTACAACATTTCTTTATGATGAATCAGTTTGCTATAGCAAAGCTGCAGCAAAATCGGGCAGAACTGGAGAGCAATCTGTATTAAAATGCTATGGGAAATGCTATAGCAGAACTGGAGAGCAATCTGTATTAAAATGCTGCGGGAAATGCTACAGCAAAGCTACAGCAAAAAAAAAAAACTAATATATATATATATATATATATGTATAGGCAGATATTCCACAACCCTACAGGCTCCACTTCCCTTTTGTTTTCTTCTTCAGCGCCGACCAAGCATCAAGCCAACCAGACTACACCGACTACGCCATTGATTCCACCAATTGGCTGTGCACTTCCCACTATTTCCACCTATCCAACCAAGGGAGGCACCAGCTACCCACCAAACCAGGGAGTTTCTACCTTTCTCTTTTTCTTAGTTTTATAGTGTTCTGTTTTGTTTTGTTGTTTTTGTTCTGTTTTGTGTGGTTTTGTTCCAACAGTGAGGACATTGCTGATTTTAAGTTTGGGGGTAGGGAGTTTGATTGGTTGATATGAGTTTGTTTTGTTTTTGTCTAAAAAAAAAAATTTAAAAATTTAAAAAATTAGTATGTTTTGTTTGCTCTGGTTTTGCTAGAGCAAAGTTGGTTTGAGGAAATTCTATGAAGAGTAATAGTGTTTTGAAATTATCAGAATATGGAATGAATTGGTATGAGTTGAGTATGGTTGATGTTTATTATTGGTTTGCTCCTTAAATGAGATTGCTTAAATAATGCACATCATACTATAGCTTTGTGTTTCGTTGGAAAAACTTAGGAAATTTTAAATTACGGTGAGAGTTTGGAATTTGAGAACTGATTGTATGAAACCTTCGAGGTGAAGCGGTAAGGAGCCAAGTATCCTGGGATGAATTGATATTTGTTTAGATTATGGATATTTCAAAAAGAGTTGTTATTTGAGGGGTTAAAAAAAAAAAAAAAAACCTATTCCGCTATTTGAAATTGCCTAGTAACCAGGAGTAACATGAGCCCCATGTGTACTTTTGCGTCAAAAAGTGGTTCTGAATATGAGTAGGCTATAGCAAATCTGATTAGTAACGTTGCTGAGTAATCGGGTTTCTTCATCACCAATGTTGACATTCACGTAAAAAGGTAACAGTGACATGAAGAGAGAAAAAAAAAAAGCATACACCCTGTACAAAGCCTTAAGCAGTAATCAGTGGAACATGTTTAATCTCAGATGTTTGGTAAATTGCTACTAGTGGAGAAGGAGTTATGCCGTCAGCCTATTGAATCATTAACTAGGTTCAATGATCTTGGTTTGAATGACCTAAGTAATTCAAGGATGCTTAACTATAGTCACACACATACACCTTTAGAGAAGTCTCATTTGGGAGTGAATTCAGTTAGAATAGATGCTGATACTTAATGAATGTGAATTTTGACTATGAGCTGGAAATTAAGAAGCACTTTTGAGATTGGAGAATCAACTTATTTAGCATCTTGAGCAATTTTTCTGTTTTGTGTTTTGAGTTTTCTTTTTGTGTGTTATGTTCTGTGTTTATTTTGGCATTACTCATGGACGAGCAATGATTTAAGTTTGGGAGTGTGATAACTCTATGAAATAAAGTTATTTAACATACTTTTAAGCTTATTAATTGTTGTTATTTCAAGATAATATGCCTTAGTTTTAATATTTTATATAATATTAATTAGTTTGTTTTAGTTAGAGAATGGGTAAAGAGTTGAAGTCAATTTTGGCTTTTGGCATATTATTTTATGTTTAATTTTGGTGTTGCCTTGCAGTTGGAGCCTACGATGTCAAAAGAAGTGGATGCCCACTGGATTAGAGGAGATAATGAAATTGATAGCTGAAATGCATCAGATTACTGCAGCAATGCTATAGCAAAGTCACAGCAAAGTTACAGCAGTAAAGAATTAAATTAAAAGAGTATGTGGGCCCAAGTTTTGCTTTACAACTTGGCCCATTTTTTGTCTATGCACAATAGCTGTAAGAAGGTTACTAATATTAGCTATCAAGAGGGCACGTGGAGCTTGGGCATCTTTTGGAGGATTGGAATAAAAAGGGAAAGTTAACAATTTAAAGGGGGCAGCCGTTCTTCTGTGGAAAAAGAGAAGGGCAGAGCCGGTTTTTGGCAAGAAAAAGAGAAAAAAAATAGGCTCACACGGAGAGAAAAAATCCTAGAGAAAATTCAAAGGCATCTGTGGATTGAAGGACATATCACTCCACACAGGCTCATCTTGTATATTTTTATTTCCATTTTTTTTCTTTTCTAAAATTCTCTGGGGTTGTTTGTTTTGTTTCCTGCGAATTATGAGTATGTTGATTATTGAGATTGTCGGTTTTATTTACATTGAAGGAAACATGAACTAATTCTTTTAGCTAGAATTATTGATGGAACCAAGATTGCAATAAAGATTTAGATGTTGAGTTAAATGTTTAGTGAATTTTATTTGGGTTATTCAAGTGCTTTGTATTGCTTAATTTCTATTGATTGACTGGCCATCAATTGGTAGAATATACAAACTAGAATTAATTATGGGAAGGTTAATTTTGGTTGGATTTAACTTGGATAATATAAGTGAATGATATAGGAATATATTGTTTTCTTGTACAACACATTAAAATTGTTGCTTAATTTTTTGTTTGGAAAACTGAGATGCATAGGAATATGTTAATTTTGGTTTGAAGAACTGGAAGCACAACATCTTTCGGAAGAGGATTGTGCAGAATTTTAGTTGACTGGATATCTTTGTTGCAGCATTTTCTACAGCATTTGTGGTCAGATTTGCAACAAAGGGGAAATCAATAATTCTAGCCATCATCCATCATTGATTCACAACCTAAGCCTTTGATATTGTCACGTTTTATCTTTTGTTTGCATTTTTAATTACACCCATTTATTTATATTCAGTTTTTATAATTTTAGTATTCAAATCACTTTTTTTTTAAACTTGATTGTTTTCTATAATTAATTTTTGGTAATTCAATCCCTGTGGATACGATACTCTACTTACTACTATATTACTTGTTCGATTACGTGCACTTGCGTAGTATTTTCGCATACATATTTTTGGCGAACATATATGCCTAACGAGAGTTTGGATCATTTTATTTTTGGTTCGACTCCCCGATCTTTCACACATACTTAGCTTCCTAGACTGTAGTTACTTGATCTTTGAGCAATGCTCTGCCTTTTTTTCCGAAATTTGATAGGCCGTGAAGATGATGGGTCGGAGCATAGAAGGAGTACAATTTTGTCTTGGAGAAAGAACTTTTAGATTGTCATGGGAGTAGCTAGAGGACTTGTCTACCTCCATCAAGATTCCAAACTTCAAATTGTGCACAGGGATCTCAAAGCAAGCAATATTCTACTCGATATCAACATGGTTCCTAAGATTTCCAACTTTGGTTTGGCAAGAATTTTCGATGGCGACGAAAAAGAAACTACAACTAGGAGAGTCGTCGGAACGTAGTAAGTTATAATCACATGCTATCTCAAGCATTCAACAAGTTCAGTTCGGAACTTAGGTGCTAATTCTTTTGGTGCAGTGGCTATATGTACCCGGAGTATGCAGTGGAGGGAAAATTCTCAATGAAATTGGATGTCTTTAGCTTCGGTGTGCTTTTACTAGAGACTGTGAGTGGAAAGCGGAATACTAGATTCAGTCACCCAGATCACCATCATAATCTTCTTGGACATGTAAGTTGAAGCAATAATTATTTACCATCTTCTATAATCTCTGAGTTTTACAAACTACTAAAGATATTCGATCGATTGTTGTAGGCATGGTTGTTATTGAATCAAGGCAAAGCCATGGAACTAATGGATGCACGCTTTGATAGGGATTCTATAGTTGAATCTCAACTACTAAGATGCATTCACGTGGGCTTGTTGTGTGTTCAGAAATTTTCCGAGGATAGGCCACCGATGAATTCGGTTGTTCTAATGTTGGCTAACGAGGGAGGAAAACTGCCCCCGCCGAAAGAACCTGGGTTTTTCATGGAAAGAAGCTCAGATAATGTTAACAAGGGCTCAATAACAGAGAATAGAGTGACCATCACTCAACTAAATGGTAGATAGAGTGTTAAAATTTCTAGATTGTATTAGATTATGCAATGTAGAACAAATTGTAGTAAATAATTTCTTGATTTTCTAGTACTTCAGTCGCATTTCTTATTATGGCGAGATAAGTTCTCCTTGTTATAATCAACACTCAATTTAAATCGTGATAATTTTGTGGATTTTTTATATATAAAAGTGATATTTTGAGTAAGCACATGAGTTGTTTTTTATATTTTCTCTTTGCTAACTATAATATTTATGGTTGCACTTTTTTTTATTATTAGGGAAAACGTCATTCTTGTGCCCTCTATTTTGACTAAATATATGAGGTATTTTGATACCTTAGTGTTTGAAAATCACATTGAGGTCCTTTCAGGGGGGGAAAAAATGGCACTGAGGTAGCCTGCTATTTAATTATATTAAGTGAAAAAATTTCCTCCTTACTCTTGTTAGAACCCTTAATAACTAAAACCTTTTGAAATTAATGTAATAATTTCTTTAAAATTTTTAGTTATTCTGTGATAGGGATACAATTATCTATGTTAAATTTCAGAAATCATCCATCAATTTTAGTGTGGGGGACCAAAATTGCTAAAAAACAAAAGTTCAATGACTAATTTAATAAAATCAAAAGTTTTGGGATCAAAGTGACAAAATATTCATAATTCAGGGACTAAACGGACAAATTACACCCTACTTTTCCAAAATTTTTTACCTTGAACCTAAATCTCCAAAACTTAACTGGTCTCCAATACCTACATCTCTAAAACGTGAACTTTTGATAAATACTACAAAATCATGCCTTGGATTGATTTTTGCCTCACAAGAAAAAACTCTTGAAAGAAATGTTATAGATGTCATCATAAATATTGATTTATTTATTTATTTTAAAATAACAAGTATAATTACTAATTGGTATCCATAATGCAACCATTTGAGTTACCAAATGATAACTAATTGGTTACCGATTATCGATGAGTGAATAGTTGGTAATTAACCACCACCGCGGACAGATAACCAATTGGTTATCCATTTGGTAACCAGTTGGTTACCGTCTGGAAATTTCCAATTCCTCCGGATTTTCGGGACTCCGCCACTGGAACATTTTAAAAAAAACACCAAATTTATCATTGAAAAACTAAAAAATTTACCAAAAAATTTACAAAAAATATCACTGAATTATTCTACTCAAATAGAAGGGAAGTTCATGGATAGTGCCAACCGAGATCATTATTTATTCATTCAACAAAATCACTTAAACCTGTAGTTTATTTTCCAAACACAAACGCAAGAAATGTTCTCAAGTTGTCCTGATCTTTGAAATAGATATTTACCACTAAATTTTCTTGCAAACATCCAGTTGATTGTGCAACCCAGAATTTGGCACCAGATGACGCCAGAGAAGGTAAAACAAGCCAGCGACTGGTTCGATAAGTACCTCATGCAATGATGCTCTTAAGAGTGTTACTCTCCAGTTTGGGTTTCTCATATGGTGCCTAGAATACGGTCACTCACAGAACTGATGAATTTTAAACGTTGGAGTTGTATAAGCATAAACAGGAAATTTTGATAATTGCGAACTTTGAAGGGTTAAAGTTGTGAAAATAAGTTTTAAAAAAAATGCGTTTCTACAAAAGATAGCATTTTTTCATGAAGTTTTATGACATGAAAATTCAAAAAAGCCCTTATCTCTGGGACAGTAGGATAAATCGATCTTCACATTTAACAGTACCAAACTGTTGAAAATAGTTTTGGAAAAAGATATCATGGAAATCAAGATAATTAGACTGCTAGTATTTTTATCAGTCGAAGTTGGACCAAGAGCTTGGTTTTACCTCAAGAGTCCCAAAAGATATTCGTCAAAGCTTAACTGGAGATTTTTATATACAGATTTCCATAGTCAAATGGGCTTGTAGGCCCAATGCTCTCAAACCAGACAACCAGATGATTTAATCAATCATTTAAAATAGATAAATAGCTAATTAAATTTCTACGGTAGAACTCTAATTAGCTAAATTAAATACTTACACTCATTATGGGTGTTTAAAACAATATGTGAAGCTGTCATTTCACCAAAAGATCAAGACGGGAAAAATATTATGGTGTGAAAATAGGTAAGTACAAACCTCACCTATAGTGTGAAAACTACGGTTTTCAATCTTTAATTTTTTTTAATGAAATGTACTCTATGATTAATGTGATGTATGTTTGAATAATTTTATAAAATGCCAGTTTTGAATGATTTGATTCAATACAAGATTTGAATTGTTTTAAGAACGATATGTTTTAAGTGATGCAAGTTTTTTTAAGTTGTGTTTTATATACATGCTTTATAATATGTTTTTAAAACACATGTTTTATGAAGACATGTTCCATGATGACATGTTCAAGTTCTATATTTAAGATTTATTATGAAGTATGACATATTGCATACTTCCATGCTTGATGCCATGACGTACATGTTTTAAAGCTATCATAATTCATGTCTTAGTTTTATAGCTTTGAGAATTTATGTTGAAGTATGACGTATTGCATACTCGCCATAAAATAATTAACAAGACTAAGATAAGACAAGTTAAGGGTGTCGTGCCAACCTTCCACAAGGGGAGGATTAGTTTAGTTTATTTGGAGCAAGTCCAGTCTATGATCTTAGTACTATTGGGGATCTTGCAAACCTCACAACATGATGATCACGCGCATCCGGTATGTACACCAGAGCCCATAGATAAGACAAGATAAGAAAATCCATAATCAATAATAATGGATAGTTCACAATCAAGCATAAACAGATCATGCATGTTTTGTGATATGTTTTTAATAATTTTGAGAGGTATGTTTGTACTTGCTGAGTGAAAACTTATAATAAAATTGTCATACTGTAGGTGAGAAACCAGCAGTTTGAAAAGATGGACTGAACAGGCTACAGAGCAAGTGTGAAGGGCGGTCATGGATACCACTGCGCAGCTATTTCCGCATTTTCAACAACATATTTTAATATAAGTGTTATACAGTTTATACCATTTAAGTATTTTTAATATGCTATTTAAATTTCTATTAGAAAATAATTATTACTAATCAAGTATGGATAGTAAGCTCTAAAACCATCAATTAGTTTTGATGATGTCTTTTCAATATATAGAAGTTGTAAAATTATTATGATAATTACTATTGTGGTAATTACAGAAATATATATATTTCTATAAGGAAACAAGAAAAAAGAACAAAGAAAAAAGAAGTTCTTCAAATTTTAAGTCTTATAAGATAAGTAAGCAAATTAAGTAGTTTAAGTAAGTTAAGTAATACCCATGTAAGTCGGGTCATTACATGTAATTTATTTCATGAAAACCGAGGATGGAAAGTGGGACAACATAAAAAGCAAAAATGAAAAAGGTAAATTACTAGGTTAGTTATTGAACTTTTAACTTTGTGCAACTTTACTCCCTAAACTTTTTTTCGTAGCTGGAATGCCCCTAAACTATTAAAATATAGCTATGATAGTCCTTTACACTAATTTTAGACGGAATCTGTTAATTAGCATCACTTTTTGACCAAATTATTAATAGATTATGTTTAAAAATTAACATAAATGACTATGGCAACAACATTTTAATAGTTTAAGTGCATTGTCTATTCCTTTTTTGGTAGCTGAAATGATTATAAATTATTAAAAATGTTACTACAGCAATTTTTTATGTTAATTTTTTGACAGAATCTGTAATTAGCACCCACTAGTACAAAAAGATGATACCACTATGATTTTTAACCATCGTGGTAACAGTTTTTTAACCGTCGTAGTATCCAGGGTGGTGGAATCAATTTAGATTCCACGACGGTTTTTTAACTGTCATGTAATAGACAAAACTGACACCAAATACAGGGTAGAGAAGGCTAATCCATGATGGTTTTCAGTAAAAACCATCGTGGAATATTAAGATAACATGATAGTTTTTAGACAAAACCGTCGTGGAATAACCATATACCATGACTGTTTTCAACAAACGTGGAAAGTACTTCACCAGGAAGATTCCACAACCGTTTTTTGCAAAAATGGTCGTGGAAAGTAAGATTCCACGACCATTTTTGCTAAAAACAATCGTGGAAAGATTACAATGAAAAAAAAATTCACAATTTATACGATTTCCCACTGGTGGCAAATCCCTTATGTTATCCATTGCATAACCCAGATAAAAAAATAGTTAATCTTCAATTAATTTTGTGTCACAATGTACAACAATTATTACAAAAACAGACACTACATTACAAAATTTATAGATTGTCTTCTAACTATATTGGATGAACCGTACTACCAAATTAGCCCACTCTAGCCTTACTAAACTCATCTCAACATCGGTGTTAAAATCCTTACTTTGAAGTAAGGATAATCCATCAAGAGTCAAGGCTATTTCTCGCATAAAGGCTAAAACAAAATATCCGTATTGAACATAACCTTCTTGTAGACACATCGAACAGTATCAAACAATGTTTCATAGTTGTGTCGCTCTCTTTCTCCTTTGCCCACTAAAATCTTCTAGTCATTAAGTACCCTAACAATTTAACAAAGTTCAAAATAATTAAAACAAGAATAATGTAATGGCAAATCACAATTTGGAACATAAAAATATGCTTGCAACTTAATTAGGTCAAACATGTAATATGCAAAAGCATAAATCACAAAATCAACACTTTTTTCCGGAAAACAGTCTAAACCAAATCCTCATCCAAATATTTAAATCAATCTAAAACTAATCATCACCCAAACAAGTAAATATCATATAATCGGGTATTTTGTCAAACATGTAATATGCAAAAACATAAATCACAAAATCAACACTTTTTTTCCAGAAAGCAATCTAAACCAAATCCTCACCAAAATATTTTAAATCAATCTAAAACCAATCTTTATCCAAACACGTAAATATCATACAATCGGACATTTTGTCGAATATGTAATATGCAAAAATATAATCTAGTTATCAAAACTTTTTTTCCGGAAAATAATCACCCAAAATCATAAGCACAATTAACAATCACCAAAAATCACAAACATAATCAACTAAATGGTCTTCAAAATCATAATATGTGCGGCGCAAGAGAGCAAGAAAGATAGAGACTTGTCAATTCCATGGGTGTGGGTGCGGGCGGCGCTGTAGTGGGTTAGGCGGCAGAGGATGGGTTTCGAGGAAGAGATTGGAGGAAGGAGTCACGGCGGAGATTTGAGGCAAGAGAGAGAGAGATGGAGAAGCGTGAGAGAGAATGAATGGTGGAGTTGTAGCCGGCAGAGATTATAGGCGAGAGATAGAGGGTGAGGGGCAAGAAAGAATGGAGGGAGGGTGGCAGAGATTGGAGGCGAGGTAGAGAGGGAGAGATGCGAGAGATAATGGAGGGAGGAGTCATAAAGGAGGAGATGGGTTTTGAAGGAGAGATTAGAGGCGATTGACTGTGACAGGTCATTTGGCCAATGTTTAGTGTAAACTACAGTTTAAAGAAAAATGCCTATGAAAATGTTTATTATGGGGTCCACAGATGTATAAAGGTCTTGGCATATAGAAAATAATTTGTGTAACGCAAAGCACCCCTAACGAGTATTAAATTATTATATTAATAATAAATTTTGATATTTGAATGAAAATTTTTTTAATAGATTATTATTTTTTATGTTAAATTTATCGAATGCTAAAGTTTATAGAAAATAATTTGCAATAAAATATAACAAATATTCAATTTAATATTTGATTATTATTGATTGGTGTCTATTTTTTCATGTAATCGTTATAATATACAAATTGATATAATCTTGAAAATAAAACTATAAAATATTTGTTAATCAACCAGTGAATAAAACAAAAATGAACAACGACAATTCATTAATTAAATAATTTAATTAATCGATAACTGGCAAATAGAGTTTTGATTTTGAGTACAAAGGTCCACCTGGACCCATGCAAGCCCTACATTTCTCCTGCTAAAACATAAGAATATTGTCAGCTAATTAGTTGGTCATAACATCTTGGAGTCGTTGCTGTAAAATTAGTCACTGACGGGATAATTTTATACCGTTGAAAATCGCCTAAAAAAAACCCCGGGACATCTGGATGACAATTACCATATGACATTGAATTTATATTTTATGTAACAAATTAAATATCAGTTGTGCGGGGCAAAAATTTGTTTTATATGATAAAACAAGTACTGTGTAGTAATTGATTTTTATCGGGTTGATGAAGATTAATTACAGGGATTATAAAAAATTATTATTTATTATTTGAAACAAATAATTATAAGTTTTTAATTAATGGTAGTATACATCGTGATGTCACACGCACATGGGGATGTGCGTGAGTCTACTCCTCCCCTAGACTGGTTTTATAAAAAGACCCTAAAAAATGTCTCCTAGTACATATTATTTTTTACGTCCATCTAGGATTCCGGCTCGCCCTTTTATAGAAAAGAAACCTCAAGGATTGGATGGAGAAAACTGATAAAGCGAGAATTGGCTGGTGCCCACAAACCGTTTTTTCTAAGTTGAGAAGAGAATAATGTGGAAGGTTTTGGGTTGAGAAGCCTTAGAGGATCTGCCGCCCTATGAGGATTGTTTGTTGTGTGAAACATTGACGGAACACTGCACATAAATATTACCAATAGATTAAGTTGTGTAGTCTCACATCTCTTAAGAATATATATATATATATATATGTGATGGTTCATAAGTAAAAAAATCACCTCTTAATAATATGAGGCTTTTAAAGGGTAAAGTTTAAGAGCAAAGTCGTGCAGGCCGAGGCCTAAAATGGATAATATCATAATAAAAAAAGGCATTGGTCATTAATTACAAATAGAATCAGAGCTTATACTCAACTGGAAGTATGACCGACAATGATGTTGGCCTTTAAAAGAAGGGATGATTGTAACAGTCATTTGTTCATACAAGGAAAAAAGTAAGTTGCACAATTTCACACTGCTTTGGAATAGTTAACACCCAAGTATTCATTCAATAAGTTAATAAGTATAGATTTCCTAAGTGATCCTAGGGCCTAGTATATATTGATATTGCTAACATGTTGTTAAGTTAATTGTAGGTGACAGCGACGAGGGCTTCAATACGCTTAAGAATTCATGCTTTAGGTGAAAGATAAGTAAAGTAAGAATTATAAAGTTTTACGTTAGTTTTATATTGATTATTGGATGATAGATTACCTATGTATAATTTATTTGGTGTAAAATAGGATAAGGCGGCATAAAAAGATGAGTTCGAGTGCCACTAATTAGAGGCTTGGATTAGCCTCGGCCACTATGGTGCTCTGGGGGCTCTTTTGGGCTAAAATCCGAGCCCAGAGCGCTACGACGCTCATGAAATATATGGTAATGTATGTGGACAAGTTTTGGAAAAATCTTCAAATTTTTTTTTTTTTTGAGAATGAAAAATAGTCAGCTCTAATGTCAATAAGTATATCCAATATAATCAATATTAAACATACGGTTAATTATTCCGTTTGGAATATAGATTTGAAATTATATTTTTATGTTGAAATTGATTAATTTTTTAAAAATTAATTATAATTTTATTCACATTTCAGAAAGTATAAACTAAAATAAAAAATTTAGATTTAGATTTGAGAATCAAACATAAATATTTGATATAAAGTCCACATCATATGAAATTAAAGAGTCAGGTGTTATTACCATATGTACCACCAGATCCTTTTATTCTTCAGAAAAAATAAAAAAATTAAAAAAAATTAAAAAAAGAAACTCCACTAACTATTCCTTTTCAATTTGGCGATGAATAGAACGGCACTCTTAATTAGGCTCGGAAGCTAGGTGGAACTTTTAGACACACTATGACAAATGACAACCGTTTAATCGTATGCTTAGACTCGCTTTTCTTGAAGTGACAACTTTAATTACAATGTTCTACTTTGTAAGAACTGCAGGTTACCTAATGACCGTAGTCAAATGCCACTAAACTTTGAAAAAGAAAAAAAAACAAAAAAACAAAACTCTAAAAGCTACGTCTTTGCTAATTAACACAATACGATTTTCCTAAAAAAAATAAAAAAATAAAAAAAAAATAAAACAGAACACGGGTAGCAGCTTTTTAAAAAATCACATTTACAAATCATCAAAAAAAATTTTGAAAGACAAATCATCAATTTGACTAGTACAAAATCTAATTAATACAAATAAACATATACACAAATCCAAACAATGATTAAATACAAGCATGGTAACACGATAAGGAAAATTTTAGGTCAGATATGACATGACACACGATTATATTGGATTAGACTAAGTATAACTGAGATATATAGGTCATGCTAGGCTCATAATTTATAGCTCGTAAACTTCACACGACACAAAATGATATTAAGCTCGTGGTGTTCTAAATCAACGAAAGGAAGAATCACATGATGAAAAGGAACCTTCATTGCATTAAGTTGGAAGGTTGTCAAGGACTCATGGTACTTTAAATCATCTTAGGTGAGTTTTCTCGCATACATGAGGGATTCTGATCTTTTATCTAATTTTTAATGTCTTAAATACAACAGCATATTAATGAAAACACCATATCTCATAACACCACAATATCTCAATATCTTCATTGCTACGACACAATACCAAAACTAAATGAAAAGACCCTCCATTCCATTAAGTTTGGAATACTGAAAATCATTATATTTTCTCAATAGAAAGCTTCAGTACTTCTTGACATTGAGCACTCAGTACTCGAACCCCTTTCTATGAAGAAACCAGGCCGCTTAGGCTGAGGCAAGATAGCTCCCTCCATTTTTATTTTTTTTTTGGGGAAAAAGATAAACTATCTACCACTTGGGATGCTAATAGTCATTGTATTTTCTGAGTAGAAACCTTTAATATATCTTGACGTTGAGCATTCAGTACTCGAACCCCTTTCTATGAAGAAACCGGGCTGCTTCGGGTGAGGCAAGAGAACTCCCTCGTTTTCCAACATGAACACGACCGACGACATTGTTGGCCTGTCCCGAGGGAACTTTTGGACACACAATAGACCCACTTGAATGCATCTCAATACTTGAGATTCGACACATGAATCCTTCAAACAAACATCTAGTAGATCTAAGGCTTTCACATCATTCCACAACAGCCATGCCTGAAATCATACTTTGCCATTAGATAAGACTGCTAAGATCAAAATAAAGTTGGCACTAGCATACATGTGGAAATGTTTTTTAATATTTCTTACATGTCCGAGTAGGTTATGGTAGTGATCTGGGAAATTGAAGCTTCTGTTCTTTTTTCCGCTCACAATCTCTAACAAGACAACACCGAAACCAAACACATCGGATTTTATGGAGAACCTCCCATCAACTGCATACTCTGGTGACATGTAACCACTGTAGGAAGTGTATAGATTTATGTTATGGCGAGTCAGTAATTCAATTACTAATCCAATCCATTTTAAGTGAAGACCGATCCATCATGATAAAAAAAAAAAAGAAAAGAAAAAAAAAAGAAAAGAAAGAGAGCTAGCTTCATGACTTACTGTGTTCCTACAACTCTCCTAGTTTCAGCTTCTTTTTCGTCGTCTCTAAAAATCCTCGCCAAACCGAAATCTGAAATCTTAGGATCAAGGTTGATGTCTAACAAAATATTACCTGCTTTAAGATCTCTGTGAATGATTTGAAGTTTAGAATCCTGGTGGAGGTAAAGAAGACCTCTTGCAATTCCTCTAACAATATCAAAGCGCTTTTCCCAAGGCAATAGTGAACTTCTTTTACTATCTGCATATATAACATTTGAACAAAAGTTAACTTTAAAGTTTTGAAAGAAATCAATGAAAAATTTGTTGTAGATTTTGTCAAGGGGCCCAAACCAAAGATGAAGTGGTCCAAGCTTTTGTTCGGCATGTACTCATAGATCAAAATCCTTTCTTCTCCTTGAATACAACAACCGAGAAGAGCAACCAAATTCCTATGTTGAAGCTTTGCAATTAACTCGACTTCATTCTTAAGTTCTTTGAGACCCTGTCCTGAAGTCTTTGACAATCTTTTCACCGCAATTTCTTGTCCTGTAGAAAGGCTTCCCTGAACAATGTGATGGATATGAATATTTTCAATTACTTTTTGGCGGTGAAAATAAAAATACTAGATTCGCGAAAAGAATAAAACAAATTACAAATTACCTTATAAACGGGACCAAATCCACCCTTTCCTATCATGTTTTCCGTTGAAAAATTGTTCGTAGCAGAAATAATGGTGGCCAAATCAAATAGAGGCAAATCTATATCTCCATCCTTGCTTTTACCTGTTAAATTTGGCATGTAAAATCCCTAACATAACATATTTCATAAATGAGAATTAGTGACTAAGTTTTTTTTTTTTTTTTTTTTTAATGCTTTTTTCTTACCTTTTGCCCTTTTTCTTAGTTTCCAAGTGACACACCAAAATGCAATACCAAAGATACAAATTCCGGCTATCACCGAAGCTCCTGAAATGAACTTCAGTCGTTTCCTCTTATCTGCATCTCTGAGTGATCCTGAAATATATAAGACAGAGCAACAAAAACTATAACTTTCAATGCAAATCTTAACACAAATGTCTAATTAGTATAGCACTAAAATAAAAATAGGAAGTTGCAAGCTAGACTTACTTATATCCGAGGCAGATAATCTAATGTAGATGTTTTGTTCACTGCCTTTTACATGGATCTCGTTAACATCGATTAGATCACTGAACCACATCAAACAGCCACTGCCTCCTCTTCTGACATCCGAATTAGCATAAGCTACACAAGAACAGTTCTTCAAGCACGCCGCCTCGCATTCTTTAAGGCTCATATTCTTGTCCAACCAAAAGTCCAACATGTCTGGCAGTTTCACCCCTACAACCTTCACAAACCCCTCGCCCTTCTCACAATCCAAGGGCTTCTTCCTCTTGCATCCACTGGACCAATTGAACTCATTCCATGCTTGTTGGGATTTCGGCAAATAGCCCTGAAAACACTTGCAAACTGGATACTCGGTGACCGTACAAATAGCATTAGCCCCGCAGTATGCATAATGCTCACATAATTCATCGGATGGCACAGAGTACATGCTAGACCATTTAGTACTCCCTGTGTGAAAAAAGAGATGCTGATCCACCCCCGAATAATGCATCCTATCGATTGATACAACTGAGTTCGCCAAAGGTTCAACCATAAGATATGCCTCATCATCAGTGAACACACAAACCGACTTGTAAATTGTTTCGGAAACCAATTTTAGACCACCGAACCGAATTCCATTCCAAGTCCCCGTCCGGAACTTCCTCGTTGATCCCATGTCAAGTACCACTTGAGGCAGCCCTTTCACACTCATTCTTAAAGTAAAGTCCCCGGTGGATGGATCATCAGCACTCTTCCACGATGTTAAATATCTTTCGAAGCCCGTGTTCAAGTCCCATCCCAACTTCATGCCTTCTAAGAGTGTGTCAGTCGGATAATCAAAGCTCTGCCATACATAAGCCTCGGAGTTCAGGCTTTCGTTCTGTTTAAGGACAAGATTTCCCGTGTCCAAAAGCAGACAAACTGGATTATTATTCGCCACGTTCCTCGACACATTCGAGGACCAAACGACACTCCTTGTTCTGCTGAGAAGAACAAGGTTTCCATCTCCAATGGTCAACTCGCCATTCGAGTCGTTAAGCGGGCTATTTCTGTTGGCAATCCAGACAACCTGTTCAGGTCTACTCTTAAACCATATTCCTACGTACCTGTTCTTCGAATTTCCGGGGGAGAAGAAGCCTAACTCGAAGGTTTGGCTGGCAGAAACCAAAGTAGTAGCGTTGCCATCATCGTCGATGATTGACCGGATCGGTGTTATGGTGTCGATATGAGCCGCGCTAGAGAATTTCAAGAAGGATTGAAGGGAGACAATGGCATGGAAGATGGTGAAGAGATGAAAGGCTACCATTGTAGTTGTAAATAAGGGAAAGAAAGACACTGCAATTATAGGACTTTGAAATGAATCAATTGAAAGGAAAGAATAATATAGTTAAATTTATGGACAAGAAATTAGTATGGAAAAGTATCCAACTTCATTTTTTTTTTTTAGATTGAAAAAGTCCAACTCTAATGTCAATATGCAAATCTAATAGAATCAATATTAAACAGACGTTTATTATATGTTTGATATAGCGTCCATATCATATGAAATTAAAGAGATAGTCCAAATTTTAGCAAAAAAAAAAAAGCTCAAAACCATTTTTCGTTTATTTTTATATGTGTTATTATCATAAGTGCCCTTTCAATTAAAACATCATTCTCGTTTTGTTTTTTTGAATTTAACTTAAAAACTCTGACTTTGCCCTTATCTCGAATTTTGAATTTGTTCTACATAACCATATAATTTATAAAAAACAAATGGAAAAAAAATGATAAATAACTTTATATTTTGAGGGGCACATATTAGACTGATTTTTTTTTTTTTAAGTAGCGAGTGAGAATTCGAACTCTAAATTTATATTGAAATCTGTTGCAATTACTCTTTAATTTTTTTAAAATTTTTAGAAAAGAATTAGACATGACGGGAATTGTTTAACGTGATATTGTTTCAAAAAGGCAATTCTTAAAATAGATGCTTACTTAGCTTCATAATAATAAGCTCTTTCTCAGAAGTCAGAAACTTAAAGCAAAAATTAAAAGCATAATCTTCCATACGAAATTGGTTAAAGTCATGTCTTTCTTCTTTTTTCTTTTTTCTTTTCTTGAAGAAAAGGTGAGAATTCAATATCGAGGATAAGTGGGACATGGGTTTATTATTTAATGTGGTTGGTAAATTTGATATCCTGGACTACTGGGAAAAGAAGTACAATACCACATGAAGTAGAATCATTAATGAGTTTCACCGGAAAAAAAAAAAAAAAAAAAAAAGGAACATTAATGAGTAAATTATGAAAGTTAGTGCATTAGCAAAAAAAATAATAATAATAAAAATAGTAATAATGATTTACAAAAGTTAGTTTCAGAGCCCCAAAAAAAAAAAAAGAAAAAAAACACACACAAAAGTTAGTAATGCCCCTGGACAGAGAAATGTCTCTTTCAAGAAAAGATCAAAGAAGAAAGTTTGATATTTTTCGTAGGCACAGAGGAGATGGATGCACTTCCATCCAAAAACGCCTCACGACCAATCGATAGCGACCCATCCCCCACCACAGGCTTGGCAATACTCTCCAGTCAATAATGCTAATCTATCTCTCATTCTCTCATCGAAGGCAAGATCGCTTCACTAATGTTGTTTTCCCTAAAAAAGGAGCTAATTTAATGTACATATTCTAAGTTTTTCCGCTCAGGAAAATAAAAATGGAACAATTAAAAAAAATAAATTTAAAAATCCACTAAGAATATTCATTTTACATACGTCCCAATTAATTTAGTTAACAAAAACATAAAAATGGCCATTTAATAAACTATCCCAAAGATACAGACTAAAAACACCAGAAAATTAACATTTTGATTCGACCATAGGTCTAAATCTCCAGACTTTTAAATTGAACAACTTATTCTTTCTTGGACAAATTTCGATGTTTTCCCTCCGATAACAATGATTTATATAAAAATTAAAGCATTGAAAGAACCAATTAGTCTTATATGTTTTTTCTTATTAAGATTGAAAAAGTTTTTTCTTTTTTAATATATTCAGATAGCCTTTTTTTTCATTTTGCAAGAGAATTTTTATAAATTAATTTGTGTTTTTATAAAATTACCCTTTAATTTTGACCTTTGTGTGACACATGACAATTTGTTCACAAAATTAACTTAAGGAAAATATTTGTTATTAATGTTTTAAAGCACGGAGTACATTTTGTGACAAGATCCAAAATTCAAGGGTAAATATAAGATTGGTTCTCAATTTCTACTAACTAATAAACTAATAACAAAAAGGGAAAAATCTGTGAATGATTAAAAGTTCAAAGGCAACAAATGTTACAAATTAAAGTTTGGATGATATTTCACAATACCCAAAGTTTGGGGACAAATGTAATATAAACTCGAAGAGTAATCACAGAACTAAGCTTTGAAAGGGGAAATAAAATATCCAAGTAATTGCTTAAGAAGCAAGAAAACCAATTACTCATACCTGGGAAAGACCCCCTAGGACCAGAGGAACTAGAACCAGATAAAATGTGAGCGTACCAATAAAAATGGAAAAGGCAGAACAAAATTAGAGAGATATACTTATTGTTGAACTGAAAGCAATCAAAAGTAATATTTCGAAGAACGGGTAAAAGTGAGCTTTTGGTAGCTTTCGAGTGTGTACAATAATGACCTGTATATAATGACTGCAGGTATAGTTAATAGCAATTTTATACTTGATTTCATTGTAAAAGATTGTTTTCAGTTATATTTTAAATAGTATTAATTTGAATCGTGAAAAGCCGGTAGATAGTGTGAAAAAATATATATATAAAGAGGGACATTTTTGTATCGTGAATTTTGATTATCTTTATTAATTAAAAAAACATAGATTGAAAACCAAAAAAAAAAAAAAAAAACAAACAAACAAAAACCCCTAACCCTTAGAGCGTTTAATTTTAGAGTTTTTTTTTTTTCAAAATTTTTGTATTTCCTTTTCAAGTGTATTTTGGGTTCATTTGAGAAACTAATTTTGACAATGGAAGACATTACAAAAATTGTGAATTACAACTCAAATTCCTGATGCCTAAAAGCATTGATACGTAGTAACTTAACGATCTACATCTGAAGGTAGCATAGGTAACTATTTGATCAGCTATTAAGTATGGAAAACGAAGCACATTTGTTTATTTTATTGATTTTAATTCCATAATTTCAAGTTATTCATTTGGGATGTAAACATTCAATTGAGTCATAAAATAAAATTAGATTTAAATTAGAGAACGAAGCATACAAAAGATTTATGATGTCTTGCCTCGTTTATTATTGAATGTTTTTCTCTACCTAAGTCTTCTCTTTTTCATATATTATTTATTTTCTTTGTTACTAAAATCCACCAAATGTATCTTCTTTTAAAGTATGGAAAAATATTTATTTAATTGTTAAAATAATAATATCAATTTTAAATTCCAAATACAAGATCTTGGCTATTTAAAACTTGGATTGAGATTAGATAATATATATTATTGTACCGTAGAAAATTGACAGATGACGATCAATAACTTTATATTGAATAACTACTTTCTTTGAATTTAAGGACATGAAGAAATCTCAAAAAACAAAGATAAACTATAAGAGAAATTCCAAAACTAAACCTTTCAACCAAAAAAAAAAAAAAAAAAAAATCCAAAACTAAGTAATTGCGTGAGAAGCGGGAAAACCTATTACCTCGCAGCTACGAAAGACCCTCTAGGACGGAGGGACAGAACAAAATCAGAAAGATATTATTATGTTATTGAAATGAAAGTTATCAAGAATAATATATAGAAGAACGGTTTAAAGTAAGCTTTTGTAACTTTCTTGGTTGTGGAATAACAATATTTTGCATTGTAGCTATAGGCATAGTTTAATGTAACTTTATATCTGATTTCATTCTAAAATGTAAACTAAAAAAGAATATCATAACAATAAAATATATATATATATATATATATTTCATCATACATGATTTCCTTGTCAACTAAAAGATTATTTTTATCATATCTTGTGAAGTACTTAATTGAAATCATGAAAAGCCATTACATATCGTGGGAAAAAGAAAAAGATTATTAATAAAAAACGTAGTAATAAAAAGGAAACAAAACTCCCTAGCCCTTAGAGCGTTTAATTTAAAGTTATTAATTTTTAATTGTTATATTTCCAATTGACATTAACTTGCCGGATGATTTCTGTAATAACCAAAATTTTTACAAACTCATGATTTCTTTGTATAAAAAGAAATTTAAGTTCGTGCTATGTGTTTATGTGATGTTTCATGAAAATTATGAATATCAATGTGAAATTCATAATTTTATTATCAGTAAATGATTGAGTCCTCGTTTAATTAGTTATGATACTCAATAAATAGTTTACTCAGCCAAGCATGAGGCCTTTTAAGGAAAAAGGTAGAATAAGAATTTATGATTTTATTCTGGTCAAAGTTTGACCAGAATGATTCAAGCCATGATTATGACGGTACTGCAGTATAGCAAGCAGTATGGAAATTATACTGTAAAAAACCGTCATCACAGATGAAATAGTAAGAATAAGGTTCGATACCACTCTAGAAAAATCAAGCACATTATTTAGGACAATAAGGGCTAAGAAGCTTTAAGTCATAAGAAAAACCTACACGCAGCCCAGTTAAGTGTAGATGAATTCTGGACTGCAGTCCCGTATGACAATACTGTTATTAGTTGAAAATAGTATTTGTAGTATCTGCATTAATATAAAAATAGACTGCAAATTAAGAGGAAAGCCAAACAGAGCCCTAATGGGAGGACACCTCATCAAGGATAAATATGTGAATTTTGGGATTTTTGGAAAATTAGAAGAAATTAGTGGTAATTTTTGATTGGATAATTAAATGGATGATCATGAAGAGATTACTTGGCCTCCAAGGACCCATAATGTCCAGCCACCTCAAGGGGTTTCTTGGCAAATATTGTCTTTTTTTAGGGTTAGATATGCAATTTTCGGAATAAAAATAATTTCAAAAAGAAATTATTTTTCACCTATAAATAGGTGATGGTTGGGGAGGGGGGGTGTTTTGTAACGACCCGGCTAGTATAGGTCGTTACCATACATACAAACATACGTACTTACTTATTTAGCGGAAATTTTTTTTACAAGCATATAAATGATAACGATGTTCGAATATCAAATAATATACATAAAAGAACAAAACGCGTAGCGGCTATAGATCCTACATTTCACAGCTCGCCCTGCCACGCTCGCCATCCTACATCAAAAGGTGCCCGTAGATTACTTACCTACAGCATAGACGTAAGACGTAAGCTTTCGATCAGCAAGTACAACGTAAACATCCAGACAACAAACAATACAAAACATAACTTAATTCAACATAACATAGCTTATTCTGGCGTAATTATGCATAAACCATTTATGCTTCATTATGCTTACTTATTCTTTCATACTTTCATAGCTTATCTTAACTTAACTTGCTTATGGGCCCTTTAACATAAGTGTACGTATCGTGGCGCGTAGCTATGGAGTGGTTGAGACGGCCAGCCCAGTCCAACTCAAACCAGAGACCGAACCCGACCTACGAGCGGGTCGATACGACACAGGCAAGCTCGCTTGCCATCATACTTGCTTTTCATGATCTCATACTTGATCTTGTTCTTACTTAAGAATTGGTGAACATGCCTCGTGATGTCACACATACATAACTCATAATCGTATATTAGCATCATACCTCATATCATAACTATGAAATTGATATATCATATATCATAACATAGCCATATCATATAACATAACATCGTCATTCCATGCTTTACAACATATCCTAGCATCAAACATTCTAACATACATCACATAATATTCATCGATCATACTTGGATAAGATCACAACCAAAAGCCTATGCTGTAGGTGGAGTTGTACTTACCTCATACACTATGTCCAATGATGTGATGTTCTAAGTCTGGATACCACAGCAGGCTACCCCCTGCTATTCCAAGGACATAGGGTAAGGATTCTATACTTATAAAATTTGATAACCTAACCAACATTCATATTTAATCTTAGTTATATGTCCCCCTTAACAACGCTTGATACTTACTTAGTATCACTGATAACCCTAGGGTTTAGGGCCTATCATACTTAGAGCGTAACTTGATAGGTTCTTAAAGTAACCTTAGCTACTAAGCCTTACATACATAAATAATGTTAGGTTACCATTCCTGACCTTGGGCCTAAGCCTTTTTAAAACACATCCCATTAGGTTACTCTAAGTAACCCTGATTTTTAGGCCCAACCAACATACTTAATATTTTGTTGGGTTACATTGGGTAACCTTTGGGCTTTGGGCCCAATCCAATAACTCGGTATCCTTCCTGGTTATTGTTCACCAAAACTTGGTTCAAAACTTTTTTTTCTTTGCTTTGAAAAAACTTAGGGTTTTATTTTCTTAAAAATCCTTGTTCATTGTATCAAAATTTGTAATCTTATGAGTGGGTTAAAAATTATTAAATGATAGAAACTGCCTTTGGAACAGTTTCTTACTGTTAATTTGTCAGTGTATGTGCAGGAATGTCCTTTTCTTGGACTGTTTTAGAAAATCTTGTGTAGGAATTTCCTGTTTTCTACACAGTTTTTGAAATCCAATTTTTATTTAAAAATCTAGATCAAATTTGAAAAAGTTTTCTTCACAAAATTTTAGATCTTGAGAAACCATAAAACTTTTATGTTTTACTCGAGACCAGATCGGTCTCTGACCTATTCATTTACCTGTTGAACCTGCCTAGTCGTGCATAAAGTCTGTGCATGACCAGGTTTGGATTTTCATAAAAACAAAAGTTGTTGGAGCCTATTTTTTGAAAACTGTCCATGATGCCCCATTAAAAAAACCCTTCTCTACAACTTTCATGTTCTAAGTTTTTCAAATTCGGCTTCTAAAGGCCTCGAAATCAGCTTTCCAGAAAAATGGCAAGTTTTACCCGAACTGACAGTTTTTATGCCTAGATTCGTTTTACGTTCTAATACGCCACTCTACCTCAATCGGCCAAAACTGAGAGCCTATACCAGCCATGCAGCACTTTCTAACATTCATTCCATCATCATACATCCATACAATTCATATACAAACCCTTGGATATTTTGCATCAAAATTAGGATTTGTAAGAATGGGTTTTCAAAATCATGCATCAATCATGCTATTAACTTAATTCAAACCACAACATACATAACATACAACCCTTAGGCAGATTTGGGGACATATAACTAAATCCTAGAACATTCATGCAAACCCTAAATCATACTATCAATCACATAACCATGCAAAGCTCATAAATCAAACCACCCTTAAATTTAATCAAGCACAAACACCTAAACTTTCTAAACTTGGGCAATAAATTAAATTGAGCAGCTGCCACTACTACAAAATGTAGATTACACGACAGAGATTACACGACGGTTCCAAGAAACCGTCGTGTAAACTTGACTTTACACGACGGTTACAAGAAACCGTCGTGTAAAGTGTGTTCGAAACACACTTTACACGACGTTTCTTGTAACCGTCGTGTAAATTGCACTTTCACGACGGTCAATAAACTCGTGTAAAGTGTGTTTCGCACACACTTTACACGACGGTTTCCAAGAAACCGTCGTGTAAAGTGTGTGCGAATCCACTTTACACGACGGTTTCTTGAACCGTCGTGTAAGGTAGACTTTACACGACGGTTTCTTGAAACCGTCGTGTAAAGTGTGATTCGCACACTTTACACGACGGTTTCTTGAACCGTCGTGTAAAGTGTGTTCGAATACACTTTACACGACGGTTTCAAGAAACCGTCGTGTAAAGTTGTTCGCACACTTTACACGACGGTTCTTGAACCGTCGTGTAAAGTGTCGCGCTTTACACGACGGTTCTAAGAAACCGTCGTGTAAAGTGTGACATTGAAACTTTACACGACGGTTCCAAGAAACCGTCGTGTAAAGTGTATACTTTACACGACGGTTCCAAGAAACCGTCGTGTAAAGTTTCAATGTGTATTATTAATTCTGTTTTTCCAGCAGCCCTCATTTTATCTCACAGAACTATCGCGCAGCCGCGAAAAATATCACAGAAACCTGCGAATCCACGGCTCCTCTACTACGAACCAACATCTCCTCCTGCGAATCACACTTTGACGGTTTTTTGTAAGTATAGTGATTATTACTTACTCTTCTTTTTAGTTATTCGATTTTTATTGACTTTTAGTAAATGTCAAAAATGGTATATTTTTTCTTCTTCTTGAAAGAATGATTAATTATTTGTTGAATTTTTTCAATAGCTTCATATATATATATATATATATATTGTGGGTTTAAATGCAAAAACTTGATTATTGAATAAATTGTATGATATATTTAATATCGATTTAGGACGGGTTCTTGGAAATGGATCGAAAATGGATGTGGGCTAATAGATTGACAAGAAAATATCGAGATGGTGTTGAAGAATTTTTATCATTTGCCGAAATTCACATGAAGAATGAAAAGATTCGATGTCCTTGTGTGGATTGTGGAAATCATAGATCTCATTCAGTTGATGAAGTTAGAAGACACTTGCTTGCCCGTGGGATTATTTGTTCCTACCAAACATGGTATTTACACGGTGAAATGTGTTTTAATCCATCATCGAAGAATAAAGCGAAAGAACCTATTGTTGAGGAAGGGGTAGGAGATAATTTGTTTGATATGGTTAATGATTTGGAAGAACAGTTTGTGCATCGTCCGGAGTTATTTGAAGCAATGGTGAATGATGTCGAGATGCCCTTGTATGACGGGTGTAGTAAATATACGAAATTGTCCGCATTGGTCAAATTATGGAACATGAAGGCATCGGGAGGGTGGACAAATTCTAGTTTCACGGCTCTTTTAGAATTTCTAAGAGAGGTTCTACCGGTTGATAATAAAATACCCTCTAGTATGTACGAAGCTAAGAAGACGTTGAGCACTTTGGGAATGGAATATGAAAAAATTCATGCATGTCCAAATGATTGCGCCCTTTACCGAGATGCGTACGCGGATTTGGATGAATGTCCGGTTTGTAAGGAGTCAAGGTGGAAGAAGGGCAAGAATCCAACGAATTGCAGTAAAGGTGTGCCGGCAAAGGTGTTATGGTACATTCCTCCGGCACCACGTCTGCGGCGTTTATTCCGTAATGCCGAGCATGCCAAGAATTTGACTTGGCATCATGATAAACGTGTTGAAGATGGCATGCTTAGACATCCAGCAGATGCACCACAATGGAAGACCTTTGATGCTGATCATCCTGAATTTAGTTCGGAACCACGGAATCTACGTCTTGGTTTGTCGGCGGACGGAATGAACCCACATGGTAATATGAGTAGTAGGCATAGTACTTGGCCCGTCATACTTGTCAACTACAATCTCCCCCCGAAGTTGAGCATGAAGCGGAAGTTCTTGATGTTGACATTATTGATATCAGGTCCTCAACAACCAGGGAATGACATTGATGTGTACTTAGCACCACTAATCGATGATCTAAAGAGTTTATGGGAAAAGGGGATCGAGGTTAGAGATGCGTTCCGTCAAGAGACATTCACACTCCGTGCAATGTTGATGTGGACAATTAATGACTTTCCTGCTTATGGTAATCTATCTGGTTATTCAGTCAAGAGTTCTATCGGCTGTCCTGTTTGTATGAAAGAAACATCTTCCATCCGATTGAAGAATGGTAAGAAAACCGTTTACCTTGGTCATAGGAGATTCTTACCACAAAATCATCGATACCGCAAACAGAAAAAGGCTTTTGATGGTAATACAGAAGAAAGAGCCCCTCCGCGGGTTTTGACGGGTGAAGACGTTTATGAGATGGTTAAGGAATTGAAAGTGGTTCTCGGGAAAAGAAAGCGGCGTAACAACGATCCCGTGGTTGATGGACCTTGGAAAAAGCGGTCAATCTTCTACGAACTTCCATATTGGAGGACACTTTTTGTTCGTCATTGCTTGGATGTCATGCATATTGAGAAAAACGTTTGTGAATCAATTGTGGGCACGTTGCTAGACATTCCTAATAAGAGCAAAGACGGTGAAAAAGCACGGTTAGATCTTAAGGACTTGAAGATTAGACTTAACTTGATCCCTACGAAAAAAGGGAATGCAACTTACTTACCTCCGGCGAAGTACACGTTATCGAGACAGGAAAAAAGAAAGCTTTGTGAGTGGCTGTCTTCTGTTAAAGTGCCCAACGGGTATTCTTCCAACATCAAAAGGTTGGTGTCTATGAAGGATTTGAGGCTGATTGGAATGAAAACACATGATTGTCATATCTTGATGCAACAGTTATTACCGCTGGCATTACGAGGAGTTTTAACGAAGGATGTAAGATTCGCAATTACCAAATTATGCTCTTTTTTCAACTCGATTTGCTCTAAGGTAATTGATCCATTGACACTAGATTTGCTACAATCAGAGTTAGTTAAGACGTTGTGCTTGCTTGAGAAGTACTTTCCACCCTCATTTTTTGACATAATGATTCATCTAACGGTGCACTTAGTCCGGGAAGTGAAGCTATGTGGACCGGTTTACTTGAGATGGATGTATCCTTTTGAAAGGTACATGAAGGTTTTGAAGGGTTATGTCAAGAACCGAAATAGGCCAGAAGGATGTATAGTAGAAAGCTACATTGCAGAAGAATCCGTCGAATTTTGCTCCGAGTATTTGTCCACCGCGGAAGCGATTGGGTTGCCAAAGACTACAAACATTGACTGGAAAGGACTATCTGTCGGTATTCCATCTTCGGTTGATCGAGGTGAATGGGAAAAAGCTTGTCTCTATACCTTACAAAATAGGGTTGAAGTTGAGCCCTTTATTGAGGTTCACCTACAGGAATTAAGAGATAGCAATCCAAGAAGAGGAAGAAATGAAAAGTTGCTACAAGATGAACATAATCGGACGTTTCGTCAGTGGCTCCGAAGACATGTCTTACAGAATGACAGCTTTTCACAGGAGTTAATGAACCTCGCTAGAGGACCGTCGACCGTTGTTACACGTTATACATCATACTTCGTCAATGGTTATACATTCTACACTCGCGAAAGAGATGAGAAGCATCCTGTTCAAAATAGTGGTGTTAGTATCCGAGCCAAGTCATGCATATTTCATCTGCAAAGGACAAGAATCCAGTTTATGGAACTATGAACTACTTCGGTTTATTGAAGATATTTGGGAACTCGATTACTGTGGGTTACATATAGCACTATTTAAGTGCAAATGGGCCGACAATAATTATGTATGGACCGACAGTGATGGCATCACAGTAGTGGACTTTAGACGATTGGGATACAAAAATGATCCATTCATTATGGCATCACAAGCAATCCAAGTATTTTATACAACGGATCCCAGCAATTTAGAGTTGTTCCTAGTAGTACCGATGCAGCAAAAAATTCTCCATGGTCAAGAAGATGAGGAAGATTGCTCCGACATTCCTCCTTTCACACAGGGATTGCCACCGGTTGAGGAGATTGACGTGCTCGATGATGATGTTTCCCACTTGGTTCGACCTGATATTGAATGGACCCGTGTTGAGCAAGCAAAAGAAAAAAGAAAAAAACTTGAACATTATGCCTTTATTTTACAAACATTACTTTATTTATATTATATTCCTAATAGTATTATATATTTATTTTGTTATGTTCATTGCTTTATATATATATACCGTGACTATTAATTTCGATCCAAGCCACAACAGTAGTACATATGTGAAAATTTGGTAAATAAAACAGGGTTATTAGATAAAGAAGTTTCAGATTTTGGGTAATGAAAGGTATGGAGAATACGACGGTCCCGAAGGACCGTCGTGTATTCTCACGGCAGGCGCGCGCCCGCGCGGCGTGGGCGCCCGCATGAGACGCGCGGCGCGCGCCTATCTCGG